>JAJJMB010016246.1:1022617-1242972 GCA_023531105.1 Papaver atlanticum
TCACTACTGTGTTGCCAGGCATACTGCCTCAACACATTTTCCTCTTAATGGTTAGATGTACTAATTCCTCAACACTCACTACCGTGTTGTCAGGCATACTGCCTCAACACATCCTCACCTTAGTGTTGAGACGAAGCAATTCCTCAACACTCACTACTGTGTTGCCAGACATACTGCCTCAACACATTTTCCTCTTAGTGTTGAGACGTATCAATTCCTCAACACTCATTACTATGTTGCCAGGCATACTGCCTCTACACATTTTCCTCTTAGTGTTGAGATGCAGCAATTCCTCAACACTCACTACTGCGTTTCCAGGAATACTGCCTCAACATATTTTCCTCTTAGTGTTGAGACGCAACAATTCCTCAACACTCACTACTGTGTTGCCAGGCATACTGGCTCAACACATTTTCCTCTTAGTGTTAAGATACAGCAATTCCTCAACGCTCACTACTGTGTTGCCAGGCATACTGCCTCAACACATTTTATTCTTAGTGTTGAGACGCGGCAATTCCTTAACACTCACTACTGTGTTTCCAGGCATACTGCCTCTACACATTTTCCTCTTAGTGTTGAGATGCAGCAATTCCTCAACACTCACTACTGCGTTTCCAGGAATACTGCCTCAACACATTTTCCTCTTAGTGTTGAGACGCAACAATTCCTCAACGCTCACTACTGTGTTACCAGGCATACTGCCTCAACACATTTTCCTCTTAGTGTTGAGACGCAACAATTCCTCAACACTCACTACTTTGTTGCCAGGCATACTGCCTCAACACATTTTATTCTTAGTGTTGAGACGCAACAATTCCTTAACACTCACTACTGTGTTGCCTAGCATACTGCCTGAACACATTTTCCTCTTAGTGTTGAGATGCAGCAATTCTTCAACACTCACTACTATGTTGCCAGGCATACTGCCTCAACACATTTTCTTCTTAGTGTTGAGGCGCAGCAATTCCTTAACACTTACTACTGTGTGAAATACTGCCTCAACACATTTTCCTCATAGTGTTGAGACGCAGCAATTGCTCAACACCCACTACTGTATTGCCAGGCATACTACCTCAACACATTTTCCTCTTAGTGTTGATACATACCAATTCCTCAACACTCACTACTGTGTTTTCAGTCATACTGCCTCAACACATCCTCACCTTTGTGTTGAGACGAAGCAATTCCTCAACACTCACTACTGTGTTGTCAGGCATCACTGCCTCAACACGTCTTCCTCTTAGTGTTGAGACCCACAACCTCCTCATCACTCACCCGTGTTGTCAGGCGTCCTCAACCCATCATAGTGCTGACGGCTCCACCACCTTAACACTCATCAGTCGAGGATCCACTACTTAAATACATCATTTTCATGTTCTCGGCATCAACGTGCTAGAAGGGTGATTTATACTTGCCTCTACATTTCATTAAACATGTTCTGCTCAAAGGCCAAGTCGGCCTCTCTCTCCTGGTAACGACTGTTTACTCTTCTCATTAATTTTATTTTCATCTATCATCATCTAGTGCTTACCGCGCAACAATGTCACTGTTACGTGCTAAGCAGGGGACTTAATGTTGATGGTGGTTTTTAGTTCGGGGATAAAATTGTAAAACCCTTATTTTGTATACCTGCTTTCTGCAAAGAAGTAGAGCTGCCAAGAAGCTGATGAGTGTCTATACCTCTCTGCTTACACATGAACTATGTAGTTTAATACCTATGAAATTTATTTAGATTAATATTGGTGCATGTAGCAACAATCCCAAGTATTCTATAAATTTTATTAATCTCCCACCTGCATTATTCACTAAATGCATGGCTTGCTGAGCATTTTCCCCATGTTATGTCCACGGCTGAACTCTTAATATTGACATGATATGACAATTAATGTCCGTTCGCAGCTGAGCAGCATGAGTTTCCCGAAGATGTCAGGATTAAGATGTGCATGAAAATACTCAATTAGAGACACGCTGCGCCTGCGCTTTGAGATAAAAAAATTAGTGATTTTGTGTCAACACGCAAAACTCACCAAAATTGATTAATTTTGTGTCAGCTCGCAAAATTCAATTTTCTAACCTAATTTTATCAATTTACAAAAAATTAGGTTTTTGCGGTCTGCGCAATATCTCGATCCTATTGGTCGAGACTAAACCTAAGCAAACTATGAAATTGATCCATCATGGAACTAGTAGGAGCAAATCCTACCAGAAACGGGAAAAGAGGAAACCGTGACTAGAAGCCGTGGAAGAAAGGGCTTGTCCGCGCCACTTGGTCGGCCAATTTGCCCTAACTCGAGCCTCCTTTGGCCGGCCTTTCTTCTTCTATTTTGTTGTCCGCGGGCTCCTCTTTTCCATCAGCCAATCAAATCGCTCAAAATACGCATCCTACACATTTAATTAAAGGTGGCCGGCATCCCGTCTTTGGCTTTGACCAATCATATCTCTTCAAGTAGGTCGGACGATATCCAAAAGGCCACCAAAGATTGGAAGAACAGCTGGGAGCATTTGGTAATAATTTGAGTATGATCTATATGCCAAAAGTTTCGTATGGATGTCTAGTATAACATACTAAAAATCAAATCAATCGGATTAACGAGCTAAAAGATACAGCTTAAAAAGCAAGCTAGGTCATGGCTGAAAACTGACAGAATTCCTCCTGAATTCTTTCTGAGTTTTTACTGTCAGACTGTTTTCACCTCCTAAACGAGCTCAAAACCTAAATATTCCCTCGTAGGAAGATAGGAAATTCTTTTCTAATAATAATGGAGGGGCGGATCATCAAAATCCGTGTTTGTATGAGAATTCTACAACAGCTTTAGTGAGAGTCTCACATCTGAATTTTCTGATTACGAAATTTCATGAATTAACACAAACTTCTGCAAATCATCTCAGCCATCCAACTTGGCTAGCCAATTTAACCGGTTTAGATTTAATTTGGGCCAACCAATAGGATGTCAAAATGGCTACCAGTCATCATTCTCCTATAGGGACCGACCACCACATCTTTAATGTATATGGACAACTCCTAACAGCTGCTCAAATATGACCGCCCGCCGCCTAGCTTGCACGTGATTGATCAAAATAATTAGGTCTTGCAAGCAAGACCCACTCAGCAACTTGCTATATATTTTCCACGAAAATACTCGAGACATCATACATGTCACAAACTGGGGGATGTTCATCAAGGTATTGGTCTGGCGGTTACAGCATGCGGCGTGCAACACGCCCATTATGAGAAAGTGTCAGGAAAGGCGGACAGTTGATAGCAGTAAAAAAGTAGTGGGTGTAATGCTGACCGGTCTTCCCTTCATAACAGGGACACTGTTTTCACCACTTTTAAACGATCCCCACTTCTCCACTACTTAACTACCTCCATTTCCTATGAGATCAGTGTGTTCAACTATGACTTGTATAAATAGGTTTTCAATCTATTTCAACCAACAACAGTTTTTGGTTATCAACACAAGTATCCAGAAAACACCAAGAACTTATAGCTTACATTCTACAAGCAAGTTCCACATTCTGATACAAGTCATAAAATAGCCACACCTTCATAATTCATCATTATGATCTCAACACCTCCTTCGCTTCCCTCCCTAAGATCAACCCTTCTCCTTCGTTTTGTGACCGAAGCAAGACTGGAATGGCCATTTCTTGGTTTAAGCTAGAATTGTACAGATTGATCTCTCGAATCTAAAGTACTCATGTGCAGTACATTTGTTTAGGGTTTAGATTCGTTTCTAGGCGGCACACCCAATTTACCATTTCCAGCAGAATCAGTTTTTACCCCAAAACACTGATTTGGACAGAAGATCATCAACAAAATAGCATGATCGGAAGCCATTTGTTAGAGTGCATTTAAACTAATCTTTGTCCCTTTCAGAGAGATAATCCTTGTCACAATAAATGACAGTTTTTCTTGACTGGATATTAGTCACAGGATTATCCTTTGAAACACATCCAGATGTTTTTTATTAGTTAAGAGATTCTGAGAGATAGAATCACATATCCTTGTCTTAACTAATTAATATTTTCTGACTTTAGGATCATTGTCAGAATTCTCAAATTCAGTTTCAAGAGAAAAACCAACTGGATTTTCATCTTAACAAAGATTAGATGTGATTATCATCATGTCAGGAGGTTCATGAATTTCAAGATTTTCCTTAGACACAGCTTCTTCATGAGACCTGGTTTTTATCAAAGAGTCTTTGATAATCCTCTTGACAGATGGATAATATATATTATCTTTTAGATTATATTTTTCAGCAAGCTTTATGAAAAATTTAATCTCATCACTGTCATCCGAATCTAACTTTTCTGTCACAAGTGTTCATTTTCTTATTAACACATCATGGTTAATATGTCCTTAGTTGTGTTCAACCAGTGAACTAACAGTATTGAGCTGTTTATCAGGATCCGAAAACAAATTGGCTTTCTGAAGTAAATCATCTTCTTGCTCTACGTTAACTGAATCAGTCATTGGATTCAATTCTTATAGGTTGGATCGCACCAAACACATATTGACAAAGCGTGGGTCTAACAACCTCACCCAATATTTTGCTTAGCAATCTGTATGGACTAACTCCAATATACTTTCAAGAGAATCAACTAGACAGTTAAACCCAATCTTATAAAAAGTATATAAAAGAGTTATATCTCAATCTCTCAATTCAATCCGCAATCAAACAAATATAATTTGCGAGCCCGATTGAATATAAGAGAGATAACTTGAACGAAGACCAATGTTCAAGGATCAATCAATTTCAATCAACAACCAAAGGTTGGATTTACCAATTAATCGATTAACCGCACAACATGTGATATTTCAATTATATAAAAAAATATAATGCGGAAAAGAAATAATACAGACACAAGAAGTTTTGTTAATAAGGAAACCGCAAATGCAGAAAACCCGGGACCTAGTCCAGATTGAACACCACGCTGTATTAAGCCGTTACAGACACTAGCCTACTACAAACTAACTTCGGTCTGAACTATAGTTGAACCCCTATCAATCTCACACTGATTCAAGGTACAGTTGCGCTCCCTACGTCTCTGATCCTAGCAGGATACTACGCACTTGATTCCCTTAGTTGATCTCACCCACAACTAAGAGTTGCTACGACCCAAAGTCGAAGACTTGATAAACAAATCTGTATCACACAGAAAAGTCTATAGGAATAGATAAATCTATCTCCCACAGAAATACCTACGAGTTTTGTTCCGTCTTTTGATAAATCAAGGTGAACAGGAACCAATTGATATAACGGACTTATATTCCCGAAGAACAGCCTAAAAATATCAATCACCTCACAATAATCTTAATTGACTAGCGAAACAAGATATTGTGGAATCATAAACGATGAGACGAAGGTGTTTGTGACTACTTTTCTATCTTGCCTATCGGAGATATAAATCTCAAGCCAATCTTACGATTGTACTCAAACACGATAGAAACAGCAAGATCAGATCACACAACTACAGAGAAAATAGTTAGGTCTGGCTTCACAATCCCAATGAAGTCTTTAAGTCGTTAACCTACAGGGTCTCGTGAGAAACCTAAGGTTAAAGGAGAATCGACTCTAGCTTATACAACTAGTATCACACAGGAGGTGTGGGGATTAGGTTTCCTAGTTGCTAGAGTTCTCCTTTATATAGTCTCCAAATCAGGGTTTGCAATCTAAGTTACCTTGGTAACAAAGCATTCAATATTCACTGTTAGATGAAAACCCGATTAGATTCAAGCTAATATTTTTTAACTGTTAGATCGAACTTAGCTTATTATACACAAATGAAATGTTACTTCATTTAGGTTTGAGTAACCGTACCTAAACGTGTACACTTATTTGGTTCAACAATAGTTAACCAATGGTTAGCCATATGAGCACTTTCATATCAACCTTATTCATCTTCACCATAACTAGTTCAAGTGACTCAAATAAACTAGTTAGAGAGTTATTAAATTGCTTAGATCTTATAGAAGTATACAAGACACAATCGAAGCAAAATCAGTTTTGATTCATGATGTGTTTTATAGTTGTAGTGTAAGGTTGTCGTTCACTCGAACTTGTGAAGGATTTTCGAAAATTAAATAGAGTTGTTTTGACAATAATAAGAAAATACCGAGACTCTGGATTCCACCATTGACCAATTAAGTGATAAACTCTAATCAATATTCATGCAATATTCTTCTTTAAAGTGATTCTAGTATTTGCCTTTAATAGATTTTTGAAGTAATAATTGTAAGCACGAAGCATGAAACATCAAAAGTATTAAAACCAAGCATGTCCCATCAAAACACTTCACAACTACTCAATAAAAACCAATTTTTCTTTTAAGTTCTATGCAAATAATCATGTAAAATAATTGCAATAAATAATTAAAATAGAACTATACCACTTTTCATGGAACAATGGCTTCCTCCGTCGCCTCGGCTAAGGGGTTTAGCTCCTCATATTAATCATAATCTCAAAATACATGTTTATGGCTCAAAAGTTGATTAAAAGAGTGAAAAGTGCTAAGCAGCGGATTCTGTAACAAATATAATCGTTACAGAACCTATTCATACAGAGAACTGTTGCGAACCGAAGCTAACTGTTGGAAAAATTGTTACAAAGGGTATATAGTTTGAAAGCTACGGTCACAGTTTCTGCGACTTTCTTTTACTGCTGTTCTGTGTTCTTCGTCTTCTCCAGCCACAGTTGCACCAGCAGAAACACGATTTCTTCCAATGATTTTTCTGGCTTCTCTAAGGCTCTAAACTTTCCCCTAAACTTTGTTGCTTCTCAATATGACTCGAATCAACCTATATATATCCACCAAACCCCAAAATTACTCGAGTTAATCCAAATCTTTTCGTTTTTTCTTCACCGCACGTTACAGCCATTTGATCTTCTTTTTACGCGTCAACTTGGTTTCCAAACTCTCTTAAACTCTCCCAGGACTGAATAAGGACTCCATACACTCCTATCTTGCCGTAAACTCTTCACAAATTCTTTTGTAAACCGAAAATAACTCAAATCGTGAATTCTCCCTGTTTTGCTCCAACACGGATTTCTATCCCTGTTTAATCGATTCTACAGCTCATACCATACTTGTTTATCCTTAACAGGGTTAACCCAACGAAAATCAGCCCTTGAATCTCCTTAAAAATCATCCAAAAATCAAAACAGAAATTCTGTTTTCTGACAAAATTTTCCCGCCAAATTTTTTGTTTTGAAAATTTGAGAAATGTAACCTCCCCCTATCCAGTTCCGGTCTGTGCTTAGCAGCTGCTTGGAAATGGGTTACCCCTTATCCAAAATGAGAGTCCGAATAGCAAGTGTCCTCCCAGGAGCCTTTAATAACTTTTCGAGCCAATTTCTCCAAAAACACCTACAAAGGGATAAAATACCAAAATTAGTACAAAAATGGGTACTAAAAATATACACAATAGAGATGAAAATAGACACATAAATGCGTCTATCAATTCACTCGAATCGATTCATGAACATTATATCCACAGTTTGCAAAGATTGCATTCCCTAATATATAAATGTTTTAGTTCATGAACAAACCGATTTTAGAAAGTAACCTACTTAAGTATGCATACGGGTACGCGTACTTAAGTAACCGAATTGAGTTTGTTTTTTATATTCAAACTCCAGCAGAAATTCACGGACGTGAACTTTCCGCCAGTATGCGTACGGGTACGCATACTTACCCGGATTCCCAACAACCGCCAGTACGCGTACGGGTACGCATACTTTGGGTTCCAGGTTTTGAACTTTTACACAAATGTGAGAACACACCATGTTTATATCCAAAGATGGTTACAAGTTCTAAACTCTCATTTCAATCATTGAAACTTTCTTAGAGGATGTTATATAGTTGTTATTCACAAACTATTTTTCATCAAAGCAATTTTCAAGTAATAGAAATATTCAACATGACTTTCTTCACAAGTAAAGATGAACTTGGCCAAAGCGAAAGCTTACCAACACATATTTCGAGAAATAGATAAGCGAGATTAACTCGGCTCGAAATAACAAATGTGTATAATTGAAGTCTATATAGCAATATGATTTTTGTCTCAAGATAGGAGATAAAATAGATAAACTTTTGAGTGATAGATAAGTTCAAGTCTCCACATACCTTTTTGTCGATGAAGTTCCATAAGTTCCTTGAGTAGTTCTTCGTCTTTGCATGATGAACGTCGTGGAGTCTAGAGCTCAACTACACTTACTATCCTAGTCCGAGACTTAGCTATAAGTAGACTAGAAATCAAGAGTTATAGTTTTGGCAACTAAACTTGACAAACAAGCTTGAGATAGCAACGCTTACGAGTTTGACCGAGCAGTGCTCTAACAATCTCCCCCTTTGTCAATTTTAGTGACAAAACTATCAATACATATGGAATACAAAATAAATAAACTTTGTAGCTTCTCATCCAAATGCTTGATCTCCTTGGTTCTTCAATATTACTCAAAATCTTCGTCACTTCCAAGTACTCCAATGATTCTAAAGATGTTCAGTTCGGCATCATCGTTGTTGAAGATCCGTAGCCATAACAATGACAAAACAATAGCTCTCAATCATTGTTATACAGTGTCATAGTATTATTACACAGCATCAAAATTCAATTGTATCACAACTTTGACAACAATACTATGGTGATATGTATCACTCCCCCTTAGTCAATACTTCATCTCACATGAAAACCACTCCCCCTTACATAATGATCCAAAAACCATATGTATTTGTAGTGTGAACTACACATTAATTCTCCCCCTTTTTGTAAATAAAATTGTCAAAGGTACGAAAACTAGTGGGATCCTCATGAAATTTCCATAGAGATACTTCATGACCAAAGAAAAGCACATATCAACTTTTTAGATGCAATCATATAGCCGAAACTAAATGGATTCATCAAGGAGTTTATAAAGATACAAGATAACCCCTATAATATTCCACAGCCGCACTCCCCACAAATATTTGGCAATTAAGCACAAGTTCAAAAAAGAACTCTCCCCCATAAAATGTCATTCCCGAAAGAACAACAAAAGCGACCTTACTTTCACAAGAAAAGAAGGATTTCTTTGGACATTAACAAATCACATAAGAATATGAATTTGTATCCAAAAATCTCAACTAAATAAACCACAAGAGAACCCATGATTAACTTAATCGTAAATGCTCACATCAGAAAACTTACGGAGCTGCACAGTACTTACATAAAAATGTGGATCAGGGAAGATCAATACTGCGGAATAAACAAGGATTCATTCTATTCTTCATCACTATTTTCACAATGACGTATAATAGACATAATCTTTGTACACAAAAGTTCATCCTATCTTCCATCAATATTTGCATAATGACATAATAGGCTTAACTTTTGTTTGTCAAAAGTCCATTCAATCTTTTATCAATACTTGCATACTGACATATGAAAGACTTAAATTTTGACCACGTGTACTTCTTATGGATCTAACTCATTTAGCAGTTTAATTGAAAGATAAACATTCAAGGCTAAAATATAAAGTTATTACAACCCTTAGAATAACATCCAAAAGACAAGATAGACAAAACGAAGAAACTATGCTCGATTGCGATTGAACTTCTCAGCAATCTCAAAGACAGGTTCAGTCAGTTCAGGATGAATTCCCAAAACATAGTTCAGTTGTTCCTGCAAGCACTCAATTCTTTCAAGAAGAAGACTAGCTTCAGGGTTGATTGATTTCTTCATTTTGTTGATGTCTGTCTGGGATAGAGGAGTAGCTCGACCAATGCAAGTACCAATAGGAGGAATCTTAAAGTGACTACATATTCTGCTGATAAGACAAGGAAACCCAAGATTTTTCTTCTGTGAAACCATATGAATCATTTGTCAAATAATTAGGCCACATAAATCAATCTCTTCTCCAGAGATAAGATAACAAACCATCTCAGCAAGGGTCCTGCTTCATAGATTCTTATCAAGCATACTGGGAATAAAATTAGCAACGGCCAGTTTGCTAAAAACTTTCAAATGAAAGATAATGTTGTCAACAGACAACTTGCTGCCAGACCAAGATTCACCCCTATTTAATAACATTTCAGACAGTTGACTCTGAGTAGGTCTGAGATGCTCAGGTTGAGGAATAGCAAAAGAGCGATCAAGTGATAGATTTAAAAGATAAGCAATCACTCCACGATTTACCTCAAAAGATATTTCTCCAACCATTGTTTTGAAATAACATCTTTCTTTGTTGACTGCATGCAAGTTAGCATAAAACTGGCAGGTCATCTCAGGATGGGATGACCCAAGACCATCATGAATATATCCCAATTCATATTGGTTCATAAACTGATGAAACTCAGGTTCTTGGACAGATCGATCATAAACCCTTTCAGTGACGAAATTCCCTTTAAGAAACTTGACATATTTGTTCATAGCAAGTAGACTAGTAAAGCTAATTTGAAGGGATGGATCATAAAAGGGTTGTAGAACGTCTAAACCAATTTCATCATCATCAAACTCATTATCACAATCAATTCTCCTACTAGCAGTATTAGGCTGAGTACCCGAACTTTCACCACGACTTAACCTTTTCCTAGATGCCATTTTTTAGGAAGACACAACAGAGAGGATGAACTACTTACCTGGTCCGTGAACAGTTGTTGATGGTGGAGTTCCAAAACGATGAGTAGAACGAAAATGGTTCTTGACCCAACGTGCAAAATCTTCTTCTGAGTTCAATGGTGTAAACCAAACAAAAAAATGGTTAAGAAACAAGAGAAAGGTGATGAAGAGTTTGTGAACCAGAATTTTTCTCTTTTGTTCATGAACTGTCGAAGAGAAGATGAAGTTGAAGAGAATAAGAGTTCTTTCTCTCTTTTTATGTGCAACCGACCGAACAGTTCCTGAACCGGTAAAACTAATTCAGGTACTGGAATCAATCAATTCTGGAACATGGTTCAGGCACATAGTACGTGAACCGTACGTGTGCAGATAAGGTCATGTTTGTTTTTACATATTTTGACTGGACAAAATACGGACGAGAGTTTGAGGCAAAGCTCAACAAAACTCTCATGAGCAATTCTTTTAAGAACTTATAAGAACAAATAGCCTCTCACACCATGACACCAAGAAAGAGTTTCTTTCCAACAACTCTTGCATTTGACAAAGTTGGGAAGAACACAAGAGTCTGTTTTTACAAGTTTACCAAGAAACTTTAAGAAAGCCCAAGTAATTTTGTGTTTCTTATTTCTTGATTTACGACATGAAGAAAGCAGTTTCTGCAGATTGTCTTTAGTACTGCGAAGGGAAACTCTTTTGGTAAAAAGAGACGTCCTAGTTTCCTCATAACAGAAGACAGTACTATTATCTTGATAGGAAGTATCAGGATTTGAGCAATGAAACGATTCACGCTTTGAGGTGATATGCTCAGATGACTGAGATTCAAACTCCTCTTGTAATACGTTTAGTTTGTTACAACTAATTTGATTACACATGGGAGGAGCATTGCTCTTACTGATTAATAAATCAATATCAACCTCAACATAAATATTATTCATCATAACTTGATTTAGCCTGTCAAGAGATTCTTGTTCATTCTGGAGATATAGATCAACATCAGAAGATAGGCTTTCAAGTTTCTTTTTAATTCCTGAAAAGATTTCAAGGGGTTTTAAACCTGGTGGAGGTTTAGATAGAATTTCTTCTACAGATTTAATTAAATCATACATAGAAAAGAATTCTGAAATCCCTAGATCTGGTGGTGCATTTATTGAGATAGAATTTCTGTCCATAGAGTAGATCGCTACAAACACAGACTTATGAGGTCTCTAAACGTGTTTGCCTGCTCTGATACTAATTGAAAAGGCGGGGGTCTAACAACCTCACCCAATATTTCGCTTAGCAATCTGTATGGACTAACTCCGATATACTTTCAAAAGAATCAACTAGACAGTTAGACTCAATCTTATAAAAAGTATATCAAAGAGTTATATCTCAATCTCTTAATTCAATCCGCAATCAAACAAATATAATTTGCGATCCCGATTGAATATAAGAGAGATAACTTGAACTATACCAAAGACCAATGTTCAAGGATCAATCAATTTCAATCAACAACCAAAGGTTGGATTTACCAATTAATCGATTAACCGCACAACCTGTGATATTTCAATTATATAACAAAATATAATGCGGAAAAGAAATAACACAGACACAAGAAGTTTTGTTAATGAGGAAACCGCAAATGCGGAAAAACCCCGGGACCTAGTCCAGATTGAACACCACACTGTATTAAGCCGCTACAGACACTAGCCTACTACAAACTAACTTCGGTCTGAACTGTAGTTGAACCCCAATCAATCTCACACTGATTCAAGGTATAGTTGCGCTCCTTACGTCTCTGATCCCAGCAGGATACTACGCACTTGATTCCCTTAGCTGATCTCACCCACAACTAAGAGTTGCTACGACCCAAAGTCGAAGACTTGATAAACAAATCTATATCACACGGAAAATTCTATAGGAATAGATAAATCTATCTCCCACGGAAATACCTACGAGTTTTGTTCCGTCTTTTGATAAATCAAGGTGAACATGAACCAATTGATATACCGGACTTATATTCCCGAAGAACAGCCTAGAAATATCAATCACCTCACAATAATCTTAATCGACTAGCGAAACAAGATATTGTGGAATCACAAACGATGAGACGAAGGTGTTTGTGACTACTTTTCTATCTTGCCTATCGGAGATATAAATCTCAAGTCAATCTTACGATTGTACTCAAACACGATAGAAACAGCAAGATCAGATCACGCAACTACAGAGAAAATAGTTGGGTCTGGCTTCACAATCCCAATGAAGTCTTTAAGTCGTTAACCCACTTTTATGAGCACCGTTCATATTCATGGTCGTGGGATGAAAATTAGTGTTATGATGTTCATATATAGCATATCATTATCAAAAAAGATACAACAGATGGATGATTTGATACAAAAAGTAGTAAAATTATGAGACTACTTGGGAAACCCTAGATCTTCTTCTGTGGTTATTTGATCATAGACAAACTCCATTAAACGAATTCATTAAACGAAAAACTATTTAAATTGAATTTGTGATGATCACGTCTTCTTTTTGCTTAAATAAAATTAACCCAAGTGCTGATCACTTTTGACTATTATACTACTTGATTTGTTAATCTTTTTCTATATTATAATTCGTTGTTTTATTTATTTCTTGTTTTCGTATCACTGAATTTAGGATAGAATATATACGATGCTTTCTTATTTTAGATTTCAATTAAGTTAAAATAAATAAACAAATAGGAAATTATATATAGTCGACGGTCCGTTTACACCAGCCAATCAAAACAATTTGTTTTGTGCACACTATTTAAAGGAGTGTGCACAAAATTGGACTCCTTGGGAATATATTGTTTTGCCTATTTCTCATCCCCACTTTCCCTAAATCTCATCCCAACAACACAACATATATTTTGTATAACATTTTTAAAATTAGGTAAACAAAACTCACCCTAAATCCCACTCCATCCACCACCGTCTTCCTTCTTCCCCCTCTTTCTCTATCGAATCTGGTCCTAAATATATCTAACTTATCGAATTTGATCCACTAATGGTTTTGTACAGAAACTGAAAAAGAACGATACTGCAATATTAATCAACCATAGACTCGGTTATTATTTTTATCTCTTATTATCTGACTTTCATGTTGATGCGTTGGAAATATATATTCAATGAAAAAAGTGATGGAAACATATATTCCATTAGTTTCGTTGTAATCAATTATCCCCAATTAATTTTTATAGTTTTTATTAGTGGATTATTTTTCTGTCCATATACCATCATATTATTTACGGAAATAAAACTATTTTAATCTTCAAACCTGATGGAAATGGTGATCTAATAGTTATGTTCCATCCTGATCTTCAACAATAGAAAATAGGAGAGTGAGTTTTGTTTACCCAATTTAAAAAGAGTTATAAAAATTATGGTTTGTGTGGTTGAGATGGGAATTAGGGAAAATAGGGATAGGAATTAGGTAAATGAGCACACTCAAATGCCTTGTTTAAGGTAAGTAGTTAATTTGTTTTTATTGAGTTGTCTTGACTTGGAATCATTTCTCTTCTCCCTTTATTCTCAACTGATCTCCTTCCCTGCTTAGCTAGTCCATGTAATCACTTGTATTCTTCCCACTAATACCAACTATAAAATATCATATGAGCACAGGAAAATCACGTGTGCAAGGAAAGTATAGGTTGTCGTCATTTCCTCTATTCATTTCATATCCCAAGTTACCTCCCTTTCACATGATATGATACTCTCTTTACTTGAAATTTGACTTGCATAGAACGTCGACATTTTCATTTTTCTTGTCTCTTTGTCACGAGCACCAAGTCCAGGTCCAAACAAATAGGTTCATAAATATTGGGAAACCTCGTGTTACCACTCCATCATTTTAGGTGCAAGCCCGGCCCGTTAATCGTCGTCTACCATCCACGTACCATATTCGTCCATGTCTCCAGATAACCGGAATAGCGATTAAGGATTGTTTCCAAAAAAAAATCATTTATGAGAGAAGTTGTATGTTTTAGTCCAATCGAGCTTCATTTCTTAGACACTACACAACTAAACAAAAATATCAAAATTGTACAAAATAAAAAACTAAATAATAAATGTAAATTAAAATATAAAATGACGTGTTTACATACTCATCAGAAACCTAGGTTAATGGAGAATCAACACTAGTTTGCAACTAGGACATACGAGAGTGTCGGGTTTAGGTTTCCCAGATGCTAGAGTTCCTCCTTATATAGTCTTTCAAATCATGGTTGCTTACAATCAAAGCTGAGATAGCTTAGTAACAAAGCAATTAATATTCATCGTTAGATGAACTCTTGATTTAAGATTCAAGCTAAGTTTGCTTAGAAAATAAGCAATCAATCTCCACCGTTAGATGGTTTAGCTTGATACACACAAATGAAATATACCTACATTTAGATATGGATGAACCGTACCTAAACGTGTATAGCAAATTGGCTCAGTAACAGTTAACCGAAGTTAGCCATATGAACACTTTTAGCTTAGCCATATTCATCTAACACTTCTAGACCAAATCTGATAATCAATCAATCATGATAGATAATCAAATGAATCTAAATGCGTTATAAGAGAATTGTTCAAATGTTCACTATCTCATAGAAGTATCTATGAAGCATTTGAAACATATTCGGCTTGATTTGTAAGTGTACAAAGTACTTATACAAGATAATGAACATAATGCCACGGTTTGCAAACGAAGTTCGCATACCTTAATATATTAAAAATCTAGGGAATTTAGTTCGCAAACAAAGTACGTAAACGAACCTGAGTTCATGATAGCATACAAAGTATGTGAACGAGTTTTCATACTTATCGATTTTAGAACCTAACCATTGAGTTCGCAAACCGAGTTCGCGAGCCACTGTTCCGGACCTTGCCTAGTCTTTCCGTTCACAAACACTGTTCGCAAACCACAGTTTGGACCTATCACAGATAAACTCGTTCGCAAACAAGAGTTCTGGACCTGAACTAGTACTTCACAATTCACATATTGGGTACGCATACTGTGTTGTATCCAGACATTGGTAGTAGTTCTAAAACTCTCGTTCAATCAATTTGAAACATCCTTAGAAAACGAAAATGGTAATCTTACACATGCAACTAGCTTCAAGTAATTTTCAAATGATTATTTGATCAATACGAAACACCCCGAGTTAACATCAAATGATTGTCTCACACAAATTGTCACACCCCGCTAATTCTGAGGCTAGAACCTAGCCCAGAATCCGGAGTGCGACTATCGTAGGTCCAGATTTTTCCTTTTAAAAATACGAATAATTTAGAACTACGAAGAAATTCCAATAAATAAATAAAGTATTTACAAAACACTTTTAAATGGTTACAATCCATAATTCAAATAAATAACAATCGACGATATTGAAATACCGATACTCAAATCCCCGTAATAAATTATAGTTTCTTTACTTCAGCTAGTGTCTCTGTACTCTGTAGGAAGAGAGGGAAAAGGGGTGAGCAACCACAACCCAATAGGAAATTTCCAAAAATAATATAGTGCAGCGGAAAAACAAACCAAACAATGCATTAAAAGCATAAAAAAGTAATTATAATCATTTTGCGAATTATTGATTTTTATCTCACTTTTACTCAAACACACTTCACTTTAAATAATTAGCCTTTTAAATTAGTATAGAACATTTTTATTAATAATTTTTTTTCAACCAAATATCACTGGTAATTTCTTTAGGTATGTCCCAAACTTCGTAACTATTTATTTTAGATGTTTCTCAATTCATTGTCTTAACTAGACTTTTCCAACAAATTCTTAAATACTTAACAATGACAACCCCATAATTGCCCATCGCGACACACACTATTTGAATAGTTGTGGCCCTGAACTCGGCAAACTCGACAACCCCAAAATTTGTATCCATGGACCGCAACCCAAATCAAAATCAACATTTTTGACAACCCATATCTGGTGCACCTCACAAGCACAATAGCTATTGTGACCACACCGGTATTCATAAGCGCGATAGCCATTATAGATACCTGATATTTACAAAAACAACTCAACATTACACATCTACTGCCCACCGGCATGCAAAGCCTGACCTCTTAGCAAGTAGATACCCAAATACACTATACCGATAATCGACTAATATTTTCTCGGACTAAAAGATTATCACCAATTTCATTTCCTTAAATCTTTTCTTGTAAAAGATACTCTTTAAGTCTATTGTCAACCATTTTCTTTTCATGATAATTTGAAACTCTTAAACACTTTTACTTTTCTTAATTTGGTTATTGAGATAACATTATGGACATGGTGTATTTTTATGTTTAACTGACGATACAGTGGCTTAAACTTCTTGTTATTTTCATTACTTTCCATTAGTCGACAATTAAACAACTTCAGTAGCTTATTTCTCTTAAGGAGACCACGTTATCACCTTGAAGTCTGCATGTGTTCTCACCAAACTCACTCAGCTTATTTATATAAATTTCTTAATATGGTTCGTACACAAGTTTTTAAACAAAATCAAACTTAGTGAACAGTAAGGACGAGTCACTGCATAACAGACAAAATCTCACCAAAACAAAGGGGTCCATTATGTGCATTTTATTGATCTAAAACCAAATCAAATCTCTATTTTTATTTTTCGATAAGCAGTTACAAAACAACCAAGAAAATCACTTTTGTAAGCACAACAGAGTCGGATCACGTCTTATGGAAGGGAAGTCGTCACTGACATCAGTTTCATTCTTTTAAAGAAGAAAATCAAACGCAGATGCAATTACGACCTAATGGTCAAATACGCTTGTAGTTAAGATACCAAAATTCTATATATATCGTACATACGTATCAAAAGATGAAGACCATAATGTAAATAAAATCCATGTCAAAATGGTTTAGTTTTTAATATTACGTAGAAACCCCTACCTCGATCGCTTAAATCCAGATTTACTAGACATAACCAATGGAAAGAAAATCAACTTCTCTGTATTTTTCTTCCTCGCCCAAAATCACATACTTAGCCTTCCGGTAGTTTGAGTACAAAAAAGAATAATTAAAGGAAGGGAAGATAAAGGTTTACGGCTCTTTTATGTCTGTGTTCATATGAAAACAAAAAGGAGGATCGGCTGTAAAATTTTTTTTCTAGGTTTTGCTTTCGTTTCCTTCGTTTAATCTTTATATACAAAAACTTAAAACATGTGCTAGGTCAAAAGCTTAGTATTTTCCACGTGAGACTTTTAGAAGGGAAAGATCACTTGCTATTGCCAGCCGACACTACCGTTACAGGCTAACCACCAAGGTGCCCTAGACTAAATTATATATGCGTTTTAGAAATTATGGATCAGGTTAATGACCAGAAATCCCATTATTTACTTAAATTTTACTTTGTAGATTCGAACTAGAACGGATGTACGGACCTTTTAGAGAGTTGGTTTTGGCGGAAGCTCATTTTAAATTGACGGATTATGACACAAATCATGTAAGATGTTCAAGATAATTTTCAAATGATCATCTTGACTTAATTTTTAGTTTCCAACAAATGAATTTTTTACAACTAAAGTTGCCAAGTAGATGATGAAGCTTTCTAAGCTTTAAACTTATATTTCGAGAAATATATGAACGAGATAAACTCGGCTCGAAATTTCAAATTTGTATAACACAAAGTCTATATAGTTATACGACTTAGTCTCATTAGTAGATAGAATTGAATAGACTTCTGGGTGATAGATAAGTTTTAGTCTCCACATACCTTTTATCGTCAAAGTTCCTTCAAGTTCATCAGTAGATCTTCTTCTTCTTTAATCGGTGAATGCCGTGAAGTCTAATGCTCAACTACACACTTCTATCCTAATCCGATACATAGCTATAAGTAGACTAGAAATCAAGTTTATAGCTTGAGATAGCAACGCTTGCGAGTTCGACCGAGCAGTTTTCTAACAAACTCCCCCTTTGTCAATTTTAGTGACAAAACTATCAATACATATGGATTACAAAATAAATAAACTTTGTAGCTTCTGATCCATCATGCTTGATTTCCTTGGCTCTTCAACTTCCTTGAATTCTTCGTTACTTCAAGCTCTCCATCGATTCTGAATGTGTTCAACTCAACATCATTGTTGTTGAAGATCCGTAGCAATAACAATAATAAAATGAATGTTCTCAATTATTGTTATTCAGTTTCATAATATTATTATATTGATCAAAGTCCCATTGCATCACAACTTTGAAATAATACTATGGTGATATGTACCACTCCCCCTTAGTCAATACTTCCATCTTCTGCACAATAGGTAAAATCCATAGAATAGAATCCACTCCCCCTTACATAATGATTTGTGAACCATATGTATGTAGTGTGAACTACTAAATAATTCTCCCCCTTTTTTTCAATATAAATTGGCAAAGGTACAAAAACTATGGGATCATTATAAATTCTCAAAAGATAATTCATGACTAAAGAGACATATCAACTTTTCTTTAGATATCCACATATTCATCAAGGAGTTTATTAAGATACAAGATAACCCCTTCAAATTCCACAATCGCTCTCCCCACAAAGATATATCAATTAAGAATAAGTTCATTTAAGAACTCTCCCCTATTTGATGTCATTCCCAAGAGAACAACATGAGCGACCTTACTTTTATGAGAAAAGAAGGATTTCTTTGGACATTAACAAATTACATGGATTTGTATCCAGTAATCATCGAGTAAATTAACCACAAGAAGATCTTTTTGATTAATTTAGCTGGAAATCACTCAACATATGAAAACTTACGGAGTAAATACAGTAATTTTACATAATAGTGGATCAGGGAAAGATCAATATTGTGGAATTTCTCAAAAAGTTCATTCTATCTTTTATCAATATATGCATAAAGACATAATAGACTTAACTTTTGAGCATTTATAAGATAATAGCACAAAACATAAAACGTAAAGGCACATATATCTCATAAGACATTTGGAATATATAAAACCAATAAGATTAAATACTGCAAGTTCATCTTCCAAAACTTATAATTTAAATAAATAAATCTACAAACATGCAAGATGAAAAAATGTTGGAAATAGCTTGTGTAATCACAATATATGCTATACCAAACCCTAGTTATCCTTCTTAATCATTAGAATAAATTCTCATAAGAAGTTTCCTAGACATAATTAAAACATATAAAAGAAGATTTTTCACTTACTTTGAAGGATCTTCTCATACTCCATGTACTCGTCAAGTTCATCTTCGATTAGATCAATCCTGGATTCGAGATTATCAATCTTATCTTCAATTTTTTTGGTTGATGATTCAAGTTCATTCTTCAGAGCGTGTACTTGTTCTAAAACAAGATTCATAGTTAATGAGAGCTTATAAAGTTGAGAGATTGAGGGATTCTCACAAGATGATAATTCACGCTTGTCCTGACCTAACTCACTATCAGAAGAATCAAAACGAACTTTCCTCGAAGGAAAGAGAACAGTCCAGACATCATCTTCTTTACTAGAAAGGCTTGATGATAAAGGTTAAATGAAAACTTTGCACATGAAATGAAACTTTCAACCTTTAAAAAGAAAGAGATAAGGAATAACTTCCCAAAATGACTTTTGACCAAAACCCTAAAACATTTTGGATACCCAGATATGCTTAACCAAGTTTCGTAAGCATACCTAGGAAACGTGCATGTTGTAGTAGCAAACAGAAACACAAGAAAAACTTTATTAGCTCAATAAACGAATTTAGAGCACAAGAAGGAAAACCAGAACCAAGTTTGTCATGTGATCAGATATAGCAGAGTTCATGATACACCAGGAACAAACATCTCACCCCTCTTTAAGGTTGTGGTTCTTAAGGAATGCATATTTGCAAACCGTGGCTATAATGTTCATGAATTGATTCGAGTGAATCAAAATCGTTTTTGCTTCGATTGTGTCTTGTATGATTCTATGAGATCTAAGCAATTGAACAACTATTTAACTAGTTCATTTGAGTCACTTGAACTAGTTATGGTGAAGATGAATAAGGTTGATATGAAAGTGCTCATATGGCTAACCATTGGTTAACTATTGTTGAACCAACTAGGTGTACACGTTTAGGTATGCTTAACCAAACCTAAATAAACGTGCATTTCATTTGTGTATGACAAGCTAAGTTCGATCTAACGGTTGAAAGATATTAGCTTGAATCTAATCAGGTTTTCATCTAACGGTGAATATTAAATGCTTTGTTACCAAGGTAACTTAGATTGCAAACCCTGATTTGGAGACTATATAAAGGAGAACTCTAGCAACTGGGAAACCTAATCCCTACACCTCCTGTGTGATACTAGTTGTATAAGCTAGAGTCGATTCTCCTTTAACCTTAGGTTTCTATCGAGACCCTATAGGTTAACGACTTGAAGACTACATTGGGATTGTGAAGCCAGACCCAACTATTTTCTCTGTAGTTGTGTGATCTGATCTTGCTGTTTCTATCGTATTTGAGTACAATCGTAAGACTGGCTTGAAATTAATTTCTCCGATAGACAAGATAGAAAAGAAGTCACAAACATCTTCGTCTCATCGTTTGTGATTTTGCAATATCTTGTTTCTCTAGTCGATTAAGATTATTGTGAGGTGATTGATAATTCTAGGTTGTTCTTCGGGAATATAAGTCCGGGTTATCGATTGGTTCCTGTTCACCTTGATTTATCAAAAGACGGAACAAAAACTCGTAGGTATTTCTATGGGAGACAGATTTATCTATTCCTGTAGACTTTTCTGTGTGAGACAGATTTTTTTACCAAAGTCTTCGACTTTGGGTAATAGCAACTCTTAGTTGTGGGTGAAATCAGCTAAGGTAATCAAGTGCGTAGTATCCTGATGGGATCAAAGATGTAAGGAGCGCAACTGTACCTTGGATCAGTGTGAGATTGATTGGGGTTCAACTACAGTCCAGACCGAAGTTAGTTTGTAGTAGGCTAGTGTCTATAGCGGCTTAATACAATGTGTGTTCATTCTTGACTAGGTCCCGGGGGTTTTCTGCATTTGAGGTTTTCTCGTTTACAAAACTTCTGGTGTCTGTGTTATTTCTTTTCCGCATTATATTTTGTTATATAATTAAAATATCACAGGTTGTGCATTTTATCGATCAATTGGTAAATCCAACCTTTGGTTGTTGATTGAAATTGATTGATCCTTGAACATTGGTCTTTGGTACCGTTCAAGGTATTTCTCTTGTATTCAATCAGGCTCGCAGATTTATATTTGTTTGAGTGAGGATTGAATCGAGAAATTGAGATATAACTCTTTGATATACTTTTTATTAAGATTGAGTCTAACTGTCTAGTTGATTCTCTTAAAAATATATTGGAGTTAGTTCATACAGATTGCTAAGCGAAATATTGGGTGAGGTTGTTGTACCCCCAATTTTTCAATTGGTATCAGAGCAGGCAAACACGTTTAAAAACCTCATAAGTCTGTGTTTGTAGCGATCTGACTCTATGGACAGAAATTCTATCTCCATAAACGTACCACCAGTCTTCGATGGCTCAAACTACTTGTGGTGGAAAATCGTTATACGTGTTTTTCTTGAAGCTCGTGATTTTCAAAGATGGGTACGTGTTGTTAATGGCTGTGATCCTCCGGTTAATACAGAAGGCGATGTATTTATACCTAAGGATATTGGTAGATATAGTCCAGAAGAAATCCTTGCTGCAAAGCAAAATTCTGACGGCTTAAATGCTATCATACATGCCATTACCCCAGATCTTCAGCATCATGTGACTACTTGCACGAAGTCTAAAGAAGCCTGGGATATCTTAGAAACCATATTTGAAAGGATTACCTGTGAAAAAGAAGCTAGGCTTCAAAACCTAAATTCTGATTGGGAAAACCTTTGTATGGCAGATGAAGAATCATTTGATTAGTTTAATCACAAAGTGTCTAAAATTGTTAATGCATCCTTTGCATTGGGTAAGACTATTCCTGAAAAGGACATTGTGATGAAGATTCTCAGATCTCTGCCATCCATATATGATTCTAAGAAGCATGCCATCGTTGAAGGAAATGATCTCGCAACGCTTTCCAGAAATACTCTGGTTAGGAAGTTAAATATATTTGATCATGAGCATACATCCAAACCTGGAAAGGATGTTGCCTTCAAAGCACAAAAGAACACTAAATTACTTGATAAAAGTAAAAGTGTTTGCATCTCTGAAGATGATCTTTCTGAGGCTGATTCATCAGATGAAGATCTTGAAAAATCATTCTCATTGATCACAAGACAGTTTAGGGACCTTCTTTTGAAGAGAAGTAAACGGTTCTACAGAGATAAAACCAGGTCATCAGAAAAACCTCATAATTGTGTTCCTCATAAAAACAGGGATATTGATGAAACTGATGATGGGGATATGCCTCAGTGCTTTAAGTGTAAATGTTTTGGTCATTTTGCAAATGAGTGTCCAAATCGAAAAAAATACAATGGGAACAAAGGTCTTGCTGCAACTCTTGATGAAATGTCTGACAATTATGATTCTAATGAAGACGAAAAATCAAGTGTTGCACTTCTTTGTGAAAATATTGATTTTGGTAGCAATACATACATCAATCTTGATATTCTTTCAGAAGAAATCCCAACCAATCTGGAAGAAAAAGTTGACCTTTCTGTTGGAAACTCTCTGTCAAATTTTCCAGGTTCCACTATGTGTCTAGCAGCTTGCACATCTTGGGTATCTGAATCATACTCTAGGTTGACATGCTCCTATTGTTCACTCAAGGGTCATGAACTGTCAAAGTGTTTCAAGTACAAACACAAATTGAGGCATGTCAACAAACTTCAATGAAGAGCGAATCGATTAGCAAACAAGCTTAAACTTGTTCAAAAGACCGTTAAGGTATGTAAGATTTTATCTTCGCCAAAGAAGTTAGTTTCCAAGGATAAGACAAGACCATTTGAAACAAGTTTATGGTCTAAACACTATGAGAAACAGGGTTCTATGAATTCCAATCAAAAAGGATATAGTGGATAGATTATTGTTCACCCCAGCACAACTTAAATTGTGTTGGTTAGTGCATCTTGTCTCATGTGCCTGATCAAAAGAGATAAGATTTTGCACATCCAAGGCTTTAGAAAAAGAAAAATGGTTTTAAATTGTTTGTTTTTTCTTTTTAGCTCTGCCTGTTTTGCAAGATTGGAATTCTTCCATATCTAATTGATATTGGAAATGACTTCCCTGGTCAATCAATAAAAGAGGGTTATTCTCGACAATTCTACCTTTCTTAGGGTTGTGAGTTGTGTGTGCGTGAACATGTGTTTAAAGGTTTCGTAACCCTACATTCTTTTTTCCTTCTCTGAAACTCTTTTTATCTTAAGACTGCTTGTTGAGCTTAAGTTGTGATTTCCTCCCACAAACCCGTATGCATATGGATACTCCAAGCATTATGTCTTCTGATGGACAATAGGTTAATATGATTGTTAAGCCATCAATCATGAAGGAAAAAGAAAAATCTCTGTTACCTCCAACTTTGAAAAGAAAAAGAAAGAATGTGAGGAAGCCAAGAGCTGTTCCTTCAAATTCTCAGAAGTTTTCTGATGTTCTTGAAGAGATGAAGGAGACAAGAAAGGAGATTCAACAGATAAAGGTTGTTGCTATGAGAACTCTTGAAATTCAGAAGGCCATGGTTCAACATCATCAGCCCAGAAGGTTTGTTGGAATTGACTCCTTTCTCACGAACCATATGTTCCCATGGCTGTTGACGACAAGGAGTTCGGGGACGATAAAGAATTTTTCAGAGGTCTCAATGTTTAGGAAACTTCTTATGAGAATTTATTCTTGTGTTTTTAAGAAGGATAACTAGGGTTTGGAATAGCCGGTTTTGTGATTACACATAGCTATTTCCAACGATTTTCATCTTGCAATGTTTTTAGATTTATTTGTTTAAATTCTAAAGTTGATTTAGAAGATGATTTTTGCATTATTAATCTTTATGTTTTTATATATTGTAACTTGTTATGGGATATGTGTTTTTGCGTCCGTGAACTGTGATTTTCCCATACGTGGTCAAAAGTTAAGTCTTTCATATGTCGATATGCAAGTATTGATAAAAGATTGAATGAACTTTTGACAAACAAAAGATAATGGAAGATAGGATGAGCTTTTGTTTACAAATATTAAGTCTATTATATGTCATTGTGCAAATGGTGATAAAGAATAAAATGGATCTTTGGTTATTCCGCAGTATTGATCTTCCCTGATCCATATTCTTATGTTAAATACTGTGCGGCTCCGTAAGTTCTCTTATGTAAGCATTTCCGATTAAATTAATCATGGGTTTTCTTATGGTTAATTTAATTGAGTTTTTGCATACAAATTCATATTCTTATGTTATTTGTTAATGTCCAAATAAATCCTTCTTTTCTTATGAAAGTAAGGTCGCTCTTGTTGTACTTTCGGGAATGACATTTTATGGGGGGAGTTCTTAATTGAACTTGTGCTTAATTGCCAAATCTTTGTGGGGAGTGCGGCTGTGGAATATTATAGGGGTTATCTTGTATCTTTATAAACTCCTTGATGAATGCATTTAGTTTCGGCTATATGATTGCATCTAAAAAGTTGATATGTACTTTCTTTTGGTCATGAAATGTCTTTATGGAAATTTCATTAGGATCCCACTAATTTTCGTACCTTTGCCAATTTTATTGACAAAAAGGGGGAGAATTAATGTGTAGTTCACACTACAAAGACATATGGTTTTCGGATCATTATGTAAGGGGGAGTGGTTTCCATGTGAGATGGAGTATTGACTAAGGGGGAGTGATACATATCACCATAGTATTGTTGTCAAAGTTGTGATACAATTGAACTTTGATGTTGTGTAACAATATTATGACACTGTGTAACAATGATTGAGAGCTATTGTTTTATCATTGTTATGGCTACGGATCTTCAACAACGGTGATGCTGATTTGAATATCTTTGGAATCATTGGAGTACTTGGAAGTGACGAAGATTTCGAGTAATGTTGAAGAACCAAGGAGATCAAGCATGTGGATGAGAAGCTGCAAAGTTTATTAATTTTGTATTTCATATGTATAGATAGTTTTGTCACTAAAATTGACAAAAGGGGAGATTGTTGGAGCATTGCTCGGTCGAACTCGCAAGCGTTGCTATCTCAAGCTTGTTTGTAAAGTTTAGTTTCCAAAACTATAAGTCTTGATTTCTAGTCTACTATAGCTAAGTCTCGGACTAGGATAGTAAGTCTAGTTGAGCTCTAGACTCCACGGCGTTCATCATACAAAGACGAAGAACTACTCAAGGAACTGGAGGAACTTCATCGACAAAAAGGTATGTGGAGACTTGAACTTATCTATCACTCAAAAGTCTATCTACTCTATCTCCTATCTTGAGACAAAAGTCGTATTGCTATATCAACTTCGATTATACATATTTGCTATTTCGAGCCGAGTTTATCTCGCTTATCTATTTCTCGAAATATGTGTTGGTAAGCTTTCGCTTTGGCCAAGTTCATCTTTACTCGTGACAGAAGTCATGTTTAACGTTTCAATTTATTGAAAATCGCTTTGATGAAAAATAGTTTGTGAATAACAACTATATAATATCCTCTAAGAATGTTTCAATGATTGAAATGAGAGTTTAGAATATATAAACTTGAATGGATGTAAACATTGTATGTGAACTCATACTTGTGTAAGTCCAAAATCCTTGAACCAAAGTATGCGTACTTTGTTGGTTTAGGATGATCGGAGCTATGTCCGCGTACTGTCGGAAGTTCACATCCCGTGAATTTCTGCTGGAGTTTGTGAACTGAAAACAAGCTCAGTCCGGGTACTTAAGTATGTGTACCCGTATGCGTACTTATGTGGGTTATTTTCTAAAAACGGTTTATTCGTGAACTAATACATTTATAAATTAAGGAATGCATATTTGCAAACTGTGGCTATAATGTTCATGAATTGATTCGAGTGAATCAAAATCGTTTTTGCTTCGATTGTGTCTTGTATATTTCTATGAGATCTAAGCAATTGAACAACTCTCTAACTAGTTCATTTGAGTCACTTGAACTAGTTATGATGAAGTTGAATAAGGTTGATATGAAAGTGCTCATATGGCTAACCATTGGTTAAATATTGTTGAACCAACTAGGTGTACACGTTTAGGTATGATTACCCAAACCTAAATGAACGTGCATTTCATTTGTATATGACAAGCTAAGTTCGATCTAACGGTTGAAAGATATTAGCTTGAATCTACTCAGGTTTTCATCTAACGGTGAATATTAAATGCTTTGTTACCAAGGTAACTTAAATTGCAAACCCTGATTTGGAGACTATATAAAGGAGAACTCTAGCAACTGGGAAACCTAATCCCCACACCTCCTATGTGATACTAGTTGTATAAGCTAGAGTCGATTTTCCTTTAACCTTAGGTTTCTATCGAGACCCTGTAGGTTAACGACTTGAAGACTTCATTGGGATTGTGAAGCCAGACCCAACTATTTTCTCTGTAGTTGTGTGATTTGATCTTGTTGTTTCTATCGTATTTGAGTACAATCGTAAGATTGGCTTGAGATTAATTTCTCCGATAGGAAAGATAGAAAAGAAGTCACAAACATCTTCGTCTCATCGTTTGTGATTCCGCAATATCTTGTTTCGCTAGTCGATTAAGACTATTGTGAGGTGATTGATAATTCTAGGCTGTTCTTCGGAAATATAAGTCCGGGTTATCGATTGGTTCCTGTTCACCTTGATTTATCAAAAGACGGAACAAAAACTCGTAGGTATTTCTGTGGGAGACAGATTTATCTATTCCTGTAGACTTTTCTGTGTGAGACAGATTTGTTTATTAAAGTCTTCGACTTTGGGTCATAGCAACTCTTAGTTGTGGGTGAGATCATCTAAGGGAATCAAGTGCGTAGTATCCTGCTGGGATCAGAGATGTAAGGAACGCAACTGTACCTTGGATCAGTGTGAGTTTGATTGGGGTTCAACTACAGTCCAGACCGAAGTTAGTTTGTAGTAGGCTAGTGTCTGTAGCGGCTTAATACAGTGTGTGTTCAATCTGAACTAGGTCCCGGGGTTTTTCTGCATTTGCGGTTTCCTCGTTAACAAAACTTATGGCTTCTGTGTTATTTCTTTTCCGCATTATATTTTGTTATATAATTGAAATATCACAGGTTGTGCGTTGTATCGATCAATTTGTAAATCCAACCTTTGGTTGTTGATTGAAATTTATTGATCCTTGAACATTGGTCTTTGGTACCGTTCAAGGTATTTCTCTTGTATTCAATCAGGCTCATAGATTTATATTTGTTTGAGTGAGGATTGAATTGAGAAATTGAGATATAACTCTTTGATATACTTTTTATTAAGATTTAGTCTAACTGTCTAGTTGATTCTCTTAAAAGTATATTCGAGTTAGTCCATACAGATTGCTAAGCGAAATATTGGGTGAGGTTGTTGTACCCCCACTTTTTCAGTTTTGATCAAGTAAACTTGACAAACAAGCTTGGGTTAGAAATGCTTGCGAGTTCAACAGAGCAGTGCTCTAACAGTTGCATAAGTCCGGATTTTGAGGTTAGCTAGACTTTGTTATTGCTATCGATTTCCAATCACCTTAATCTACGATCAAAAAGGAAATCACACATATAGGCTTATTTGTGGGAGGAAGATTGGTTTAAAGTCTTTAATTGATTTGAAGCAACTCTTAGGCTGTAAAGGACGTAAGCTAAGGGAATCAATTGCACGGAGTCCTGTTGGGATTTAAGAGGCGTAAGGAGCGCGACTGTAACTTAATTGTTGTGAGGGTTTAATTCGGTCTCAACTACATTCCAGTCCGAAGTTAATTGGTAGTAGGCTAGTGTCTGTAGCGGATTAATACAGTTTGGTGTTCAATCTGGACTAAGTCCCGGGGTTTTTCTGCATTTGCTGTTTACTCGTTAACAAAATTTCTGGTGTCTGTGTTATTTTTCTTTTCCGCATTATATTGTTTATCTTTATAATTGAAATATCACAGGTTGTGTGTTAATCAATCAAAGTAGATACATTTATCCTTGTTTGTTGGATACGATTTGATTGATTTCTTAGGAAATTTATCTTTGGAATCACCCAAGTACTCTCACACGTAAATCAGGTTTACGGTCTAGTCTATGTAAACATTCTGATTGTGGGAGAAAGAGATAGAACTCTAGATACTATTCCTTGATCGAGATTCACTAAGTTTAACTCTCGGAATTGTGTTTAAGTTTATCCATACAGATTGCCTACGAAAAAGTTGGTGGTGTATTTTGGTACCCTCGCGTTTTCAATTGGTATCAGAGCAGGCAAACACGTTTAAGACCTAATAAGTATGTGTTTGAAGCAATCCGACTCTATGGACAAGAGTGCGATCTCGATAAACGTACCGCCAACATTCGATGACACAAATTACTTATGGTGGAAAATTGTTATGTGTTGCTTTTTACAAGCCCTGACTTTGAGACATGGAAACTTGTAGTTATTGGATACGATGCGCCGACAGTTTTTAGAGACGGAACCAATGTTGCGAAGCCATTAGGAAAATATAGTGAAACCGAGATAAATACTGCAAAGCATACTTCTGACAGGATAAACGATATTATCCACGCCATAAGCCCGGATCTTCAGCACCATGTGAGTTCGTGCACTAAGTCTAATGATGCTTGGGATATCTTAGAAACCGCATTTGAAGGAGATACCTCAGAGAAATAAGCTAGGCTTAAAAACCTAAATTCTTAGTGGGAAAATTTTCGTATGGCTGATAAAGAATCGTTTAATGAGTTTAATCAAAAAGTGTATGGTATTGTTAATGTTTGTTTTGCATTAGGGAAGATCATTCCCCAAAAAGACATTGTGATGAAAATTCTTCGGTCTTTACCAGCAAGATACGAGTCTAAGAAACATGTCATCATGGAAGGAAATAACCCTGAAACTCTTTCCAGAAATACTTTAGTTGGAAAGTTAAAAATATTTGATCCAGAACTTAGTAAAAGAGACAGTTATTACATTTTGAAAAGAAATATTAAGGGCAAATCTCTAAGTCCTGAACAAATTGATGAATAAGATGAGAATATCCTTAATTATACTCAGTCACTATTGTTAGAGCATAGCTCGGTTGAACCCACCAAGCGTTAGTATGTCAAGTTTGGTTGTCATATTTTAGTGAATCAAAACTCATCTAAGAGTCGCTTGATTATGTACTAGAAACAACTTCGTATAGGTTAGACTAGAAAGTCTAGGAATGTGAGACATACAAGTATTACTCGAAGACCTAAAGAACGTGAAGAAGTAACGAGCTACAACGACGACATCATCCTTCCTCTTGAGGTTAGTAATATTGGCTTGAACAGTTTCATTCCTAACGTATCTTTCAAGTCGTGCTATATTGAAAACATAACTGCGAAGATGTGAATGAGTATATTACTCTAGTAGTGAGACATGATCATATGATCATAGTATTAAGGAATTAGACTACGAAGTATAACGCTTATCTTTTGAACTTCGTAGATATGACATCAACATAACAAGATGATAATTGAAACTCAGTACTCAATTCTCCTCAATTCTTTCCCCACCAAAATCTGATGTGGAGAGCTATGATGTGAGTATTTTGAAATAAATCTTTCTCATTCATTGTGGCCCCACGTCCATAAACAAAAATATATTTTTTTGTTTACACTCTCTTTTCACCTTTCATAAACGCCCAATACCTACCTTGCCAACTTATTTCTCAGCTTCATTCATCATGGACCAACTCTCCCCACTTCTACCTGCATAACTGTCGCCACTTACTTCTTCGCTCCAAACTGTTCATATCCAAAAATAAATTACAAAACTAATCATCCAAAATTTAAAGTTACCCCATACTTTAAAATTGTGTTCTTCAATTAGGTGTGCTCCCATGCTCTTATACTTTTTTTTTTTTATTCTTTATTTACAAAACAGGTTATCTGCAGAGGGTAGTGATTTATTTTTTCTCTTTTGTTTTTGGGCTTTCGAATCCAAACAGTGCATCATTGATAATTTGTTCTAAGAACTACCGTTTCATTTTGGGGATCTAAAGAAAAAGAGCATCTTAAAAAGTTTTCTACCAGGTAAATTTTGATTTGGGTTTTTGATTTTGTGATTTTTCTTTTACATTACTTAATAAATGATTATGCTTTGTTTGATAAAATGGGTGTGTGAGTATTTTTTTGGCAGGTTTGATGTTGTGATTCCCAAATTATCAAATTTCAATCAGAGCTTACAAAGCCAGGTTAGATGTCATTATTTTTCCTTCTTCGTCTCATCATGTGGTGCATTCTACAAGCTCTAAGTGCTGGCTTAATAGTTAGTCTTAAGAAGCGAATTTCAATTTATTTTTATGGTTAATATATCCTACTGTGGGAGTATCTGAATCTTTGTCTTATCAGTTTCGTAGTAATAGAGAGTCTACACATTTTTGCAGGGTACATATTTGTTTTTTTTGGTTGAATTTTAAGGGTGCTATTAGGTGGAAAGTTTAATTATTTCATCCGTATTTGCCATTTGTGGTCATTTTAATTCCATGTTTTTGTAGGATCATAACATCGATATTTTTGTACTCATTTTAGTTTGCATCGATCTCTTTTAAAGTTTTGTGTTCATATGCTCTAAATGTTTTTTTTACTATAATGTATTTTTGTATATTGCATCGTGTTGTTTATTACTCAGTAGGACTTAGGACCTCACTAACAATAAGGAAAATTAATCCTACTTGGTTATTTATTTCTTGGTCAGCTATAGTTTTCATCTAAATTTCATCTAATTATTTCCCACTTTTCATCTGTCTTTTTTTCTGCACTTACTGATATAATTAACAGGAATATACAAGGAACCATTCTATGTTACAGGACTATACGGGGAACTCATACAAACATCGGTAATGAGGACACTCAAGAACACACCTTCAAAAACAAAAATATCGTCAATGTCAATGAAAATCTTAATGGGAAAGAACAATAAATGTTGAAAAGAATCTTGCGGAAGATATAAAGTGGATAAGCCTAGAGTAGAGGTAAGTTTGGAATCGGAATTAGAACATACTGAATTTCATTACATGCTTGAGAAATTTGTGACTGTACTTTAATAATGCATTAGCCTTTTTGTACTAATTAATTAATCAACACTAACATTTTGATTTTAACTGTTTAAGAAAGATGAACAAAGCAAGCAAACCTTTCAAGCATAAAAGAGTTTTGTAATTCTTCTTTTCTTTTCTATTTTATGTTCAGTAACATTTCAGAATGCGCAGTGTTGCTCCATCCCCTTCATGGGTTTGTGTGAAGATTTGAAATTTATAGAATTCCTAGCTCAGTCTTTTTCTCACTTTACTTCATTTGTCGTAATGATTCAGTCATAAACAAATGGATATATAAGTGGTGATATGGCTGATGCAAGTAACTGTTCCTCTCAACTTTTCTTTTAGATGAAACTTAAAATGCTTCTATTGAATAAAATTATCAGTTCAGATTTTTATTGAACTTACGGGTCGCTATCATCAAAGAAGATGAAATGCAAAGATATGAGAAACAAAGAGATGTTGGTGACATATTTAAGAGGCTCTTCAATTTCATGAAAGGTACCCATCGATTACATTTGTCTACTGAATTTTTGTTTGTTTGATTTTTTTTTCCAATGCCATTTCTGATTTGATTTTGCTGCACTTTCTCTTGACATTGATTTTAAAGAAAGACAGATGTTGCTAGAAGGTGAAGCAATTTACTAATGATTTCCTTAACTTTGATTTCGAAGAATCGTACAAAGTTTAGAGCCAAATAAGATTTGGGAATACAGCCTATTAGAATGATAACATAAGCTGGGTAAGTTGTAATGTTGTGTGGTTACTCTGTCTTCTTACATTGTTGTTTGCTTGAATGGAAAAGTTCGTAGGGAACTCGGCAATCTAAAGAATTTAATGAAAAAAAAGTGGATAAAAGGGTATAAAAAATTCTATGATCATTGTGGTTATGTCAGTGCTGATATAAACTGGCGTATGAAAACTATGACTGTGTAAGACAGAGTTAAATCCGCAGCAAGGTTGTTTTTTTTTTATCTATTGGGAAATTATTGGGATGCTATTCTGATTAGATTGGGAAGGCAGAGTTTGAACTTAGCTATTTCAAGTAGGAACTGATTTTGTCTTTAAATTATTAGACTTGGTTAAATATTTAGTCGGAAATGTTGTTGAAACTTAATCTAATGTTGTTCCCTCACCTGCCATGCTTTCTAGCACCCACATTCACCTCTTTGCTTCATTCTCACACCAACTAGACTTTAGCTTTTGCGATTTTCATAGTAAGACAGTTTGGGCCATAAGGTGAGTTATCTTATTTAAAACAATTTTGGCAATTTGGATGAGTGCATGCCTTTTCTACAATAACTTCTTTCTGGTAAGTGGGCAGCCGTAGTTGATTGTATTTCCTGTAAAGAGCAGTAGATCTCCTTCATGATTTATTGTAAGCTGATGTATAGTAAATCACAGTCCCAATATAATTTACTTTAGTTATCCTTTGCATAATCCTCTAATGGAATCTCTTTGTTGGTCATGAGTAGAAAAGGTATCCCGCTGTGGAGCACGGGTTACTTCCTAGTTGTGATAATGTGTAAGGGTAAAGGTGAAGATTTCATCCTAGGAAACAATGTTTACATTTGTTTAAAGGAAATACATTCATGAACTTGTTTTATGAATCGAAAGGGAAATCGCTAGGCTTATTGGTATTGTTATTCATTGCATATCTTTGGATTACCAAATGTGTGAGTTAGTAGAACCGATCATAACTTGTTATGTATCTTGGTATAACTAATCACAATGCCTGACTTATGATTTGGTATGACTAATTTTGATTAATTAGTGTAACCGATCCTAAGTAATCACCTGAGATGGTATGATTGATATTTGTAATTGGTGTAACCGATCCTAGTAATTGGTGTGACCGATCACAAAAGAGTTGTGTAATCGATCCTTGTAATTGTTGTAACCGGTCCTAGTAATTGGTGTAACCGATCCTAGTGACTTGTGTAACCGATCACAAGCAATACCATGAGTATATGGTAACCGGTCCTGGTAATTGTTGATCATGATAACTGACGTAACCGGTCCTGGTAACTTGTGTGTCCAATCATAAGTAATCCATATTAAGGTATAACCGATCCTAGTGATTGGTAGAACCGATTGAACCCATGATTGTGATTTGATATTTGATCAATCACATAGTTGTCTTGGAATACAGATGAACCAATTCTAAACTTGTTTGGAAGTGTGGTATAATCGATTCCAAGATTGTAAATATGAAAGATGATTTACAAAGAAAAGATGTCAACATACTTTGAACATGAACAGTAACTCTTATCTTTTATTGTTCAAAGTTATTCCTTAATTACTCAAGGAGATCCTGGTTCGAAATAAATTAAGAATCTTTTAATTAAAGTTGCTAGTTTCATATGCTTTAATTACCAACAATTAAATGCATATCTCTAGAGAATAAAAATTAGTAATGTGCATTTAATAATTGGAGATTTTCTATTAAGAGATTTTGGAAAATATTGGACAAACCATTTCCAGGAATTATGAAAACCGATTTGGGCATTTATTGCATATCTCGTGAATACTTCGGTTTTGGAAATTCCTTGGTGTCCAAACATCCTTGGTCTATAAATAACTATGTTTGCATTTCTAGCAAACTATCCTAAGAGACGGGAAAACTTTATCTTTTTGTTATTTCTGGTGGAGCCGTCTATCCGAAGAGTAAAGTACCCTAATTAGGCGAAATCTCTTACGACCGCTCGTTTAAAGACTTATGTGAGATCAAGAAGCTCTACGAGTACCGTTGGTGGGAAACTAGGTAATTGCAATTTATTAGTTTTCGATTGATTTGATTGACTAACAGTTGTTGAACTTTGATTGCACCTAGTTTGTTTATTCTTGAGAATCTTCTCTTCTGATATAAGATTCACTCAAACTAGATAGAAGTGTTGACGGGATCTTTAGAACTGTTTGTAGATCTAAAGACGTCTTGTGATAATCCATTGTTAACAGACTCCGTTCTATGCGTGATGATCACAAGAGATTCAAGTGGTGTTGTGCAGGTGTTTATTGAATATTAAAGAAGATTTGAAGACAAAGAAGATTTCTGATTTGGTTTCTATATCTTTGGTGTGCACAAACCTTGCTCGGCTGGGATCCAACTAGAATCGGATTTATTCGAATGATTAGTTGTGTAAGATCGGCATCACCTTATAATTTGTTTATTGATTCTATATTGATTGATTGTAAATCTATCAGATAAACTTACTTTTCTCCTCTTCTTTCTTTCTTATTCTTCTTTCTTCTTCTCTTCTTCTCTTTTCTGAGTTTCCTTTCTGCTGGCATTTTGAGAGACGAGAGAGTGATTCTGAGATCGAGATAAGAAGAGATTGATCATGAGTAAAGTGATGGTGGTGCTATTGTTGCAGTTTGAACTTTGGAGGAAGTTGATTTGAGAAATAAAGGTTAGGGTTTCGGTAATTTGTTGAAGATATAATTTGAGATGATTAAAAAGAAACTAAGAGATGGGTGTTAAAGATCATGAGGTGAAGAAGAAGTTTATGTTGTTAATTTGGAGATTTGGTTACTAAGGAGAACTTTAATTGATGAAATTAGGGTTGTAAGAATAACTCTGAAAATAATTAGAAGTCGAAATTGATGTTCTAAGTGGTTGATTCTAGTTGGATAATGAGTCATTGGAGTAGAATTAAAGGTGAGTTAAGTTTCTGATGATGATTTGTTGAATCAGTGAATTAAGGTTATGTTTTGTTCTTCCCCAAAATAGAAGTTAGGGCTTTTGGTAGAAGCTGAACCGAACTGGTAGGTGGTTGTTGTATCCTTCAGAAGAATTCCAGTTAAGAAATAAGAGGAAATTGAATTCTAGTTGCTTAAAACAGAACTTAGTTGAGGTAAGGGTCTTCTCAGTTACTTGAGTAGAGTTATTCATATCCTGTTTTGAGTATTTGATGGTTAATGAGAAGTCGTGGTAGTATTTTTAGTTTGTATTTGAATTACAAGTTATGTGTAGGGTTGGTTTGGATTGGAATAGAGTTGTTTTTGATCTAAGTTGCGGATGTGATAATTGAGGCAACTGGTAATGGTGGTAAGTTTTAGGTGTGGCTATTGGGTATGTGATGGAGATATAGTTCTGGTTTTGGGTTTTGGTTGACTGGTGTTGCAGGTATGAATGATTATAGAGTTGTAGTAACAATTCAGAATGTGCATGGCTGTCTAAGTTAAAAGTAGATGAATGAATGATTGCTGGATTTGAAATTGGATAACTTTGGATAATGAATTAGAGATGGTAGTGGGACTGAGATTGATCCAGATTTGGTAGTCATGCTTTTGAGCTATGCTTAACTGACATTGGTGGTGTTTCTCGTGAAGATGAATGTTGGGTTGAACATAAGTGGCAATTATGAAGAGATTGTGTTTAGAAATTGAGTTGAATTGTTGTTGCAGATGGAGTTGAGGTATGTTTGGGGGTTCTATAGCTGTTGATGATGTTTAGAGGATATATGAACTCTTACAGGTGAAGTGTGATGAGACTGCAGTATATAAACTAATAGCTTAAGTCGATATTGCAAGTGGTTTGGTTTACTGAATGATAATGGTTGCTTGAATTGATATTGGTGTTACTGTTTAGAGTGTAGTTAGAGGATACGGAAGAGGTCATGGTGGTAAATGAGATGAACTGATGTTGATGTTGTGGGAGAGTTGGCTCTGGCAGTGATGTTGAAGAGAATTGATAGTGTCGAAATGAGTTCAGTTGAAGTAGACTCTGTTTTGGTTACAACTGATAGGCGTGAGTTGAGATGATCTAGATGTTGCTTAAAGCTGCAATTGCAGGTAGGCACAATTTGTATTTGTAGTTGGAATCTGGAGTTTGTTTTGAAGGAATGAAATGTTTATAATGTTACATTTTATAGAATCGGGTTGGTATAGGTTGTAGCTGTAATGGAATTAGGCTTGTTAGTCATCCCAGTCAGTGTAGCCGACTTACCTGACTCAGACTATCTGACTGAGTTGAATCGGTCTAACTCGGAATTGACTCAGTTAACCCTTTGACTTTAGACTTGACCCGACCTTGACTCTGTTGACTAACGTTTACTGTTAGTTGACTATTTTGACCGTTATCGTTCACCGTTAGTTGACCATTGGACTATAGACTTGACTGTCGTTGACTGTTAGAGACCCGTTGACTATTAGCTTGACCGTTAAGTTTGACCATTAGTTGAACCAGATGGACTGAACCTTGGTTTAATGGGCATGTGTTAGTGGACTTGGGCTTAGAGCCAGTTTTCCTATTGTACATGAATTGGACCCTTATGGTCCGAATTAGTCTTTGGTTCCTTTTACAAAGTTGTAGAAATTCTTAAGACTTAGCTAATAGACTATAGAACCAATCTAATTATTTTAATAAACCTTAGCTATGCTAAAGATAGAGAAGGAAAAGGTGTAAAGTCATGAATGGAGTTAGAACCATTAGATAGACTTGTATGATTCTTGTATGAGCCATTTTGGCTAGATTCTTAGAGTTTTTGTGTGATTAACAGTTAATTATTAACAACGATCGATTCAAAGGATGAACCAGTGGATCGTGGATCTCGAGATAGGCGAGGCTTGTCATCAAAGGAGGTGGGAATTTACATTTAACTCTTTTGAAACCATTGTTAACAACGATCGATTCAAAGGATGAACCAGTGGATCGTGGATCTCGAGATAGGCGAGGCTTGTCATCAAAAGAGGTGGGAATTTACATTCAACTCTTTTGAAACCATTGTTGTTTTCTTTTACAAAGACTTATGTTTATTAAACTCATGCATTGTCTGATTGTGCATTTCATGCATTGTTTAATTTTTAGTTCCGAATGTTCTGTGATTCTTTTAATCTTTCCATGGTTTGGAAAGGACTTGTAATGTTTGTTTCTCTTTATGAATTGTTATGGGAAATGAGAATTTCCACCTGTGGTAAATATGATACGCTCCTTCACATTTATATCTACTTACTTTCAGCTTTTATGCTATGGCTAGGGCGATAGACCACAATATTATTATTCGGTGTGGAATTGGCATCAATATTATACATTGTTTGAAAGAAAGAGTTTTTCCATATACATGTTTGTTTGCTTCAGTGACTTGGTCGCTATTTAATGTTTGGGAAAACATGTATTGTTTTCCAAATCTTGCATATGATTACTTAAAAGTTAAATGTTATTCCTACTGGGCATCCCTTTTATTGATGATGTGCTCACCCATTCCCACTTTCAGTTTCAGAGACATATCATAGTTGCGCAGCGAAAGCTTCGAGGAGTTGAGTCCGTTAGTTGGTTGACTTCAGATATGTTTATTATGTTGTATGTTAGATTTGTAAACCAAATGACTATTGTATATGTATCATTTGAGAGGAGTTCTTGTATATATATATATTTCAGAGCGGGGCTAGTTTTTGGGTTAAGTTTTATAGAAGATTTCTTAATTGATTGTTTAAGTAAATGATTTAGATTCTTAGTGCCTATTTATTTAGTTAATCTCTTGGATTAGTCAGTTGCTAGCTTTGGGGGCGATACACAAACCTTGATCGGATGGGATCCAACTAGAATCGGATTTATTCGATTGATTAGTTGCGTGAGATCGGTAACACCTAATAGTTCTCTTGAGTTCTATTTTGATTGTTACTAATACGAATCTTATTACTTAGGTAATAGAGATTAGATTGATCTAACCAGGCAAAGGAGTTTATTAGTTTAAACGGAAGAGCCTTTGCATATGACTTGAGATATCTTTATCTGGAAAGAATTAATAGAGTTGTTACCAAACAGATTTGTTGTTCCTTTATTGTTTGGAATACGATCCAAAGGAATTGTTCCAGTGCGTGCACTTATTGAATGTCGGAAGCGCAGAGATACTGAACAAACTAAGTGAACTAGGTTTAGTTGCTTAGTCTCAACTATACGAAGTTGGTTTAGATTTTGTATAGCGGCTTAATTCTGAGAGTATTCAATTCTGGACTTGGTCCTGGGGTTTTTATGCATTTGCGGTTTCCTCGTTAACAAAATCTTGCCGTGTCTTTTACTTTTCTATTTCCGCAATTATAATTAGAAGTAAAATACACAAACGTTAACTCTGTATTACTTGATAGTGATCCTATAAAGTTTGGTTAAGTCCAAACCTATTATCAAGTAATCACACTTTGATTGTTGTATTGTCTCGATCTCATATCCATAGACGATCACACAAAGTGTGAATACCGATTTGTCGTATTGTCTCGACTTTGTCCATAGACAATCACTTTCGGTAAGAGGACTTATAGGTGGATATTTTAAAGATTGTGGTGTATTTGGGTACCCTCGTTTTTTCAATTATTCATAAAACAGATGAAGAAAAATCTTAGACAGATAAAAAGAAAAATTATAAAGAATTATCAATTAAGAATAAGGATAAAAAGGTTCAAATAAACAAAAATCCTCTAGTATGTTCCAAATGTCTTTGTCATGGTCATCATATGTCCTTGTGTCCCAACAAGGATTCTTGTGAGAAAACTAAAGCTTGGATGGCAACCTTAGACTATTGTCCCGAGGATAAATCACCCAATGCAGTTTTTCTCACATATGTTGATAATGAACAGGTTCATGATTCAAATAATTTTAGTCATTCCACATTGAAAAATATATCTTCCTTAGAAGAAAGAATTGGCATCTTGAGTGAAGTAATTCGTCCAATGAAGGCTGAATTTCAACTGAAAAAAGACATGTGGACTAAAAGGATTGAGAGTCTGGAATGTGAACTGGATAAGTTGAAACTGGATCGAAAAGAAACGTGTCCTTCACAAGATCCTCATGTTTATAAAAAAGAAGAAACGGTCTTTTCCGAGAAATTCTTGTAAGAACAATCAACACATATCTAGATGTTTTATAGTCTTGAAAAACTCTTCCAAACAAGAGAATTCTCAGACTTGTAACAAATAAATAACATGTGTATCTCAGTGGTCCCTATGCAAAAAACGAGATCATGCGAAGGATAAAAGTAATTCAAAATCTAACTCTTTTACAACTACGTTGTGTCAGAAACATAAAAAAGCTCGAAAAAGGGAAGAGACAGAATTCTCAAGAGAGTTGAAAAAAAATGAATCACATATTGCGGAGATCAATCAGCAGTTTCAAGAAAAAATTACGGAAATCAAAGATAACATACTCACCCCTTGTCTCTCAAACTCTTGATTTTGTACATAGAAGACCTAGGTTAAGATGTTCCTGAAAAGCTACCGGATCCTCCACAATGTGGTAGGAATTATCATATGCCATAGCTCTCCAGTTGGTTCCCATCTCTCACTTGGATGACAATAACAACTCTAAAAAGGGGATGGATGTCAAATCCATTGTATCATCTATGTGTTTAGTATTTAATTGTGAAAAGGTTGAGCCATGCTCCCTAAAAACGATCCATGACATAACCGATCTGATATTTGTTGTGCTCTGAATTTATTTATTGAGCTAAGTAAAGGGTATCTTATGAAAAATACTTGTATACCACGTGATCATGCAATTTTGATACAGCATGTGTGAAACATATCGTGTCTAGGATAAAGGATAAAACATAAATTATTGGTTCGTCTAATATATCTGATCTTTAGGTTTCATAACCGGTTTCTCATAAGTTCATTTCCTTAGAATAATCAAATTAGGGTACCGTAACCATGTCTTATTTGAGTTTTTCGAGAAAGGAAGATGAAGTCTGGACTGTGCAATTTCTCACAAGGAAAATCCGGTTTGAATCATCAAAGAGCGATTCATGTCAAGACAAGTGTGAAACCATACCTTGTGACAATCAACCAGGTTCTCAATTTGATGAGTTATCTCTCAAATTGAACCTTGTTCTAGAACAAGTTCGAGCACTAAGCTGTGAACTACAATCCTTTACAAAGAAGCTTAAGGAGAAAATAAAACTTGTTGAATTCAGATTGGAACTTATTGAAGAGGAACTTGATGAATACAGAAATTATGAGAACAATCTGGGAATCTCAGAGTAAACTCTTTTGGATCATTTTTCTAGGAAACTTCTTGTGAGAATTTATTCTTACTTTTGAGAAGGACAACTAGGGTTTGGTATAGCAAAAATTGTGATTACACAAGCTATTTCCAACGATTTTCATCTTGCATGTTTTTCGATTTATTTATTTAAATTCTAGAGTTTTTGGAAGATGAACTTGCAGTATGTAATCATTATTGGTTCAATTATTGCAAAAGTATTATGAAATACATGTGCCTTTCCGTTTTCGTAAATCGAGTTGATATTTCATATATGCTCAGAATTTAAATCTATTATGTTTTTATAAACGGAAAATGGAACAAACTCTTTGAGAAATTTTCTCGCAGTATCGATCTACTTGTGATCACACCTTTGTGTTATTACTGCACTACACACTTCGTAAGATTTTCTTATGTTGAGTTATACCGATTAAAATTATCTCTTTGTTCGTAATTGGCGTTGAGATTAATTTAAGTCGATATTCATGATACAAATCCATGTGATTTGTTGATGTCCGACAAAATCCTGTTTTTTCATAAAGTAATGTCACTCATGTTGTTCTCTTGGGAATGACATCAAATGAGGGAGATTTCTTAAATGAACTGGTGCTCAATTGTTATATCTTTGTAGGGTGTGTGGCTGTGGAATTTACAGGGGATGCTTGTATCTTAAATCTCCTAGATGAGCGCTAAGTATTTTATTACTATGTGATATCATCTAAATAAAGTTGATATGAGGAGTTACATGTTAACTATGTTATTATGTATTATCTCTAACTTCCTTAATTCTTGAAATATCTTTTGGTTGAATTCATTACGATCCCATGATTTTCGTACCTTTGCCAGTTTTTATTGATAAAAAGGGGGAGAATTAATTAGTTGTTTCGCACTACATACATATGGTTTACGTATCATTATGTAAGGGGAAGTGAATCAATAATCCATAGGCTTCACCTATTATGAAAAAGATGTAAGTATTGATTAAGGGGGAGAAACATATCATCGTAGTATTACTTCAAAGTGTGATGCAATTGAGCTTTTGAGAAGATAATAATACTATGTTTCTGTATAACGACGATTGAGAATATTTGTTTTCAAAAGTTGTTATAGCTATGGATATGGATCTTCAACAACAACGATGCTGAGTGAACACGTTCAGAATCATTACAACTTGAAGTAACGAAGAATTCATGGAGTTGAAGAAACCAGGGAAATCAAGGTATGACGGATTCAAGGAGTTTTATTTTTTTTATCCATATGTATTGATAGTTTTGTCACTAAAATTGACAAAGGGGGAGATCGTTAGAGCATTGCTCGGTCGAACTCACAAGTGTTTCTATCTCAAGCTTGTTGTCAAATTTAGTTGTCAAAACTATATCTTGATTTCTAGTATACAATTAGTTAAGTCTCGGATTAGGATAGAAGTGTAGTTGAGAAACGGACATCACGGCAGTTTGCGTTCTACCGTTTGAAGGCGGAGATCAACCGAATCTTTTGGAGAACTTATTCAACTAAAGGTAAGTGAAGACTTAACCACCTATTTCTCAAGTTATATTCACCCTTCTATCTATGAGACGATGTCATGTAACTAATTAGACTATCGTAAGCATATCAAGAATTTCGAGTCAAGTTTATCTTGTAATTAGCTCTCGAAATATATGACTAAGCTTAATGAATATTTCATACTTGATGAATTTCGGTTAAGAACAAATTTATTGTTTGCAATCAAAATCATGATTCAAAAATTATCATTGGAAAATATCCTGGAACAGTGATACGTGTCATTCATGTTATTTGGGGATGTTTCGAATTAATTTAGAGAGAAATACAGAACAACTGTAAATTCAGATATAAGACAGTGTACATACCAGTCTTACAAACTGAGAAAACTTTTAAGGTTTGATGTCATAATACATGTACTCAATACACATAACGGAGTAGTTGTATGTCGTCAACAGACTTTTGGTATGCATACCCGTATGCACACCTTAAAAAGTCTCTAAACTCGTGAACCCGGATCGGTACGCAAACCAGCACGCGTAATAAAAAAGAATTGTTGGTCCCGGAACCAGTTTGGTATCCATACCGGTATACGTACCAGAAAAGTTCTGTGAACTCTGGAACTAGTTATTGTCTTGAGGTATCCATACCAGTACACGTACCTGAAAAGTTTTGTGAACTCTGGAACTCGGTCATGTTATAAAGTATACATACTGGTACACATACTTTGACTTGACTGTTCACGAACATGTTAGTTAGTTGTACCTTGTACATCTACTTACCATGTCGATTAAATTCATATGCACATAAATTATTTCTCCGAGATAATTAGCATTTCAATAATCTCTAAAAACACCATAGACATATTCGATCACATAATTCTGACTCTACTTAAGTTTTAAGTGTTATATGAAAATGCTCAAGCTTATAGTTCAGTTGGCTAGTTTCGACTAACCATTCATGAGTGTGGTCTTTTGTACATGATTCAGTTACGGTTCATCCTAACCAGAGTGTATATCTTGTTATGCTAATCATATTCCAAAATTCATCTAATGGTGGATATTGTTTGCTTGGTTCCAAAGCTATCTTAGCTTAAACCTAAATCAACATATGCTTTGAATGTCCATAAAAGGGGAACCTCAAGCAACTGGGATCTTTGGATCCCGACACTACTTTTCTTGGTGTGTCCTAGTTGTAAAACTAGAGTCGTCCTCTTCCTAAAACCCTTTTAGGGTTTAAGACTACAAAGACTTCATAGGGATTCGTGAAGCTAGGTCCAGCCGTTGTTTATATGATAGCTCGAGTATCCTGATCTTGTACAATTATTGAGATGCTCATTTGAACAAGATAGATAGAAATCATCAAAGTTATCTTCGTCTCAGACTTTTATTGATTCCACAAGTTTAATACTTGTTAGGTGAATAATAATCCAGGCTACACTTCGGGTCGCATAAGTCCGGATTTTGAGGTTAGCAAGATTTTGTCTATTGCTATCGATTTCCAATCACCTTTTTCTAGGATCAAAAAGGAAATCACACATATAGGCTTATCTGTGGGAGGCAGATTGAGTTGAAGCAACTCTTAGGCTGTAAAGGACGTTAGCTAAGGGAATCAATTGCGCGGAGTCCTGCTGAGAATCAAGAGGCGTAATGAGCGCGACTGTAAATGAATTGCTGTGAGGGTTTGATTCGGTCTCAACTACATTCTAGTCCGAAGTTAATTGGTAGTAGGCTAGTGTATGTAGCGTCTTAATGCAGTTTGGTGTTCAATCTGGACTAGGTCTCGTGGTTTTTATGTATTTGCGGTTTTCTCGTTAACAAAATTTCTGGTGTCTGTGTTATTTCTTTTCCGCATTGTATTATTTATCTTTATAATTGAAATATCACAGGTTGTGCATTAATCAATCAAAGTAGATACATACATCCTTGTTTGTTGGATACGACTTGATTGATTACTTGGGAAATTGATCTTTGGAATTACCCAAATACTCTCGCACGTAAATTAGGTTCACGGACTAGTCTCTGTGAACTTTCTGATTGTGAGAGAAAGAGATATAACTCTAGATACTATTCCTTGATTGAGATTCATTAAGTTGAACTCTCGGAATTGTTTTAAGTTTGTCCATACAGATTTCCTATGAAAAAGTTGGTGGTGTATTTTGGTACCCCCGCGTTTTCAAATACTATTCTCAAGTTATATGGTCTACCTGCAACAATTGTTTCTGACAGAGATGCAGTTCTCTTGAGTGGTTTTTGGCAAGAATTATTTAAAACTGTGGGTACTTCCCTCCATCTGAGTACGACCTATCACCCACAGACGGATGGTCAGACAGAATGTGTGAATGCTTGCTTGGAGTCTTATTCATGTTGTATGTGCAATTTCAGGCCTGTTAAGTTGGTATCTTGGTTTTCCCTTGTTGAGTGGTGGTTTAATACCTCTTACCACACTCGCCTCAAGCTTACTCCCTTTCAAGCTCTTTACGGCTATCCTTCACCACAGTTTGGATTACATCATGCATGTACAATTAGTAATGCAGTGACAGAAGATTATCTGCACCAACAAGGGGTTATGACAGAGGTGTTACGCCAGAATCTCCTTGCTTCCCAACATCGTATCAAACAACAGGCAAACAAGAATATAGTTGAACGATCATTTGAAGTTGGTGATTGGGTGTCTGCAACCATATATGCAAACTTTTGTCCAGCTACGCAGGAATCTTAAACTTGCAGCGAAGTTTTTTGGTTCATATACAAGGTTTTAGAAAGAATTGGAGTTGTTGATTATCGTTTGCCATTGCCAGCTTCTTCACGGATACACCTTGTATTTCATGTACCATAGTTAAAAAAAGAAGATTGGTGAAGGACTTATTCCACAAACTCTACTTCCTACCTTGGATAAAGAAGGCTTGTTCAAGGTTCAACCAGTTAAGATTTTGAATTCTAGAGTTATTATCAAGGGCCGACAACACGTTCCTCAGGTGCAGGTTCAATGGTCTCATATGGCAGAGGGTGATACTTCATGAGAGGATATAACGTTCATCAAAGCTGCTTTTCCAAATTCATCCTTGAGGACAATAATTCGTTGTAGGGGTGGGCATTGTCATATCTCATTGCATGTTGACATTAGGGATAACCACTATAAGGGCGACCCCTGTTTGAGTACCTTTAGTTCTACACGTGATCGCAAACACATTTCCTTTTAGTCTGGCTTGTAAAGCTAATTTGAGATGGCGATTATGATTGCGTGTTTTTGTTCTTCCGCCTTTTTGAGGTTTTTATCCTAATCTTTACGTGTAGATCCTATAAGATTAAATTTGAGCATTCAGTTGTAGTGTAGATCACTACAGTAAACTCGATTTACATCGTAAAGATTTGAATTCTTGACAACCTACAAAAACACTTTACTTCAACGGTATAAGGAAATGAGGGGGAGTCCGAGTAAAAGGTTACCTCTCCTCTGAACAGCTCTAACAACACCTCCTGCAAGTGCTTCAATTCTTCTACACTCTCAAAACCTTCGCCGATAAAGGCAAAGAAGGGTTTGCTTCCAACTCAAGGAGACAATTTCTTCTCGTATGAGAAATCCTTTATCGATAGGTAAGTAAATTTATGCACCCTCAACTACGAACTCTTGGCTCCACCCCTGAATGAGCAGTTGAAAAAATGGCAACGTAAAACAAACAATACCATCACACGACTCGTTAGCATTTAGGAGGACATCAATAACAGCAAACATTCCTGTGTTCGGGTAAGCCAAAAAAAATAAAACACATTTTCACCTATTGATACAAACTTGAAAACAGGGTAAGGGGCCTTCTTAGTATAATATTGTGTTACACTAACAGGTTGTCTGTGTCTGTGCACTTCTTATCTAAACCTTTAAAATCCTAAGTCATATGAGCCTCCACGTCGCACGGTGACCGTGACACCCCCTTGAGAGTTAATGAGAAAAGAGCTTTGGGCATTAGTAAACCTGGTGAGGACACTTGGCGAGACCCTATTGGTCGGGACATTAAAATTTCGGTTACACTTTGTTTACACCAGGTTTTTAAACGGCCATTAGTAACACCGTCAGCCTAACAGTGGGTAAACAATACTTCTGTCAGAGTTTTGTGCCTAAATACTTTCGTTAGACTTTATTACATCGGATACTTAACTGGACGATAAGTAAGGCCGTTTGAAGTAGACAATACCTACATCAAAATCTAAACCCATGTATTATCTTCTTTCTTCTCTCTGTTCTCCTTCTCCGTCTTTCTATTCTTCTTTATCGTAAACTTTTGGGTAATTTCTGTGGAACTTTTTCGGTGATGGCCATGGCGAAGTACGAGGATACGATTGACTGGTGATGGTGCTGAGATACGGTACTTCTTCTTTGTTTTTTATCGTATTTTTTTTCTCTAATCGTTCTTAGTTATTATTTGCTGAGATACGGTACTTATTCTTTGTTCTTTTTTGTACACTTGTACGTTTAATGGAGGTCGGCGGAATTGGATGTTTAGATAGATTGATTAAACTGATCAGCTGAACTGATTTGGATTTGTTAATATTCTTAATTAAACAGGCTTCTAAATTATATTGTGATAACCGTCACAATTTTGAATGAAGTTTTCTCCATTTGTCTTCCCCTTCATAAGGATTTAGTTATTGTTTTACATAGATGAGACTAACCTCCTTTACCATTCTAATTGATTGTTCAACCTCCATGTGAACTCAATTATGGGAAGTTAGGGTTCGCTAGGGACGTTAGGCTACTGCATATTTCTATTGGATTTTGTGGTCAAGCTACTCTTTGTGAACTAATTATCAATGTAAGTTGTCTAAATTGTCCAAACTTACTATTCCAGAATCATTTGTTGTAGGTTCTTAAAAGCAAACCTAACTTTGTTGTAGCATAAGTCACAATGCTAGAGACTTTGTAAAGAAGTTAATGCTGATAGATCTTTGTGCAGGACTGACTGCAACCCAAGCATCTTCTCATGGGTTGGATGGTGCATTAAGGTAATTTCATATGCTTTTACTAGCTTTACTTTGTCTTATGGTTTATGGATGTCTCCCCATGGTCTTACTGGCTTTACTTCTTTACAACATCTTTAGCACTGTGGACTGATATTATGTATTTTTTTGATAATAATTATCAATAGTATACAATACATTTGAAGGAGAGAAAGGAGCGAATGTGCTAAGTATGTCATTCTATTTCCAAGATTGGATTTCCATGGTTAAAGAACTGCAAGGTTCTATCTATTTTACTGGATGTTGTCCCTGATGCTAGATTGGTTGGAGATGATAAAAAGAATGTTGGGAGTACATGTTGCTCGACAATCAATCAAGTTGTACAAAAAATTGGAGAGCGCAGCATTGTCAGGTAAATCTCTTAGGGAGAAATTCTGTTAATCCCATGGTTGTAAAACTTTAACGTTGTATGCTGATCGATTGTTTGACTATATAGTGGTTGCTCACTGAATGTGACGTATTGATCAGACCAGGTTGGTTTTGGCACAAATCTGAGAAACCCAGGGAACATGTGTTTGTTTTGATTAAGCAGTTAGCGATGATTGTGCAGGAAGCCTACGTACGAGACTAAGGAATACTGTTGTCACTTATATCTGATTGTTGGTGATATCTTTCCATCTTTTCCTTTTGCATTTTGTTTCTATGAGTCTGAGGTGCTATCGAAGGGTTACAATTTCACTTTTCAAGTTAGAGGGTAAATTATTATCAGCATAGCTTATGGAATGTTGAAATGGTTCTTTTTTCAATGGGTTTGGATATGTTGTGAACTTTAAAATAACATAATGATTCAACGGAACTAAGCATAGAATATATCAAGCATATTGTTGAAATTAAATATCATTAGATGTATTTTATCTACACAAAATTCATTAAGCATATTATTAATATCCTTATTTCATACTTCGAGTTGTATGAATGAATTATTGGGTTATTTGTAGCAGTAACAAACAAAGCTAAAACGATTTCTCTCATTCTGTGTGGAAGCACGTATATTTCTTTTTTCCTAGCAACCTCTCTGAAGTCTGACCACCCAGAGTTCTCAGACTCCACTTCCATTTTGATTTGAAAATTATTTATTTATATATCACTTAATTATTAACGCTTCTCTTCTTCTTCTTCTTGGTGTTAATCACTTCACCCTCCTCCTTCTCTCCATCTCTTTTATTTTCTCTCTTGGTATACTTTCTGATTTTAATTCTGTGTTTTGTTGTGTGGGAGGGAAAGATCGTTGTGATTGCTTAGTGGTGGTGAAGATGGTGCTAAATCCAGCAAAAAGGGTTTATACAGTGAATATCTTAAGTACTTTTACTGTTTCTTTATGATTATTATTATGCTGATGAGATTTCCCTTTCTTTGTATTCTATGTTTTGTAAACAATCATGTTCAGTGAAATGGACTTCATAACATAATAGCATATGGTAGAATAGATTCTGTTGAAGTAATTTCACAGCAATATTGAACCTCAATTAACAACTATCAAGTGATGGCTTTGTTTTCCTTCAGTTTGCTCTTTACAGCTGTAGTTTTCCCTGTCCAGGTAAACCTAACTTGAACTCAACAAACAAATCCATTTTCTTATGTAAATCCATTAGACATGCAGATAATTGATTGAATATTTGAGAAATCATCCAATATGTGGACAAAATGAAGATGTTATAAATCATTTTGATGTCCTTGGAGTGGCGCCAGTTTTGCAGAGATTGTTAGGGTTTCACAATTATACATTAAGTCTACCAAGTTAATCTTGCCTGAATATGAATGACCACCGATGTAAAGAGGGTTGGGTATAAATTCTGGATTCTCATTCAACCAGTACATATATAATATCCAATTGTTACATATACATTTCAAACTTGAGTAACCGCAGTGGCTAAAGTAGGTAGTGGTGTTAATTGGTTCATGTTATGTTAATGTGACAATGTTAAGAGTTTTGTGACAGTGTTAGGATTGTTAAATTCTCGGTTATTTTCTTCGTTGTTGTTATTGTAGTGAATTTCTGGGTTGTTTTGATGAGGTTCTGCTTATGAAGGAGTTGAGTATGGTGATTCCTGTAAGCTCTTTTGCTGAAAGTAAAGGTTAATAAGTCTTAAAAGTTTTGTTGATCAAATTTCATGAATTGCAGATTGTTACTCTTCGGCAAACCACCAAAGGTACTAATATCGACCCATTACTCAACTCGAATGGATAGGTAGACCGTATGATGTATATTTGGTTAGTCTTTAAACCTCTGTTTTCCACTTTGCACTTTTAATCTTTAGTCTGTTGTTGTGGGATTTCTGGGAGTAGTTTAAACAAAATAATTGTCCCGAACCAATGAAATGCCAAGTTTTATGTAACCGTCCGTTTTGAGAGTTTTGTCTATGTGTGAGATTTATGTAACTCACTTTTTTAAACCATTGCACAGTCTAATCCGGGAGATAAGACTATTACGCCTTTCCTTAATAGAGAAAGAACCTAAAAACAGCAACGACGTGTTTCTAATTTAAAAAAAATTCTTTCGTCTATGGTTTTCTAAGATGCAAAATGGGCATCAACATGAAATAGTGTTGGAACACTGTAAGGGTAGCATGAATCAGACCGAGTACAAACAAGGCTCAAGTGCGTGGAACTTCGGTAATGAAGACTTGAAACTTCAAGCGTCCCTGGTATGTCTCACATTTGTATCGATTTATAAGGTCAATTTTTTTTCCCATTTTGAATGATAACCAACATGGAGAATGGCCGCAAGGCTTTATTTTCTTATGTCATCCTTATTTTTTTAAATTCTTAAGCTCTCAAGAAGCCCGGGAGTTAAAGAGTATGGCTAGATCGGAGAATACAACTGAGTACAATGCTAAGCTGAAAAACATATGACTGCTTATGGCGAGAAGACCCCAGATCAAGTAAGTACACTCCTCCCTGTATTTTTTTTAAATGTTTTTTGCTTCTCATTTTTGAGATTTTTATTTTGGGTGATTGAATACATGCAAGTGCAAATGGTAGACAGGGATAAAATATATGACATGTTGAACATTTTTGTAAAAAATATATAAAACTGGTGGGGATGATTTTGGGTGTTTACTTTTTATTAGATTTACTAATTGAGTACATCTTATAACTGAACCAATTTTTTTAGATTGTCAAATAGAGAAACACACTATAAGGTGGTGTTCACTGACAGATGATTCGGATTTAGAAATCTATAAACAGAATGATAAAAATAAAAATTTAGAACTTCAAGGCAGTCCAAAATGATTTCCACAGGGAATGTGTAAGGAATGTATAACAGAACTCTTAAAAAAATCTGAATGACTTTATGTCCATGGGAAATCCAGTCTATTAATGAAAAAGTAAATCTTATGGAATCAGTAGAAGGGCTAATAGAAAGTTAGAGGTTTTATTGCTTTTTTTTGTGTTGTTTTCTTCTTGCACATAATTTGATTTGGTTGTTCTAAATGTAGTTAATCTTGCAGATTCATTGTAAGCACTTGATTAACTTGAATGTAATACAAATTTACATCTATAAACTCAATGAGATACACTATTTGTTTGACTGATTTAGATATATAGACAAACATCTTAAAATTTGAACCCTAAAGTTATATAGATTTGGTTTTAATTGATTTACATCACTTTACAACCATCTTTAATTTAGCTCAATCTATATAGATTAGATACATCAAGCCAGCCGGTTGCGAACAAATAGATCCATCACACTGGGGTTTCATATAGATTTACCTTTTCACTAAATATATAATCTCAGTTTCATTTTTGCATTGATTTTATTTTCGTTTTGGATCTTTTGGTTATTTCCTTGAAGTTTACATTTGGTTAAGATGTGACTACTTATTTGGTTAAGACAATGGTCCACATAGCTAACATTTGCTTGGCTACACATGTCAACTCATGTTGTTTTTTTGAAGATGACGTGTAATAAGCAAGCTGAAGTAAGTTCTATGCTTGCTATTCCTCTATGCCTATGAAGCATTTGCACTCGAGTGTTAATATATTAAATCTCATTATATCAAACCAACTTACAGTAGTAAATGGCACTTCTATTATATCCCACTTACATTAGGGAATGATACTTGATATCTTAACTCAAATGGCAGAGTACATGTTTCTCAACCATGTAGTTGTGGGTTCGACTCCCACATATGGCACAATTATTTGAGTAGGCAGAAACTTACAAGCATCCGATGTCAGTGTTGGATTTGCAATGCGCAATGAAACACATGCTTACATTTAAAAAACATGTCATAAGACTCATAACCCATATATCATCTCAGTTGCACCTGTAGAAAGAAATGCCAACAATCCTAACATTAGCAAAGATGGAGTCGTTAATTAATTTGCTTTTTGATAATGACCTGCAAATATCCTAACTCCAACCTGAAATGGTCCAACGACTCTTTTCATGTTGCACTTAGATCGATAAATTGTACCACTTTCATTATATTGTTGCATTCACCTCGCCACACCAAATCAAAAATACATCGGGACAGGATGGTTAAAACAAAAAAATGATGGTAGATGATTTTCGGGTCTGCCCGGTGCGTAGCACGGGCACCAAATCTAGTAACGTTAAATACGTACAAGAAAATGCTTAATGTACCAAAGGTCCACCAAAGCCGATCTCTTGCCCAAAATGTACCCGAATGATTACCAAAACGATCTCTTATCTGAAATGTACGTTGTCAGCCGTCAAGAGAATTCTCTCATTGATTTATTGTCGTACAGTGTTTAGGATTTCTGACCGTGTATTTGGTACCCCCAACCCCAAGCACGCATCATGCATTTATTATATTGAAACACTAAGTCCAAAACTATATGAGAAAGCATAACTTATGCCAGCAAAATAGAATCTTAAAATAATTTAATACTATTAGAATTTACATCACTTAATCCAAAAATTACTAAGAGATCGGGGGATTCTTTGTTGTTGCTCCAACCAAATTTATCAAAAATGGCTGCATTCACATCTAACTCATCATTCTCATCTCTTCTTCAAAAAAACATGCCCAAATATTACCAGAAGTACACAATTGGAAGGCAAATAACTTGTTGCCATCTTCAACCTGATTCCTTCAAATCTCTGAAGACCCAAGTTGCAAATTCATCCTCAGTAGAACCTATTATTCTGACGGGAACCCCACAAAAACACCTAGAGTTGGGATTTCAGTTTGAAGAATACGTTATTGGAAAAGCGAAACAAGTTAACCAAGCTTTAGATGATTCAGTTCCTTTGAAACATCCATTGATAATTCATGAAGCCATGAGATATTCACTACTTGCAGGTGGAAAACGGGTTCGTCCAATGTTGGCAATTGCTTCATGTGAATTGGTAGGAGGAAATGAAGAAATGGCTATGCCAATTGCTTGTGCTGTAGAGATGATTCACACAATGTCGTTGATTCACGACGATCTTCCGTGCATGGATAACGATGATCTGAGACGTGGAAAGCCTACAAATCATATAGTTTTTGGTGAAGCAACACCAGTTCTTGCCGGTGATGCTCTTCTCTCCCTAGCTTTTGAGCATGTAGCCACTCAATTGGCAAAAGGTATATAAGAACCCTGTACTTAAGCCCCACAATTTCCAAAAGTATTTTTGTCTACCATTTTCAATTAACCTTATTATGCTTTTGGTTGTTGTTGTTTTTGTAGTTGTATCAGCGGACAGCGTGATTCAGGGCATAGCAAAGTTAGGTGCAGCAGTTGGTTCAGATGGGTTAGTTGCAGGTCAAATTGTAGACAAAAAAAGTGAAGGAAAAGAAGTAAATTTGAAAGACCTGGAGTATATACATGTGCACAAGACTGCTAAACTCCTGGAAGCTTCTGTAGTATGCGGAGCCATAATTGGAGGTGGAAATGAAATGGAAGTAGAAAGATTGAGAAGATATGCAAGATGTGTTGGCTTGCTATTTCAAGTTGTTGATGATATTCTGGACGTAACGAGAACTTCAGATGAACCGGGGAAAACAACAGGGAAAGATTTGGCTACTGACAAGGCGACATACCCTAGGTTGATGGGGATTGAGAAAGCCAAAGAATTTGCAGATGGGTTGGTGATGAAAGCTAAAGAGGAACTCTCTTATTTTGATGAAACCAAGGCTAGGCCTTTATACCATTTAGCTAACTACATTGCCTACAGGCAGAATTAGCTAGGAGAACCGCTCAGAGGTTGAGTCCCTATGCGGCTTTCCTTTATTTTCTTGAAACTACCAATCACAGGAACGCAATGGCCCTGATAAGAGTGTCGTATTGAAAGTAATTCCAATCCTGTAGTTCTACCTAATTGGGTTTTAGACCCGTCTTTGCTTTAACACTATCTATGTGCTGTAAACTGTTTACAAGCCTATATTTTATAGTATTCGTGCTTTTTCTTCTACATTAAGCATTTCACTTTGCATATATGACCTCGAAGTATTTACTGAGAAAAACAAACCCAATTTTGCAAATGTTAATAAGAAATTTCTTTTTGAATCCTACAAAAGCAACAGGCTCATGTGCTAACAAGAGGTGAATTTTCTTCACTGCCTCCCATCTCCGTCTCAGTAGTTGCAGAACCATTGCTGGATACAAGAAAGGCATTTTTCTTCATTTTCAGCAAAAATGGTGAAAGGTTATGAAGTTGAACGTGTCAGACTCCAAGTGAGAGGAACCATTCTTGGATACAAGAGGTCAAAGGGGTTCAGATTAACACAAAAGAAGAAGTACAACGGTACGCTGGTAAGAGGATGGCTTACAAGCCTTACATTTACAAGACTAAGGTCAAGATTAATGGTTGTTCTCATTGTCCATGCATTTGGCCAAAAGTTATCAGGCCTCATGGTAACAGTGGTGGTGTTCATGCATTTGCCTAATAATGTCAAGACTAGTGTTATTTGTGATATTTTGAAACCCTCTCTTTTGTAGTATTTGGTCCTAATTTTCTTACTTGGTTCGAGTTTTCTCGTTTAGAAACCTCCTCTTTTCTTTTTCTGTATTTGATAAACAAAATGGGAATAACTGTACGTTTAAATTAAGATTGTAGCTGAATATATATTAGGTAAAAAAGACATACATAAGTTCTAACAGAAGGAGAAAGAAAACATATTAATAACTTTAGGTAACAAAAAGATCACAACACCAACCCATATTTTACTCAGAAACCACTTTTTGCTTCTTCGTTTCCTGCGAATCATTATCCTTTTCTTTCTTGGTCTTACCTTCACGGCGTTCCCTCTTCAGCCCCTTTACGTTGTTAAATAGTGGCATAGAACCAACCTAACCACCAAAAGGAAACACAACATACTTGAGATCAGGAAATAGCAAGCTTTTACAACAGATATTGTGAGTCAGAGGATTATAGTGTCCAATTTTAAATTTCCCATGAAACTTTTTACCTTCAATACCTTTTTGGTTGATCATTTTATTTGTTAGACAATTGTGTAAATCATTTCACTTAAAGAATGTACATTTTCGGGACACCTTACATATAACAACAGTTACTATACTCACGTGGGAATATTTTCTTAGTTATCGGAGAAGGGAAGTTAATTATGCTCTATGGTAATCATTTCACTTAAAGAATGACATCTTCGGGATACCTTACATATAACAGCAGTTACTATACTCATGTGGGAGTATTTTCTTAGTTATCGAGAAGGGAAGGTAATCATGCTCTATGGTACTATGGAAAAGTTGTCTTGGCCTTTTCTCAGGGCTACTGTAATTAAAGTAAAAAAAAAAAAAAAAAATTCTTCTCTTACCTCTTGATCTGGAATATACACCTTTCCACCAACACCTTCAAAATCGCTCTTAACATTTTTGGGTTGCAAAACAACCAGCCCAGTAGTATTAAAAATGAACCATGAGACAGCTGAACAGAAGTAAGCATGAGAAGTAGAGTGGAATGACGATAACGATAGTATTTAGGTTTAAACATTCTTTTTATGAGGGTCGATAGACTTTCTCATAGCTTGTTTGGTTACGCCTTCGTTAGGAAGCCGATGACGCCGAACTACCAAATCCATGGAGGGGCCAACTTCAACCAGCTCCATCCTTAGGACAACTGTACCTGATATTTTTAGTCTCAGAGCACAATGCGTGAAGAATACAGTATTTGAGGAAGTAGCTGTACATACGTAAACTCGATCTACGCCAGAAAGATTTAAATTCTCGATGACCTACAAAAAAAGCAGGTTCCAGCTCTTAAAAACACTTTACTTCAACAATATAAGGAAATGAAGGGGAGTCTAAGTAAAAGGTTACCTCTCCTCTGAACAACTCTAACAGCACCTCCTTCAAGTGCTTCAATTCTTCTACACTCTCAAAACCTTCACCAATGAAGGCAAAAAAGGGTTTGCTTCCAACTCGAGGAGCCAATTTCTTGTCGTATGAGAAATCCTTCATCGATTTGAAGTTTTCCACCCCAACTTCAACAAGGTCATAGATGTGGTGATCATAAGTACGTCCAAGAACGAGATTGTTTGGTCGTTTCTTTGAGTGAGCACCGTACTAGTAGAAAATAGAAGAAGAAAAAAAAAATGAATTGAAGTGAGCAGTTGAAAATATGACAACGCAGAGCAAACAATAACATCACATGAATCATTAACATTTGGGAGGACATCAATAACAGCAAAAGTTTCAGACATTATGTGTTCAGGAAAGCAAAAAAAAAAACACAGTTTCACCTATTGATACGAACTTGAAAACAGGGTAAGGGCCTTCTTAACACTTTCCTATCCTATTATGCAGCTATCAACAGAGGGGCCTTCAACACGGAAATATTGTAATGCTTTTCTTGCCAAATGCAAGCTTTGATCACTTCCTATTCGGTTTGTATTCCAATTTGCGTCTCGTTATTCCTAAATTGCATATAGATACTTATTTTAGGCTAAAATGGTGGGCTAAATGTTTATGTTTTCGGTTGGATGAATGTGTGGATCCAATTAAATGCACTCACCTGGATTGGAAAAGACAATATAAGATAATAGGATTTATCTATCTCCATGAGGAGTGTCGACTTAAAATCGTTTATCAGGATCTCAAAGCTAGCAATATATTACTGGATAAGGATATGAATCCCAAATTTACCTTCACTTAAGTTTATCTTTAATTAGCTTGCAAGTCTAGGGTTTTATTTAACGTTCAGTTTCTTATTGTATTGAGTAGTTTTTCATGAATGATAAAGAAAAGTTTGAAGCTCTATGAGTTTTTGTGTTCAGTTTTATGTTTAATCCTATTACCCTGCATCAAGTCTGCAAGGAAGCTAATTGCTAACCGATCCTTCTCATAGAGATGTAAAAGTAGCATTGTTTGAAGACAGAACAATTAGGTTAGTTGTTAACAGCCGAATGAAATCTTAAATCATATTAGTTTTGACAGATAAATTAACATGGCAGTTTCCTATTCAATCTACCGCTTTCTACAAAATGACACTGGTAGCTACAATACTAACAGAAGCAGTATCATAACACCAGACGAAAATATGACAAAGTATATTCTAGATCCCTAAAATCATCTATACCATTTCCTTGATTTTGCCTGCCTATACTTATTCGACTCCACTTGTACACGAAAAAAGTCACTAACGTATACATCACAATCTTCTACTGAAATATTAGTTTGAATACGTAACTTGCTAGAGATTATGCAATCTCTATTGCATAATGATCAGCAGTCATAATTTCAACACCCCAGGTATGAAATAGAACTCTTAATTGTCTATATTGAATTCAGTCCAAGGAAATGTCAGCAAAGAGAAAAATATTTAAAAGAAATTCATGAGCTTAAGAGCAGAATCATGTGTAAATTCATTCGATTACGGAGGATATAAAATTCCATGCAGCTTTAAAAGAAAGTCAAACTTATATATGACAACCAATATTCGCATACGCCATCTATGTCATTTTCACTTGCATATGTGCTAAATTGCTAGATACAACAATTCAACTGTCACATATAAAATGCCTTAAAAAGCAACTTATCATATTCACATTGTGACAGCATATTAGCTAGAAACAGTTTTCTCATCGGAAAGGGGAGAGAAAGAAACAAGACTCTGATCAACTGCAACAACAGGGATCTCTGATCGGCCTTGAGCATCATAACTGTTATCAGTATTGCCAAGAGTTAAAAGAAAAAGCTATAAGAGAACCCATACAACTTTTGTAGACCTCACTGGGACGCTGATTATGATAAGCACCCTATAAACTGTCTCTTCCTAGCTAGTTGTGTTTGATGGTAGTACCTCTTTTTCGTGAATATTTCTCCAAATGGAAATACAAGAGCAGGCTAATACAAACCATCAATGCAGTAGATGCTCCTACAACTAGGCCAGGTAATGACTATATTTTCTCAATCGATACATTAGCCGCTACATTTTTATTATATGGTGAAGCGTATAAGATGGATTTGCTAATAAGAAATATAAATTCTCTAGATGACCTCTATTTAGGATATAATTGAATCAAATAACAGATGTGGCCGCTTGTGGTGGCTAATGGTGCATCTTGGGATCTAATTGAATCAAACTTAAGTAAAGGAAAAATTGATATAACTGCGGAAGTAGACGTGAAGTGTGCATGGTACTCATGAATCATGACAATTGTATGAAAACAAAAACTTTATTCTGAATACCTGCAGTAGTCTGCAAGATAATTTCCTAATTGCTGTTAGTCATCACAGAAAACAATGCCTTCCAGGAACGTCGCTTGAAGCGGTGGTGTGCTGTGGTCCTATAAGTAATTAACCTTCCAATTATTCACAGTTGCTTTTGAGGTATATTAAGTCCAGGTACTTAAACATACTACCTCAAGGGCCATCATGTTCTCTAGCGGTCAATATAAGAATCTAAAAGGGCTTACACTACATGTTCTCAAAAGAACACTACTGTCTCTTTTACTACAGAAGATAGATACAGTGCACACAAGGATGAATGGCATTGAAAAAATACGAAAGAAAGTCACCCTTAATAGTTTGATCATAAAAACATATTTTCCTTATTTCTTATTGTTTTTCTCTATACATAAAAATCTCAAGTAAGAATAACTCAGGAACAAGAATCTGAACATACTTCAACACGTTAGTTTCTAAGCAAGAAGGCCTGTAAGAAAAATTTCCTTTCCACAAATAAACTGCAATCGGTTTTGAGAGAATAGAACTCTAGTGATGTTTCACCGCCATTCTCAAAGGGTATGATGTTGTCATTCTTCCGAGTATATCTTATAGCACTACCCCTTTTGAGATGATAAAGCCCAGTCAACACATTATTCAGCATATTGCTTGTCTTAGTACCTTGAAGGATTAGTGTTTTCTTCCCATTCTCAATCTATATTAAAAAGTTAACAGAGTTGGTATCAACAGTATGTTTCATCTTGAAAATGTCAATCCATTATAATTCCACACCAGTTGAAATGACCAACAAAGATACAAAAAAAGTGTACTCACAAGTTTTGGAGCATGCTTTTCAACTGCTCGCTTAGCTCTATCTGATTTGGGGATTATGATTTCCAATCCCATGATTAACTAAAAACCCAAAAAGACATGCATAGAATGATCGGTCAATACACAAAACTAACAGCAGAAAGAAGCTGAACTAAGCGGCCGTCACCCAAAGTAACTGAAATAATCGGCAGAGCACCAATTTTAAAACTAGGGCACGAATTTACAAATTGGAAAATAATATCGTATTTTACATTTGATGAGTAATATGCTTCAAAAGTGATTAAATCTTAGGGTTTATTTTGAAAAAATGTAGAAATAAGTTGAGAACTTTGTAAAATCTTACTGTGATATAGAGAGAAATCAATTGGTTCGATAAAACCAATAGCTCTGATAGAAATTAATGGAGGAAGAATGTTAGACAATTACCTGGTCCTGGTGGAAGAAGACGATAACCAAAACGGTGGGAGAGAATACGGAGGTCTCGAACTTCGTCGAGAGAAAGAGATTTACAGTTAAACCCTAGGACGCTTTTATGTTAGGGTTTTGGATTTAGGTATATTGCAATTTTACCCTTGAACAATATATAAATTATGCTCAAGTCCTTTTCTTTTTTTTGTAAGTTAAGTGCATTCAAAAGACTAATTTAGGGAGTTAGTAACCCTTACATCAGGATGAGTAGAGCCATCGAATGTTGGCTATTAGCTTCAACCCTTACATTTGATTTATTTACTTCTAAAGCAAAGTTGATACAAGATGGAGGTTCATTCCTCCAATTGAGGGTGTTTCTAAACGACTTGGCTTCCTTTGCCAATACATCAGCTACATTGTTTGCTATTCTTGGTACAAAATAAAAACCTAATGGTTTGAGTCCTTGACATCCTTATTTTTAGGATGCTCGAGTCCTTGACATCCTTATTTTTAGAGCATTCGTCGTAGAAATCCTATGGTTTGAGTCAAACCTTATACATGAACAAGGTTTCAGTCAACCCATTTTGACGGACAGAGTCAAATAGGTCCGTTTTGGTTGAGACCGATTCGTGTCTAAAGCACGTTATTATCCCTTCATCGCTTAACATAAGTTAACATACCGGTACCCAATTTAACTTGACAAGGTTTATTTGCGAATCTTCTCCTTCGTTACCCCCTCAATTTTCTTCTTCTCCTCCCTTGAGTCAATAACCAGAGCTTACAGGGCGACAGAAGGGGATTCGAATCAAGGTAATTTGTCAGCACCATTCTACAAGTTTTTAGTAAATTTCATGATTTCATAATGATTTGAGCAAAACCCGTGTTTTTATATTTTTACTAAAATTTTGGTTGTTTTGGTGAATTGGGTCTTTCACATATGTGACTGTAGTTAAGAAAAGTGGGAAGAGTTTGTTCTTTTACTTTGTAGTGTCATCTGAATATCCTGTTGGCTTAATAATAATGGACCTGGTTGTTCTAGTTTTGATGGATTCGTTTATGGGCACGGTATTGATTATCTATTCTTTGAATGTTTTCCAATGTTGATATAATTTTCTTAATAATGCTTATACACGACACAATATGGGTTGTTCAATTTTTTCTTCAAACAGACAAGAAAGCGTGAATTTTTGCTCTCTATGGGTTGTTCTGTGTAGCTTAATCAGGAGTTATGTGGTCAAGTTGATGAAGGTTGCGAGTCTATTTATATTCTAAAATCCGATAAGTGATTTAGTTTCCTTGTGGTTTTGAGATTACTAGTTTTCTGGTTTGCTCACTAGAATCACCTAATTCTTAGGTTTTGCTTGAGGTTTAGAGTGTATTAGTTGGTTCAGTCGCAATGTGTGCCATTTGTGGAAATTTATGGATATAACTAGGTCAATTGATGGATCGGGATTGCGGTTTAAATCAACAGTTGCGAATTTTTGATAGTTGCTAAAGTGGTGTTGCTTTGTTTCTTTCTATCTCACTGGCTATTTCTTAATCCTTTTTGCTTTATTGTGTAGATTTATAAGAAAGTATGGAATCAAGCCGTCAAGGTGGTGGAATTCAACAACTCCTAGCTGCAGAACAAGAAGCTCAGCACATTGTCAATGAGGCTAGAAATTGTAACTAACTTATGCCTTTGATTAATTTGTATATACAGATGTTTATGTTTGTTAAACTTATATGCGTGTATGCTTAAATTATGTAATGAGTGGTTGTTCTAACTTGATTGTATCATCTCGTTGTCTGATTCTTGTCTACAGTAAAAAAGGCTAGGTTGAAACAAGCCAAAGAAGAGGCCGAAAGGGAGATCGCTCAATACCGTGCTCAAGTGGAAGCTGACTTTCAGAGAAAACTCGAAGAGGTAAGCAAGACAATGTCGACAATGTGAATTTGTTATTAGTAGAAAAATCTTGTGAATCATTACTCATCCTGTTGACAACGTTGTCATTTTATTATGGATTCCTGTTGGACGTCATGAATTTTCTTAGTTTAATTTCTTGATTTCCCTGTGAAGCTTGTTGGGACATGAAATTTATACTAGACATAGCATACTTATCTCTTGCTACTTTCATAACGACCACTTGAAATTCTAACTTGATATTGCGTTTTGTCTCTCCAACATTGATAAAACAGACTAGTGGGGATTCAGGTGCTAACGTGCTTAGGTATAAGCATTATTAAGCAGTACTAGAAAATTTTCCATTGATAAAATTTGTACTTCAATTTTCTTAAACATCTATGCTTTGTACTAGAAAAATTGATTGCAAGTCATTTTCTTGCAGCTTTTTGTATAGCAAGACAGCGGCAATGATGGAAATATTTCCTTCATGGCCAATGAGCTTCAGCCTACTCCAAGAGTAAGTATTATCTCTCTCTCTCTCTCTTTGCCAATAAGATTGGGTAACATCTTCGGTACCACTCACGAAAAAAATTTAGTCATATAGCTAAAGGGATAGGAGAAACCCTACCTTATTAAACCTCTAAATTGAACACCGAAGAAAGTTTTGCTACTAGGATAGAAAGAGAAAAGATTTATTGAAGAGTCACAGATAAAACCAATGCATTCCCGTAGAATCCAATTTCCTAACATCTATACTTAACATTGGGCGATTATATCAAAATATGAATAAGCATATCGGAAGTTTGATAAGTAATGCTTTTCTTCTCGAATTTCTCAGTTGGGATACAGTTTAATCTTCACTTTATGCATAGTGTCATTTATACTACCAAGTGTACACCAAATGGTTTTAAGTTTTAACTTGTCTTTTCACTTTTCCATTCTTCCATTTGAGTATGCATGCATAGTGTCATTTATACGACCATCTGAATAAGTATCCAATTTAATTTATACGACCATCTGGATCATTTACCCATTTTGATTTATCTGACCATGGAAATAGCATACCCGAGTTTATTTTATACGACCCACTTAGTGTGATACCCAATTTATTTTATACGATCCCTCTTGGCTTCTTGGAAATGCTATACAACCCCAATATTGTAGTGCGTTGTTTAGTTCAATATTGCAACTCGTCTCCCTCCCCTGGCGTTGTGAATTGTTTTCTGTTGTTCCATGTTGTCCTTGCATTTCTAAATTGGATCAATTACGGTTTATGTGAGTCATTTTTGCCTTTTAAATTTATGCTCTAGTAGTATGCTACATTATATGCTTCTTCATGTGAAACTCAGAGAATGGAAACCAATGGAAACCGCTGCTAAGACCACTGCTGGGGAAGATGCAAAGGTTTGTTATCTGATGTTTCTTTTCGTACATCTATTTGATTCATATCAAGCTGGGTATAACGGGGACTTGGTTTCAGTCATATCTCACTGTGTAAGGTGTATATGCACAGGTTTTTTTTTTTTTTTTTCAGGAATTACTTTAAACCACTTTTAAGCTATTGAAACATATGTATAATTTTCCACTCCTGTTAATTTTCTGATGGAAGTTAAATGATAGTAAAAGTTATTTCCAGCATACTTGTCAATCAGGTATAATTGTGTATTAGTTTTCTTTCTGCAGTTTGGCCCCTTTTGTTAAGGGATTTGAGATGTGGAAACAAAAGAGAATCTTAGATGTACCTAATCTTTTCAGACACTTGCAAATGGTTGAATTGTTGAATGTCAAAAAGTAGTTTCTTTCGAACTTTGTGTTTTTACTGTGTGTTTTTTTATGCAAGTCCCTGGAAATTTTCATTAGAATATAAAAGGTTTTATAAACTGAAGATGTGTCCTATGGAGTTGCATGTCGGTAAGTAGATTGTTAGCTTAAAAACAATATTGAAGGATGTTATGAATGTTTATGTTTATGTTAGGATGAGGTATTCACATAGCTAGCAAGTAAAATGATAGGGTTCTCATTTCACCGAATATGGTTGTCCGTTTTTGTTGCTTATTACCTCCAGTTTTAAAATTTATATTAGGAGATTTTGGTTGATAGATATCAAACTCTCTACAGACTACAGGTACCATGATACTTCTGATGACCCATGCTTGGCCGTTCCATGATGGCTGTGATGTAACTCCGACCCACAACCAATTATTATATCAATGTACTCAAAGATTTTTCTCTGTTCTTCTTTTTCAATGGCTTAATTGTTGTAAACTTGGATGTAGATGTAGCTTAATCCAAAATTCATATCCTAGCTAGAGGTAAATAATAAACTAATCTTGTGGTCCTATTTTTTGCAGGGCTTCCTCTAAGAAATATTTGACATGGAGCATTCAGTTGGAATTCACAAAGTTGCAGGGATTAGTCGAGTTGTAAGAGTATAACACGTGCTTAGGTTGTGCCATGTTGTTTATGGTTGCTAGGAGCATTATCTATGTTCTATTAGTAACAACTATTAAAGTAGCAGTGGATTCATGGCAAACACGTTTTGGTTGTGTGTCTATGTAAATGTAAACGCTCCTGTTAAGGAGTTGGCAAAAGTTGATCTGTTGTTTCATTTGGAAACTCATTTTCAATAATGTAAACGCTCATTTTTTTTAATACAGACCATCTAACTCAGGTACCCATTTTAATTTATACAACCTCTGAAATAGTTACCTATTTTAATCTATACGACAATCTGACTAGGAGACCTAATTTATTTTATAGACTGTCTTAGTGGTGTAACCAATTTATTTTAGGGATATTTTGATTTTGGGTCCCAATTTTGTGACCAGTGTTACATTTGGGTCCTATAAAGTTCGATATTATAGTTTGGGTCCCAAGACCAAGGTTGACCGTTTTGACAGTTAGATATTTATGTATTTTTTAAAATTAATTCCAATTTACACAACGCCGTCAATTTCTGTTAGCTCCTGTGAATAGCATCTCAACCTTCATTCGTTGATCTTAATTCTTTATTTTCGTTAACATATGAGTTGTTATACAGATACAGAATCAAAAATTCACTACTTAATCTTCAAAAATTCCAATATTTTCTAAAAACTAATCAAAATCCAACACTGATTTAAAGCTTGTTCAATCATTAAATTCAACAGAAAATCAAATCAAGAAGATGATTCAACCCTCTTTTATAATTGATATGCAAAATTGACAATTCAATGTATTGGAGAAAAATTAGATTTTACATAATTGAACCTCTTATATTATCGAGTCACATAAACGAACTCAAGTTTCAAGACTAAAAAATTGCCCATTCCACAAAGATATCATCCCGGCTACACCAGTAAATCTGTACTTGCTTCAAAAAAAGAAAAAAGAAAAAAAAAAGGTCAGTACCAATTTGTGTGGAATATCTGTTAGGCTTAAAAAATGGATTGAAATTTTAGATCGTTTTATGTGATCTTAGATAGTAAAGTAATGGATTGTAATCTGGATATTCCGTATAAATCATTTATAAGAGAAAGGAGGAGGAAGAGACACGAGAAGAGCCGATTTGTGTTTCGAATATGGAAGTGATGAACCAGAGAGACAGAGAGCGAAGTTGGAGAAGCAGGAGAAAATGATTTGTACTGAATCACCAAACCTAAATCTTTTTGGGAATTTTATAAATCAATCTTAGCCCGTGATTGACAGCACTTTTCTAGCGTACATGTGGTTAACATAAATTTCAATGGCAATGTTAGTAAATAAATCGAAGTTTAATATTATGTTAGTCATTTCCATATTTAACTGGATATTACAACTGTCAACACAGTCAACCACGGTCCTGGGACCCAAACTCTAAAATTGAACTTTCTAGGACCCAAATGCAACATTGGTCACAAAGTTGGGACCCAAAATCAAAATATCCCTTTATTTTATATAACTGTATAGTGAAATTTTCACATAGTTATTAATATAGCCTTGTGTTTACAATGTAAGGAGGGCCACCAGGTGTTTCTTATAATCCATTGCAGCACCATAATTTGTTACCCATCAGGTCCTCTAATGTGAAATCACACAACAAATCGCATAAAGATCGACGACATGTTAAACATGAAGCTCAATCTTACATTAACATATTTTACAAATCTTGAGAAACATTTGGACATGTAACGGAAATTGCAACATTACAAATAAGGTTCATAGTACACAATAAAATAAAGTTGCGATAAAGGGAAACCAAGCAAATTCATGTCCAAGTACTACGGTAAATACCGCACTGAAGGATACCATCATGGCAGCAACTGTTCCGGCAATGAAGGGAATTTTCCTCCGCAAACTGCACAGTTAAGATGTATAAGGAGATCAGAACTGATGTGGTTGGAGAAAAGTGAGACATAGCATCTGCAACTACAAACACCATGAAAGATTTCTCCCCCAAGAAAATTGGCATGCAGTTCTTGTTATTATCATTGTTGGTGTTCCCACCTGGTAGCCACCAATATCCAGGATGTAGCAATTGGCCTTTGCAGCAATAAGGCTAGATAAACATGCAGGACGTAGTTGTGTCCTTCATTCATTTCTTCCCCTTTTCAACCAAGTCTCTGTGTTCTACGGTAAATAAACCTTAAAGTATTTGTATATAGGAAAGTCTAGTAGAGAATGCATAAGTTAATAAATCAGTGGAGCTAAAATCTCTCTAATTTGACCTACCTAGCTAGTAAGGCTAATGCATAGGTTAATAAATCATTCCATATTATTAAAACTACTACAATATACTGAACTGGCTTCTTATATCTGCATCAGTGACATGTTCAAAAGCTAAGGAAAACAAAACAGTTGGAGGTCAAGAAAACAAGTCTTACCTACCTTATAGTTCTCATTTCATTTGTAGAGTTGCACCAGAGTTTGAGTTGAGTTCTCCTTACATTAACCACGTCGTCTCCGCTAACTGAAGCACACCTAAGATAACCTAGAATCAATATAAAATGCATGAAAGAACAACATTAGCTAGTCTTCTATGGTCAGCTCAACTCAGATCTTTCTGTATATCTCTTAAAAATCATTTTTTTTTGCTTCTAGTTAAGCAAGCAGAAGAAAATTTTAGCATCATACTATGGAGGAGGAGATGTTACCTCATGTTTCTCTTCGATAATTTTCTCTCTATCACTTCCACTTTGTGTCTTACATTTCTCCAACTCTTCTCTGCATCTTGAGCTCTTCCTTTTGATCCTGTTGCATCTTTAATGTCTCTAAATATATACAGATCAAGCATTAAATTAGCAACCACGACTACCAAAATTGTTGCACTATAATAATATTTCATATAATACCTCCGAATATTCACTTATCACTTATAATTAATGAGTTTGTGTGTATGTTTAGATAGCTCATCAACTTAAAGAGATGAAATTTTTGTGTTTTTATCTAATCAAGAATTTGTCGTGACTACTTTCATATACACTTTGAACAAGTCGATCAACTTGCTCTTGAACCTTAGATAAATCATTATCTTATGCAACCGTGTAATTTACAGTATCCTGATTATGTGTAGTATCCTGAAAAATAAGATACTCATTGTAATTTAAGCAACCGTGTTAGAGACGTACCCAATTTATTTTATGAGACCGTTTTACAGAGGTAGCCAACTTATTTTATGCAACCAATTTACAGAGGTACCCAACTTATTTTATGCGACTGTTTTACAGAGTTACCCGATTTAGTTTTAGGACCGTCTGAAAGACTACTTATGATAGGCACCAGTGTTCCCCTGTTTTACCTAGAGTTCAAAAACCATTTCAGTGGAACTGTAAAAGAAAGAAGTGAAAAAATTAATTAAGATATCTAATCATTACTCTACTTATATTACAGAAAAGCAAAAGGGCAAATGAACTGCCACCAATAATTTTAGCATATAACCGCTAGTAACTATGCAGTTTAAGCTAAGCATCTGGCAAGCTTACCTCAAGAGGAATAAAACGGACACAAACTTCATTAGTTATATCCACCAAACATGCTTCCCGTAAAGAAGAAATAATACAGTTAGCATACCTCTATGTGAGAATAAAAATCAGTTTAACATAAAAGAGCTCAATAATCATTAGAACTCTGACAGAGATTCGAAATGATTGTTTACCATGCAAGAACGACATCAACACTGTAATTCTTGTGAGAGGCATCAATGAGAAAGCTTTGAACCACAACTCAAAAACCTTAAATAAACAAAACCAACTGATCAATAACCTCTTTAAGTTCCAAAACAAAGATCACAAAATTAGTTCATTGAAACATTTTATCAAACACAGCAGTAGAGCAATCCTTTTCTTTTGGCATAGACTATCAAAATCGTAATTGAGGAAATCTGAGGAATAAGAATACCTTGAAGAATGAGTAGAGAAATCGAAGCAAGAGATTTGTTTTTTGGGTTAGGCTGATGATCGAAATTTTCGAATGAATTTAGCAAAATCTGAAATTTACAAAGCTCATAATTTAGTGTTTTATTCTTTCTGGGAAATCTATTTGCTAACTGTGAATCGATCTAATGGCTATTTCGAACAATTTTGAACTGGTGATTTGTTTGTTTGGTGGTATTTCATTGAAATTGATCATCAATTTATCTAAAACTTTCTATGATTTTCATGAAATTGTGAAAAGAAAAAACCTTGTACATTCTTCGTGACGAGCAAAGATGCAATTGTTCATCACTAAAAGGACTTCTGCCTTTGGTCGTCGTGGTCGCGATAACATAACAATATTAAAGCTTCTCCATCATTGGCTGCTCCATAGCATCCTAGGGTAAAGTACTTCAAGTTCTGAGAGCAAGGGCTATGGGGCTGAGAGACTCAATCAAAATGAACGACTTTGAAGAATTTGATCAAATTTGAGGCTACTATGGGTAGAGGGAAACCCCCTTTCATCCCATACTCAATCGACAACTCGTTAAAGAGTAGTCGGAAGTCCCCACTATACGGCTATTAGTCAGCCGTTTGAATGAATAAGAGATAATACGGGGGACAGTTAACCGTTCACTGGATATAAGAAATGATACGGCACACTATTGTCCGTTTAAAAGCAAACTAGGGTAATGTGGTTTTGGTTTTGTTTTTTTCTGTTTGGAAAAATCAGCCTTATTTGTTGATCGTTCAAACATCAGTGCAGCTGTCCCTCGTTCGTTTTGAAAGGGATAGACACTCTATCCCATAGCCCTTGTTCTGATGCGGAAAAAACATCTCTACGCTTTTAGTTTTACTATCCATTTTTCCTAACCCAAATATAAAACCTAACCATGGTTGGTTTCTAACTTTGATGGAGGGTAATCTTGGAAAAAAAATATTCAAACTTAACAAATATATAAGGACAGACTCAGTTGTCCTTCTATTTGGGTTGAATGAAAAGTTTGAAGGATCGGTGAGAAAACCAAAACATTAGGATTTCTTTGACGATTGCTCTTATTTTTACATCTTCCGGGTCCTCAAGCCTTTGTGAAGTTGTTATTTGAACAACACACAGTTATCTGGGTGGATCCCCGATTTTTAGACTGTTAGTGTACGGAGGATAAAAACGTCAAAGCTCACGAAGTTAAACTACGGAGGATAAAAACGTCAAAGCTCACGAAGTTAAACTAAGCACTTAATGGGAGGTAACTTATTAGTTTTGTATTTCTATTTTTTCCTATTAATTTTCTTAGTTTTTCATATCATATTTGGAATTTCTCATCTAGATTTTACATTAGGAGACAATGTAAAAGTGTAGAGGAATATTTGTAAATAGAGTTTTCATTTTCGTAGAGTAGAATTTTCCAAACATTTGTAAATATTTATATAAAACCTCAAACTTTTAGAGATTTTAGAGTCACGTACGTAGCATTCTTACCGAACAACTGAACTTAGAATTGCTAGAGAGAAAAAATCGGGTTTTTTGGTTGTTTGAGAGTAATTATTGGATTTAACCATGTCGGTAACGAATTGGGTGCATAATGGATGTAGAGTTAGAGAGCTAATCAATCATTAGTGTGGACTACCCAGTGTACGTTTAGTGTGTATCATAGAATCATGTGTTACTCAACTTTTAATGTCTTAATCTAGCGAGTTTTTATCGGGTATGCAAAATTCGCAAATAAATCAGAAAGATACACGTATCTAGGTCGGACTTTCAGTAAGACCACGTATAGTGCATTCCCGACTGACGGAAAAATTCGTGAATCATTTGGGAAAATGCTAACTAGGATTATAATATGATTTCTTGGTTTACCATGATTTTATTTTCAAGGTTATGAGTCCAACATTTATAAGTTAAATCAAAATGAATTTGATTTAAAACCAATATAGTGACAATAATTTGCGCATTTGTCTACTCTTTGTGTTTTCTTTTCTTGGAAAAAACTAAATTGTTTATGAGCTCTCTCTAATATTATTTCTTTCAATATTTCTCCTCAATTATTAATCGTGAGACTAACAATTTTTCCTCCCAATACTACTTGTTTGTGTTTTATCCGGTTTATACAAATATGGTCGAAGTTGGCATCCAAAAAATCATCAAACGTGGCGGGTTGTATCTAATCAAAAATATTTTTTGCACAATTGCATATAATCTGGATTATATTTAATCCAAACATGGGTTATACTTGGTCACAACCTATTAGCTTTTGGTCGTCAGCGTTAATGACGTCCTCAACTAATAAATCTACCTTTCAAACTTTTGTTTGCGTAACTTTCTAATAAAAAAATGTGTAAGAAATATAAACATCAATTAAAATTATAGGGAAAATATGGAACCTTGGTTATTCATTGTTTTAAATTAGTGGAAAGCATTCCCGACGAAGAATCTTAAACCAAGAGCATTTAATAGCTTGTTAGCCTATGCATGGGTTTATAAACTAACATTTGCATATTTTCCAAACCATTTCATCTTCTTCTCATCACAGTTTAAGATCGATTCCCCTTTCTCTTTCTCTTCCACAACATAAAAATAAAATAAAATGGAAACACGAACCAATCATCATTCGCTGGCTCATCTCCTTCATTCAAAAACCATTCCTTAAATATCACTCAAAACCCCTTCAGAATCGAACACACTCCTAAAAGCTTCATATTCATCCTCACCAAGCCATATCTTTGGCTTTAAATTCCACGTTTTTTGTTGTTGTATTTCTTTGACGTGGTTGAAAGCTAGTTGATCTCTTTACGTGGTTCTATCCTCTCAATCGAGTCATGAATATCCTCTACTCTGATACAATTACTTGAGAAATAAGCACCTATTAGGCCAATATAGATGTTTTAAGTGTTAGAGTCATGTATACTAAAAAATATATATATATAGTTACACCAAAGGTGTCTCTGACATTGGTTGATAACGTCTCAGACATTCTTGTTGTAATGAAGGTTCTTTAAAATGTGCCCTTAATTGTTGTTGACTTTGTTATAAATTCATAAGTGTTGTGTGATGCTTTTGACAGTCAGATTAGCATCTAATTACAGAATGTCCCAGAAAATATGATCACATTTGTCCTTCCAGATGAACCAATAAGCGAAAGCATAAGTAGTTATCATTTACTTCGCACAACCCATACACCAACCAATAGTTGAACCAATCAATGAAGGTTGTAAAAGAACCAAACCAAGTAGTATCATTCCCAAAGAGCCTTTTCCAGACATACATAGCAAAAAGACACTCCATCATGAGATGAGCTAAGGTTTCCACCCCACAATCGCAAGACTTGCACATAGGATGCAATGAAGAATGAAACGTGTTTTTGCATTTGCTTTAAAAATTCCATGAGCACATTTTCACAATAAAGGTTTAATGGCAGGAGAGGTGTACGTCTTCTAAATCTTGCTACAGTCAGTAGATTGGGTGTCATTCTTGTACTTCTTATCCATTTTTTCCTTACTGAGATACTTGACAGTGAATTTAAAATCAAAACCCCAATGACCGATCTAGATATTCCAGGAAGAACATTTCTAAGATATTTAAAATGAAACTCGTTTGTTATAGCTTTTCCGACCAAAGAGTCCATAGAGTCAGATTGCTACAAACACAGACTTATGAGGTCTTAGCGTGTTTTCCTACTCTGATACCAATTGAAAAAGCGGGGGTATAACAACCACACCCAATAATTCATTTGGAAATCTGTATGGACTATACACAATTATAATTCCGAGAGCACCAACTTAAAATTGAGACTCAATCAAGAAATGTATCTAAGAGATTTATCTCTAATTCTCAACACAATCAGAAAATAGAATAGATAGAAATCCGTGAGCCTGATTGATATGAGAAATAACTTGGACGGTACCAAAGACCGATGCCCAAGTGTCAATCAAGTTATATGCAACAAACAAGGTCGGATTTATCAACTGATTGAACTACGCACAACTTGTGATATTTACAAATATAATGCGGAAAAGAAATAACACAAACACTAGAAATTTTGTTAACGAGGAAACCGCAAATGCAGAAAAACCCCGGGACCTAGTCCAGCTTTGACCACCACACTTATTAAGCCGCTACAGACACTAGCCTACTACAAGTTAACTTCAGACTGAAATGTAGTTGAGTCGTAACCAAGTCCCACACCGATTAAGGTACATTCGCGTTCCTTATGCCTCTAGAACCATGCCGGATTCTGTGCACTTGATTCCCTTAGCTGATCTCACCTACAACTAAGAGTTGCTATGACCCAAAGTCGAAGAATTATAAACAAATCTGTCTCCCACGGATATGTCTATTCTTTATTCGGTTTTTGTTTCGTCTTTTGATAAATCAAGGTGAACAGGAACCAATTGATAATCTGGTCTTATACACCCGAAGAGCAGCCTAGAAATATCAATCACCTAACAATAACCCAACTGATTAACAGAAAAAGTTATTGCGGAATCACAAGAGTCTGAGACGAAGAACTGTTGTGATTACTTTTTATATCTTACATATCGGAGATAAATCTCGAGTAAATCTTAGTGTAACACCCTATGTTTTCAGCATGACGCATGCTAAAAGATACGTCATGGCCTGAGATGAAGCTTCATCCAAAGCTTCCGCGGGTTGGTAAGAGGTAGATTGGCATAAAGGCCAATACCGCGCCAAAATGGCGCATTATGTTTGGCATTTGGCCAAGAGCCAAATTTCGCATCAAATGATGCATTAGGCCAGTTGGGTAGATGGCCTAGAGCATTGCAGCACATCCTTTGCGCATTATGAAGTTATTGGCTTAGAACCAATATTACAAAATCATTGTGCATCAGGCCAGAGAGAGCTGGCCGGACGAGTGTTGCGCAATCATTGTACTGTTACGTAATCATTGCACATGAATAGTGAAGCAGGCATGTCAATTTGCTCCCCTTTCCATACTTGTAGAAATTCCATTAAGACACATATAGGGAGGGGTAGTTGGTTGAAGGTGCATATGCGGACCTTGCACCTAGTAAGCTTCATAGCTTAGCCGAAAGAGTATAAATGATGCCTAAGGCACATTTATAGTTGCGTAGCCTTGCGAAAAGGGAATTTGATGCTTAGGCATCACTATGCCATGTCGCGGACCCGATGATGCATAATCATTGTGCATATTGACGAAACGACCTATACGGACCAGGCCATTACCATTATTGCAAGGCCACGGCCTTGCAAACGAGTTTGGCTTAAGTTGTTGTCCCTTTGATGATTAACTACGGTTTGTGCTTGATCCATTTAGAGTAGGGAAGGGTACGTAGGTAGCCGCGATGAGTTGCAGCATTGCCGGTCCAGCACTTTGTCGCTCATATCATCTATTTGAGAGATGACTGCGGTACGTTAGCCTCTCATATCATCTGGCTCGGTAGCTCGACACAGGAGATGATCGAGGCTAGACTTGGTGAGGCAGTTAAAGGGTTACTCATCTAGATAGGAAATTCAGTGATGAATTCCCTACGTTGAGTCAATGCATGTAAGGTGCATTGGCTCTGGCCTTACGGCCTTACACCCTTTAGCGGACAAGGCTAAGTTGGAACGGTGTGGAAGCTAAGTTAGATGCATCATTATCCACGAGCATGCTTGCAAGGGAAAATGGACGTGCATTTGCCTAGCCTTGAGGCCCGGACTATAGATTCATCATGGCGCACCGGGGGAGTTATGGACTGCGGGGCAACGCGCCAAATGCGTAATTTTCCGGTCCGTCACAGTTGGTATTAGAGCAAGTTCTGAGAAAACTCTAGGGACTGTGAGTAATGGACTCGTCAAGCGAGTACTTCTTTTTATGGAAAATCTGAAGTTGGATAGTAGGCCAACTTTTGCGCGGAAAGGAGTTTGTAACTGCTATGCCAGTTACTATGCGAATCGAGTTGAGCTTATTTGAGTTTTGTGAGTTTGCCTGGCCTAAGTGGCACCCTACTCACGAGTAGATATACGGAAGGCCGTCTGGGACGGTGGGTAGACAATCGGACTGAGCATCCCCACACGTTAGCAACTGGACAATGGTGTGCGTTGTCAGGCCCGGCTAGCATCCCACTTACGAGTGGCAACTTGGATGACCGTCAGGGACAGTGGGAAACTGGAAGCTGTTCCACAAAGTACTATGCTAAAATTCTTGTCATTTCGATGACATCTTTCAACTTGTGAACCTTAGGGATTCCTGGGTGGTGGTATGGGACGCCATCTAGGATACCTTGTTGAGATATCCTTTTGGGCACTGGCCAATTGAGATTCTTGGTAATGTTGTGGACTCTTTTTGGATTCCTGAGTATGCGGTATGGGACGTTTGGTCAGAAGGTCCTAATTGATGTTCCATGACAACTTGAAGAAACCCGTGATTTCTGAGCATCTGGTATGAGACTTTTGCTCAGGAAATCCAAACCGAAGAGTTTGTCCAATATAGTTTGGGTTTTGAATTTCGGGGACGAAATTCTTTAAAGGGGTGAATAATGTAACACCTTGTGTTTTCAGCATGACGCATGCTAAAAGATGCGCCATGGCCTGAGATATAGCTTCGTCCAAAGCTTCCGCGGGTTGGTATGAGGTAGATTGGCATAAAGGCCAATACCGCGCCAAAATGGCGCACTATGTTTGGCATTTTGCCAAGAGCCAAATCTCGCATCAAATGATGCATTAGGCCAGTTGGGTAGATGGCCTAGAGCAATGCAGCGCATCCTTTGCGCATTATGAAGTTATTGGCTTAGAACCAATATTGTGCATCAGGCAAGAGAGGGCTGGCCGAACGAGTATTGCGCAATCATTGTACTGTTACGCAATCATTGTGCGCAAGTATTGTACTGTTACGCAATCATTGCACATGAATAGTGAAGCAGGCATGTCTATTTGCTCCCCTTTCCATACTTATAGAAATTCCATTAAGACATATATAGGGAGGGGTAGTTGGTTGAAGGTGCATATGCGGACCATGCACCTAGTAAGCTTCATGGCTTAGCCGGAAGAGTATAAATGATGCCTAAGTCTCATTTATAGTTGCATAGCCTTGCGAAAATGGCATTTGATACTTAGGCATCACTATGCCATGTCGCGGACCCGATGATGCATAATCATTGTACATATTGACGAAACGGCCTATACGGACCAGGCCATTACCATTATTGCAAGGACACGGCCTTGCAAACGAGTTTGGCTTAAGTTGATGTCCCTTTGATGATGAACTACAGTCTGTGTTTGATCCCTTTAGAGTAGGGAAGGGTACGTAGGAAGCCGCAATGAGTTGCACCATTTCCGGTCCAGCACTTTGTCGCTTATATCATCTATTTAAGTTATGATTGCGGCACGTTAGCCTCTCATATCATTTGGCTCGGTAGCTCGACACAGGAGATGATTGAGGCTAGACTTGGTGAGGCAGTTGAACGGTTACTCGGTTAGATAGGAAATTCAGTGATGAATTCCCTATGTTGAGGCATTGCATGTAAGGTGCATTGGCTCTGGCCTTACGGCCTTACACCCTTTAGCGGACAAGGCTAAGTTGGAACGGTGTGAAAGCTAAGTTAGATGCATCATGCTCCACGAGCATGCTTGCAAGGGAAAATGGACGTGCATTTTCCTATTCTTGAGGCCCGAACTGTAGATTCATCATGGCGCATCGGGGGAGTTATTGCCTGCGGGGTAACGCGTCAAAGGCGTAATTTTCCGGTCTGTCACAGTTGGTATCAGGGCAAGTTCTGAGAAAACTCTAGGGACTGTGAGAAATAGACTCGTCAAGCGAGTACTTCTTTTTATGGAAAATATGAAGTTGGAGAGTAGGCCAACTTTTGCGCGGAAATGAGTTTGTAACTGCTATGTCAGTTACTATGCGAATCGAGTTGAGCTTGTTTGAGTGTTGTGAGTTTGCCTGGCCTAAGTGGCACCCCACTCACGAGTGGATATCCGTAAGATCGTCTGGGACGGTGGGTAGACAATCGGACTGATCATCCCCACACGTTAGCAGTTGGACAATGGTGTGCGTTGTCAGGCCAGACTAACATCCCACTTACGAGTGGCAACCTGGATGACCGTCAGGGACGGTCGGAAACTGGAAGCTGTTCCATACAGTACTACGCTAAAATTATTGTCATTTCAATGACGTCTTTCAACTTGTGAACCTTAGGGATTCCTTGGTGGGTGTATGGGACGCCATCTAGGATACCTTGTTGAGATATCCTTTTGGGCACTGGCCAATTGAGATTCTTGGTAATGTTGTGGACTCTTTTTGGATTCCTGATTATGCGGTATGGGACGTTTGCTCAGAAGGTCCTAATTGATGTTCCATGACAACTTGAAGAAACCCGTGATTTCTGAGCATCTGGTATGAGACTTTTGCTCAGGAAATGCAAACCGAAGAGTTTGTCCACAATAGTTTTGGTTATGAATTTCGGGGACGATTTTTTTAAAGGGGTGAATAATGTAACACCCTGTGTTTTCATCATGATACATGCTAAAAGATGCGCCATGGCCTGAGATGAAGCTTCATCCAAAGCTTCCGCGGGTTGGTATGAGGTAGATTGGCATAAAGGCCAATACCGCGCCAAAATGGCGCATTATGTTTGACATTTGGCCAAGAGCCAAATATCGCATCAAATGATGCATTAGGCCAGTTGGGTAGATGACCTAGAGCATTGCAGCGCATCCTTTACGCATTATAAAGTTATTGGCTTAGAACCAATATTGTGCATCAGGCAAAAGAGGGCTGGCCGAACGAGTGTTGCGCAATCATTGTACTGTTACGCAATCATTGTGCGCAAGAATTGTACTATTACGCAATCATTGCACATGAATAGTGAAGCAGGCATGTCAATTTGCTCCCCTTTCCATACTTGTAGAAATTCCATTAAGACATATATAGGGAGGGGTAGTTGGTTGAAGGTGCATATGCGGACCATGCACCTAGTAAGCTTCATAGCTTAGCCGGAAGAGTATAAATGATGCCTAAGGCTCATTTATAGTTGCATAGCCTTGCGAAAAGGGCATTTGATGCTTAGGCATCACTATGCCATGTCGCGGACCCGATGATGCATATTGACGGAACGGCCTATACGGACCAGGCCATTACCATTATTGCTAGGCCACGGTCTTGCAAACGAGTTTGGCTTAAGTTGCCGTCCCTTCGATGATGAACTACGGTCTGTGCTTGATCCCTTTAAAGTAGGGAAGGGTACGTAGGCAGCCGCAATGAGTTGCAGCATTTTCGGTCCAGCACTTTGTCGCTCATATCATCTACTTGAGAGATGATTGCGGCACGTTAGCCTCTCATATCATCTGGCTCGGTAGCTCGACACAGGAGATGATTGAGGCTAGACTTGGTGAGGCAGTTGAACGGTTACTCAGCTAGATAGGAAATTCAGTGATGAATTCCCTACGTTGAGGCAATGCATGTACGGTGCATTGGCTCTCGCCTTACAGCCTTACACCCTTTAGCGGACAAGGCTAAGTTGGAACGGTGTGGAAGCTAAGTTAGATGCATCATGCTCCACGAGCATGCTTGCAAAGGTAAATGGACGTGCATTTGCCTAGCCTTGAGGCCCGGACTGTAGATTCATCATGGTGCACCGGGGGAGTTATGGCCTGCGGGGCAACGCGCCAAAGGTGTAATTATCCGGTCCATCACACTTAGAGAAGATAAACTCAATACGATAAAACAAGTAAGATCAGAATACGCAACTACAGAGAAAATAGTTGGATCTGGCTTCACGAATCCCAAATGAAGTCTTCAAGTCGTTAACCTAATATGGTTTTGGAAAAACCTAGGTTAAAAGAGAATCGACTCTAATTTGCAACTTGGACACATGAAAGTGTCGGGATTAGGTTTTCCAGTTGCCAGAGTTCTCCCTTATATAGCCTTTCAAATCAGGGTTGCTTACAATCAAAGCTAAGATAGCTTATTAACAAAGCATTCAATATTCACCGTTAGATGAACTCGTAATTTAAGAATCAAGCATTCAAGATGGTCTTAGCTTGTTACACACAAATGAAATATACTTATATTTAGATATGGGTAATCGTACCTAAACATGTATATTGAGTTGGCTCAATAACAGGAAGTTAGACATATGAACACTTTTGTCTTAACCATAATCATCTAACACTTCTAGACCAAATATGATGATCAATCAAACATGAAAGATAATCAAATGAATCTAATTGTGTTTCAAATAGAGTTTTTCAATTTTTCACTATCTCATATAAATATATATGAACAAATTGAAACAAAATCGGATCGATTGGTAATCGTACAAAGTAGTTATACAAGAATCAATTCATGAACATTCAGCCACGGTTTGCAAAGATTGCATTCCTTAATTCATAAATGTTTTAGTTCATGAGTATGAAAATCATACATTACCGGTTTTAGAACTTAACCACTGTGTTCGCAAACTAGGTACACGAACAGCATCTCCGGACCTTGGACTAGTCAATCCGTTCGCATACCTGGTTCACGAACAACCGTCCCGGACCCAACTTAGGTAAACCCGTTCGTATACAAGGTACGCAAACAAGAGTTCGGACCTTCTCAGGTCAATCAGTTCGTATACTAGGTACGCAAACAAGAGTTCCGGACCTGAATCATTACAAAATAGTTCGCATACTAAGTATGCATACCGTGTTGCTTCCAGACACGGGTAATTGTTCTAAACTCTCATTTCAATCATTGAAAGATCCTTAGAATACGATAATGGTAATCTCACACATACCATTAGCTTCAAGTAATTTTCAAGTGATCGAATGATCAATACGAAACTTCCCAAGTTAATATCAAATGACCGCCTCGCACAAATCATATAAGATGTTCAAGGTAATTTTCACATGATCATCTTTTGACTTAATATTCAGTTTCCAAAAAATAAATTATCTCCAACTAAACTCGTCAAGAATGTGATGAACATAGTTAAAGCAAAAATCTTCCAATACATATTTCGAGAAATAGATAAGCGAGATAAACTCGCTCGAAATATCAAATGCGTATAATGTAAAAGTCTATATAGCTATACGACTTAGTCTCATTAGAAGATAAGTTTTAGTCTCCACATACCTTTTGTTGATGAAGTTCCTCCAAGCTCCTCAGTAGATCTTCTTCTTCAATTGGTGAACGTCGTGAAGTCTAAAGCTCAACTACACATTTTATCTAAATCTGAGACATAGCTATAAGTAGACTAGAAATAAAGTATATAGTTTTGATCAACTAAACTTGACAAACAATCTTGAGATAGCAACGCTTGCGAGTTTGACCGAGCAGTGCTCTAATAATAATCAATTAACTTTACGATCATTAAATCATGTAATTATCAATTAAGGCAATCCCAATGCAGTATTAATTAAATTATCATTGTAGTTTATCGAGAAACTCATCAACAAATCATTTTTTCTTTAAGTTCTTGATCTGACATTGCTTTCAACAACTACTGAATAGATTATTACGGCTATAATCATTATCAAACCTTTTTATTTCCATTAAAATACTGTTGTAATAGAATTAGGGTTCATATCTGATTCTTCATTAGAATTAGTTTGTAAAACCATTAACTTCTTTATTTCAGTTTTTTAAACCTGTTAACTGCCAATAACTGCTTCAATCAGTTGTCTCTACAACTTTTGTTATAGCCGATAATAAAAAAAATTATTTCTCTAATTCATCCTCTCTTCTTCCATCATGGATCCCATATGTTTCCATCAAACCCATCCTCCTCTGATCTACTACATCAGTTTGCAAATTTACTCTCTCGAGAATCATCGAATGCTACAGTCAATATCAATACCAACTTTCCTGGAACCAAACTAAGTGTGACGGACCGGAAAATTATGCCTAGCGTGCCTAGGCGTGCAGGCCATAACTTCGCCGATGCGCCATTCTGATGATACTACTTACTAGGCCTTAAAAACAGGAAAATGCACGTTCATATTCCCTTGCAAGCATGCTCGTGAAGCATGATGAAACTAACTTAGCTTCCACACCGTTCCAACTTACCCTTGTTCTGCAAAGGGTTTAAGGCCATAGAGACCATGGCCGATGCATTAATTTATGCATCACTGGCTTTCGAGTCCATTCTAGGCATAAAATACACCTTGAACTTGCGCACAGGCCCTTTCGGCCTATTTCTAGCTTCTGAGCTTAGTCATTGCTGAAAGCATGCACTTGTCTTGATCGTGCCAATGGTTCATCAATCAGGCTCATGCCGTACTTTCCTTAGGCTTAAGCAAGCTTCGCTAAATTGCATTGTTTGTACCATGAGTAAAAATACCACATATTGGGCCAGATTGCTACTTTAACCACCATTTGGCCCTCATTCAAGTCTGCCATTCAGCCAACCAACTCAGTATGCAGGCTACCGAATCTTCCGGAAGGTCAACGATCAAAGTCAACCTTCGATCAATGTCAAAGTCAACCGTCGGTCAATTGTCGAAGCCAAGTTGCCAGTCGCGCTTTTAGCTAGTTTCTAGTCATGTTGCCAGCGGTGCTGGCAACTAGTTTCCAGTCATGTTGCCAGCGGTGCTGCCAGCCAGTTTCCAGCCATATTGCCAGCAATGCTGCTAACCAGCATCCAGCCAAGTTGTCAGTCGTGCTGCCAACTAGTTTCCAGCCAAGCACTCAGTCAAGCTGCCAGCCAGCCTCCATCCAGTCTCCATTCATGTCTGCAGTCAAGGCAGTCTGCCAGTCAAAGTCAAGGTCATTGGCCAAACCCGCAAGCCCATGTCGATTTGGCCTGTTTCCACCAATCCAGTGCAAAAACCCTAAAAGAAGATTCTGGATGACTTACTGACCAAGTTACTTGCAGAGGAAGTTTACCTCGAAATTAAGGTTTAACCCATGTATTCATCTGTATAAATAGAGGGGAATCTCAACCCTAAAGGGACACGCCCTGATAGAGAAAAAAATACACCAGCAAACCCTAAAAGGGATCAAAAACCAATTGTATCAATCACATCAAATATCTCTCCCTACGGGGATTCGACCGTGGATGTAGGCAACACTTGCTGAACCACGTTAAATTTATGTCTCTGTTATTCCTGTTTGTTTTGTGTTATTAACCCTAGTTTTCATCATCATCACCAAAATCATCGTGTTTAGTGCCTGGAAATATTTCAAGGTTACTTGGTCCAGTCAGCAATGACACATCAGCAAATCGGTCCAGTCAGCGACCACCACGTCAACAACTTGGTCCAGTCACTGCCACGTCTGCAATAGCACGCGCGCTTCGTGAAAATCTTGTTTCGTCAATAACTTCTTCGTTTTAAGTCCGAATCGAGTGATTTTTGGCTCGTTGGAATCGTCTTTCAATTCCCTACAACGTGGAGGTGAAAAATCATGAGTTTGAAAAAAAATATTTTTGAGGTTCTGAGCGGCACATCGACCACTATCAAGTGAAAACTACATATCATATTTAATGTTCGCGAACGCTGTTGCGTCGAGTTTCTACCCACAGCATGCCCGTGTGCAAAGTTTGTGAGTGCTGGTTCGATTTATAAACCTCAACATGCTTATGTTCGGTGCTAGCTAAAACTGCTACAGTCCAGTTGATCGAACTGATGTAGTCCAGTTTTCTCAGTAGCTATTGCGGTCTAGTTGATCGTAATTGCTGCAGTCCAGTTGATCGAACTGCTACAGTCCAGTTGATCGAACTGCTGTAGTCCAATTTTCTCAGTAGCTGTTGCGGTCTAGTTGATCGCAATTGCTACAGTCCAGTTGATCGAACTGCTACAGTCATTTTCCGCATAACTCCTACAGTCCAGTTGATCGAACTGCTGTAGTCCAGTTCCTCAACAATGCTGCAGTCCAGTTGATCGAACTGCTGTAGTGTTTTTCTGCATAACTGCTTCTTAGCAACTGCTACAGTTCAGTTGATCGTAACTGTTGCAGTCCAGTTTTCCTCACAACTTCTACAGTCCAGTTGATCGAACTGCTGTAGTCGAGTTTCTCAGCAACTACTGCGGTCCAGTTGATCGCAACTGTTGCAATCCAGTTTTACTGATAACTATTACAGTCCAGCTGATCGCAACTACTGTAGTCCAGTTCCACGACAATTGTCCACAGTCCAGTTGAATGCAACTGGTGCATTCCTATTTTCATTCAACTAGTTCACTCTAGTGCCACAGACAAGTCCAATTGCTATGTCAATCCATGACACGAACCATAAGTCGTCATCACTAAGACAGACGCCAAGCTAACTGCACCAGACATAGCCGCTGCTAAAGAGTCAAGTTGTTCGAGCCATCTTCTTCAGCATGACGTCTTCGTGAAGCTACCCTTCATTCACCAGAATAGTATCAGCGTGATGCTACCTCCCACTCACATCATGACGTCGTATCTCACACAACATCATAACATCAGCGTGCCTTTCAAGTCATCTTCAGCGTCGACGGTCACCTCTTCTATATTGAAAACGATCATCAACCACCGCCAAGTGATAACTCCATATCATCTTCAAGTCTACAACATGATTTGTTTCCAAAGTTCATTGTTGTGTCGACTATGGTCCGCAACTTAATCACATCCAAAAGTACCCGGAAACTGTTGCGTTGAATTTCTGTCCACCACATCTTTGAGGTTATAGTTCGTCGTGATTTTTGTCTCGAAAGTTCGTCAGCAGTAAGATCGATCCGAGCAACTCAATTGATTTTACAGTTCAGAGGAGTTGTTGCCTGAAACGTTTTTGGTAACACACTGTTTGACAATCATCACCACTGGAAAACATCAACATAGCCGAAGGACATCCTAATCACCATATAAACAAAGTCGAAATATCACTTCTCATAAGGTATGAATACAATTTAAATATTTTCGCATCATTTAATTGAATCGTGCATTCTTTTATTCAATGAGACATCCACAGTGTGGCGAGCGTTTTCGCATGCCAAGGTATGTGGAGATGCACACATCTCAATTCTGCGCGCGTCTGGAATAGTAGGATTGGCCCCCTGCGCGAATTCCAGATAGCAGAAAAACCTTCAACCTCATTCCATGCGCGAGCGAGATGCAGCAAGGAAGTGCACCCTTGTGCGAGCATTAAGCAGCATGACAATCGGTGTCTTCTGGGGGCGAGTTGCATATCACTTCAACGTGGATGACCATCACTTGGGAGAGAGATATGTAACAACTCATGGTCTAAAATAACTCTTTGGGGGGGGGGGGGGGGGGCTGCGTAACACTCCCCACGCTGGGGGGCGAGTTACGTAACACCTAGATGAGATGCGAAATTCAGCTGTTGGAAATCGGAATAAGGGGAACTCGAACTTCTTAATCCTACAACGAGTTACAGGATTAAGAGGGGGCGAGTATACACCTTAATAGTTTGATGCAATTATCGCAAACATCAACGTTAATAACTGCTACAGTCCAGTTGATCGAACTGTTGTAGTCCAGTTCCGCAGAAACTGCTACAGTCCAGTTGATTGAACTGTTGTAGTGCAGTTCCTAAGCAACTGCTGCACTCGGTTAGACGCAACTAATGCAGTCCAGTTTTGCTCGTAACAGCTGCACTCGGTTGGACGTAACTGATGCAGTCAAGTTTTGCGCATGACTGCTGCACTCAGTTGGACGCAACTGGTGCAGTCCAGTTTTACTCGTAACTTCTACAGTCCAGTTAATCGAACTGTTGTAGTCCAGTTCCTCAGCAACCGTTGTAATCTAAATGATTGTAGCTCCTGCAGTCCAGCTAATCGCGGCTGCTGCAGTGCAGCTTTGCCCGCAGCTCCTGCAGTCCAGCTGATCGCAGTTGCTGCAGTGAAGCTTTTTTCGTTGTTGTTGTAGTCCAGATGATTGAAGCTACTGCAGTCAAGTTTTGTTCGCAGTTCCTGCAGTCCATCTAATCGTAGCTGCTGCAGTGAAGATTTACTCATTGCAGACGCAGCCCAGCTGATCGAAGCTGCTGTTGTCCATCTTTGTTCGCAACTCCTGCAGTTCAGTTCATCGCAGCTGCTGTAGTGCAGCTTAGCCACAACTCCGGCAGTCCAGCTGATCGCAGCTGCTGCAGCGCCACTTTGTTCGTAGATACTTCAGTCCAGCTGATCGCAGTTGTTGTAGTGCAGCTTTATTCGTCGCTTTTGCAGACCTGCTGATCGCAGCTCCTACAGTCCAGCTGAACGCAGCTGCCAGTTTTGCTCGAAGTTGTAGCAATCCAATTTTGCTAATTACTGCTACAAAGCATTTTTATGTAGCTGTCGCAATCCAGTTTACCGCAGTCATTGTAATCCAGTTCCACTGCAACTGTTACCAGTCTAGTTCTACACAACTTCTGCAGTCCAGTTTCGCATCAACCACTGCAACCCGATTTCGATTCAACTGCTGCAGCCCAGTTTTGTATCAACAGTTATAACTCACTTTCAACAATATAATTTTTTGCATCAATCACTGCAATCCAGTTTCACCAGTAACTGTTCTGGTCATCTCTCTCCAACAATCATTGCACTTTAGTTTCATGCAGCTACTCTACGCCAGTATCACGCTTCCGTTGCAGACCAGTTCGGCTTTCAGTCCAATTTTTGTCTACAATAATGGTTCGTGCTGAACTGTTGCCCGTCGATCTTCCAATCACAATAGCCTCACTTGGGGGCGACTTGGTTATGATTTTCACAAACAGCGAATGAGAGTTTCCATCCACTTCAACAACAATAATCCACACTTGGGGGCGAATTCTGTCATTGAACAAGAGAAACGGAACTTCTTAACCCCACAACAAGTTAGAGGTTAAGAGGGGGCGATGTTTGTACCATGAGTAAAAATACCACATATTGGGCCAGATTGCTACTTTAACCACCATTTGGCCCTCATTCAAGTCTGCCATTTAGCCAATTGGCCCGTTTCCACCAATCCAGTGCAAAAACCCTGGAAGAAGATTATGGAAGTTTCTAGATGACTTGCTGACCAAGTTATTTGCAGAGGAAGTTTACCTCGAAATTAGGGTTTAACCCATGTATTCATCTGTATAAATAGAGGGGAATCTCAACCCTAAAGGGACACGCCCTGATAGAGAAAAAAAATACACCAGCAAACCCTAAAAGGGATCAAAAACCAATTGTATCAATCACATCAATGAAATATCTCTCCCTATAGGGATTCGACCATGGATGTAGGCAGCACTTGCCAAACAACGTTAAATTTGTGTCTCTGTTATTCATGTTTGTTTTGTGTTATTAACCCTAGTTTTCATCATCATCACCAAAATCATCGTGTTTAGTGCCTGGAAATATTTTTGGGTACAAACATGCATATTGATGTAGCTTACTTTCTTGGCCATTCCCAATTCCCAATATATGCATATGCCAACTCCGAGTAGCTTGATAGGCAGTATGAGCATCCAGTGAATGGTATGCAACTATCCTCATCAAGTATGACCACAATCATCTCTTGCATCGCAATACCGAGCCCGATGATATGAGAGGCCAATGTGTCGCAATCATCTCGCAATTAGATGATATGAACGACAAAGTGCTGGACCGACAATGCTGCAACTCATTGCGCCTGCCTACGTACCCTTCCCTACTCTAAGGGGATCAAGCACATACCATAGCTCATCCAATAAGGGAGAACAACTTAATCCAACTCGTGTTGCAAGGACGTGGCCAAGCAATAACGATAGTGGCCTAGTCTATATAGGTCGTTCCGTCAAAATGCATCCAAGTGATGCATATTTAGTCCGCGACACAGCATAGTGATGCCTTCGCATCATATGCCTAACTGGTAAGACTATGTAGCTATAGATGAGGCCTAAATATCATTTACGCTCTTCCGGCTAAGCTATGAAGCTTACTTGGTGCATAATTTGCATATGCACTTTTCAACTAACTACCCTTCCCTATATATGTCTTAAGGACATTTTTACAACTTAAATTAGGGGAGGAAAACGACATTCATCAAGTACCACTTTTGAGGTGCTTGCTTCAGTATTCATGGTCGTTGCCATGCATTTCTGAATAACCGTCCATGGTGGATGTACATTCAGTTCTGCCCATAAGCCAATTTCAATGTCCAGCCTGATGGATGAACATTTCCTAAGCCAGCCTGCTATGGCCTAATGCAAAACAGTAAAGCGATATTGGCCCTAGGCCAATGACATGGTAATGTGTTATGTTAGCACTAACTTTGCTCAAGGCCATCTACCCAACTGGCCTAATGCACCATTTGATGCGAAATTGACTTTTGGCCAACATAGCCTACCCTAATGTGCCATGATTGGATCTAGGCCAATGTAGATTGTAGCTTGCACCCTCTTGGTGCCATATTTTCCTTGACCAATATGCCCAACATAATGCGCTACCTTGGCGCGTTATTGGCTTTTAGCCAATATGCCCACGCAATATGTCATTTTTGGCACTGTATTGGCCTAAGCCAATGTTCCTTTTACTACGCAACTGAAGCTTTGGACGAAGCTTCATCCTAGGCAATGACGCATCCTTTAGCATGCGCCATGCTAAAAACACGGGGTGTTACACCAAGACACCAAAATTATTTGGTTTTGAAGATTATATCTCTGAAACCTATACTATTAATGTTGCTAGAGATATCCTTCAAATGAAAGCATCTCAGATTTCACTAATGACACTTTTCTTATATAATTTGAATCTCGAGATGATACTATAATGATTATTGAAGATATTCCATGGATTATAAAAGATGATCTCTATGCGCTATAGAGATGTCTACCAAACAAACTTTCTAAAGATTACAAATTTGAGACTGTTGAGATAGGTCTTCAAATACATGGCTTACTAGTGGAAAATTTGAGTTCACCATTTGTGAACGACTTAATTTCACAAATTGGTACTGTTACTTTCGATGCTACTTCAACAATCTATACATGGACTGAAGTTGCTCTTCTAGGCATTGATCTGGTTAAAAGACTACAATTAAACAAGCTCATCGTAGAGGGCGACGCCTCCAATGTTACGAAAGCAATCTTAAGAGAGATATGGGATATTCCTTGGAGTATTAAGTCTCTAGTCTTATGTATCAAGGATGAGGTTGTTCACTTTGAAAGTATTAGCTTTGTCAGTTCCAAAACCTGTAAATGATTTGGCACATAACGCTTGTCAATATGATGTGCATGACTGTGTAATAGGATGGTGGAGTTCTTTATCTCTTCCAATTGTATCCCTTCAAACCTCAATCTTAATGAGGTATTTTAAATACTAAAATTACTAATAGATACTAATATAATGGGACTGTTTAGTGGCAGGTTCGTCCACTAAACTTATTTTAGCAAGAGGTCCAAAACTTAAATTTTGGACCAAAAAATTTGTTTCACGGTCCAGGCACGTGCGAAATCAAGATATCGTTTTTCAATAATGTATGGATTACCGTTCATATATACTAACGATAAGACTAAATCAGGTCACACCATTTCCATTTTCTCTTTCCATTACTCGAGCTCTCAGCTGAAAATCGAAGAAACCCCATCTGGAAACATCACCAACGAGTTTTATTAGAGAGATTCATCAACAAAATCCAACAAACAAGATAAGTTTCATCTCTTCTGGTTTTTTTAGTTCGATCGTAATCCTTAATTTTACAGTTTCGAAGAGAATATACAGAAAAGTTTTATGATTTCAAAAACCCTAGTAACACTAAATTCACTTTCAATTCCTCATTCTATTCGCAATCAACTTTTAGATTTGTAATCCTATCTTCATTCTCAGTGATTTGCGCTAAAAATTTCGAAAAACAAATATGATTTTTTTAAAAGGGTTTGAGACTGAATATCGAGATTATTGACGAATTATTTTAGGTTGCCAAATCAATCATCTACTTCATCTGGAATAGTTTATTTACTTTTTTTTTTTTTTTTTTTTTTGGTATGTTTTTACTGAAATTGAAATGATTTATTGGGTTAGATCTACTAGTTATAGATATGAGTTTTTGATGTTTGATTGTAGATCCGTGATTTACTATCCGGTAGTACATATATGTTGTAATGAAGATAATACGAATGTTGTATATCATGCTTTTCTTCATTCATTTTAAATGTATGATCCAGGAGTACATATATGATGTACTGAATATAACACATTTGTTGTGGTGAATAACGGGATTACTCTTACTCTTTGTTAGTTGGTATAGTTTTCTAAACATATTAAGAGTTTCCGTTGGAGCTACAATGTTAATATCTTTTCAATTTTGGGAGTGCGCCTTTCATGTTCTGTCAGTTTCTTAGAGCGTGTTCTTTATATACTCATATTTCTCAGTTTCACAGATTGTGTTTATACGTACTCATTTTTTATATGCTCTTGCATCGAGGACAGACCTTTTCGGCAATTATTTTTTAGAAAATGAATTGTTGATTTTAATATCTTTTCATTTTTGGGAGTGCGCATTTTATGTACTGTCAGTTTCTTAGGGTGCGTGCTTTATTTACTCATTTTCTGGATTGCACATTTTATAGACTGTTTGATGTGCTCATTTTTATGTGCTCTTGCTTTGTGGACAGACGTGTCAGATTGTATCAAATGCATTCCGATTTTATTCAGGTTCTCTAGGACATAGTTGGACACCAATTTCATGTGCCTGCTTACTAAAAAGTATATTAACTTTCCGGTTGCAACAAGTCGAGACAGTGATAAGAAAATCGAGTATGCTGACAACGATATTAAATCTCTAAACGTTGCATGATATGCTGCAAGTCTTTCTTTCGGTTCTGCTTGCATCTGGACCATTCAAAGTCAGGAACTAACAATCATGTAGTTGGTGTTTTTACTGCAATTTATGAGTGCTATATTTTCGCGGATTCTCGTTCGTTAGCTTACGAGTACTAGAATTAATTTTTAGATTTTAATTAAAATCTGAATTCAACTCTGGAGGTTTGAAAGCATGGAGTATTTTTTTTTCACATGACAAGTTTGGAGAGAAGCCCAATATCAATTCCCAAACTCTCCATCAGTATAGATTTGTAAGACCCAATATGTATTCTCTTAGTTAATAGAGGATGACGCATATCGTAGTAATTTCATAGACGGGTACTACTGCTGATAGCTAATTAGGATTCTGATTGCATGTTTTCCTTCATATTGGTCTTCTTTGATGTTTGATTACTTGGGCATAAACCTATAATATGATTTGTTGATATATCCTTCCTTATTAACATCCATTAGATGCAATGCTTTTGAACAAGTAAAGCTGCATTCTTGTTTGTCAATAAATCTTTCTTAATAGAAACTGCTGGTAGTACGTACATAAGTGACGCACTCTGGAAAAATCAGTGCATAAGCGTTATACTCAAGAAAAATCACAGTGCATATATGCTGCAGTGCGAAAAAATCAATGTGTAAATGCTATACTATGTTATTTTTTCAGTGTATAAACGTTGTACTATGTTCTTTTCTCAGCGTATAAACGCTATACTGGTTATTTTACGCTCTAGGTATAGAGGTTATTCATGACATTATAAGTGAAATCGAAGAAGTACAACAAACATGTACTGAAAAATATCCAGAAACTTAGTATGATGGGCTGTTGCTGCTGAGATTCGGAAGGTTTGAGTTAGTCGGTGGAGGGATGAATACATGGCTGCGAGCATGAAAGCTCTTTCCATACCCAGATTTGTTTACTGGAGCAGGTTAGTGACAATATATTGAGTAAGAATACTTGTCGATGCTAGTTCATGTGTACCTAAGAAAATTGACACGGTTGTTTTCAAGTACTTATGAAAGATAAAACAACACTCTTAAGCATAGTACCATTTTATGGGTGTTATGCTAACATTTTGTTGGGTTTTAACATGAATAATAGTGCTCCGGGTAACAGCGGCCGCTCTTGTACCTGCAATGCAAAAAGGAAACAGAATAGCTAGAAGTCTACACATCGCTTTTGAATACAATAATTGTTTTGTTATTATATTTACGGGTATAATAATTATCATCAAAGTATTTGAGTTCACCAAATGGCCCTGAATTTTCTCTGTAGAACTCTATAACCGAAGCCTTATTGTTTTGCGTTACATTTTGTTGTCCCAATGTATTTTTCTCTCTTAAGTCGAACTACTTAATATCAATGTAATAGCATATGGTGGAAGTTATAATTCAGACTAACCATGTTGTAAATTTGCACTTTTATTTCACAAAATATTTTATATGAAATATATATATTTGTTTCAGACTTAAATTATGGTTCATAAAATTGCGTATATATTGTATAAAAGATGCATTTCAGAAAAACTAGGGTGTATAAATGATTTACTCTAGGAAAACCATGGTACATAAACGATGTACTGAAAAAACACCCATTATACAGTTTTCAGAATTGATCTCAATGTTTATAAATCAATAATCTTTACTTTCAATTAACTAAAACAAGAAACCAAAAATATAATTCTCCCTGAAGACTTTCACAAGGAATGTTAAGAATGTTGGAGAAATTCTAGTATGATCAACCGAGTCTTTTCTTAGTTAATGTATGGAATTGGATCATCTTCATTCTAGTTTCATCCCAGCTTCTGCTTATCTGTCGTTGGTTCTTGTTTTACTTAACGAAAATGCTCCAATCAAATATCTTTTTCATCTTCGACTGAGTTATTGATATACCGTCATCCTACAACCATAACTCCCACGTCCACCGGATTCAAAACAAAAACATATCTTCTCCAGCGCTACCACCTCCACTGCAAGTCATAATTTAGTTTTTATTTCAGTACAACATATATGTACTCATGAATTATATCATCAAAAGCAAAAAAAATTATCATATATGCACTGATGAACTATGTTAGTCAAAAGAAACTACTTTTTTTTATAGTACAACATATGTATTACTGATTTATATTGTCCAAAGCAAAAGAAACTTTCATATAAGCACTCATGGATCATATTAGCCAAAATAAACTAGGTTTTTTTCTCTCAGTATAACAAATATGTATTTGCTAATTCATACTATCCAAATCAAAAGAAACTATCATAAATGCATAGATGGATCGATCATATTAGTCAAAATAAATTAGGTATTTTTTCAGTACAACATATATGTACTGCTGATTCATGCTCTCAAAAGCAAAAGAAGCTATGTCATGTGCATCGATAGAACATATTGGCCAAAATAAACTAGGTGTTCTTCAGCGCATCATATATGTACTACTAATCAATACCGTGAAAATCAACTGCATGTCGAAATAAGTAACTAATCTATAAATATAACAAAACCAAACCTTTTTTTTCCAGTACTTCATATTTGTACTGCTGAATCAAACTTCAAAAGTATTTATTTCTTCATCTAGGTCTTATGTTCGATCTCTTCTTCTATTGTATTAATCTCTTGTATATTCTCTTTACTCTTCGATCTTGTTCTCACAATCATTCACCCAAAATTATTCTGCGATATAGATTCAAATTGATGCTTTTCGATTTCATTTGAAGTGTGACTTGGATATTGATTCAATCCGAAGATAAAGGTGAAATCTTGAAATCAAGATTTAGAGACGATTAGAAACAAAAATGATTAGAAGGGTACAATTTTAGAGAGGTTTTAGTAATGGGGAAGAGAATGGTTTTTGATTTTTTTTTTTTTAAGTTTCGTTTATAATATTTGTCTGCCCTAAAACTGTGTCGCGTTTTTAGCTAGGTTGTTTAGCAGAGATAGTGTATTGCGTTTCTTCGCACGTTTGGTATCAAGGCTTTATAAGTCATTCCCATATTTTTAATAATTTTGGACCCGAAAATAACTATAAAATCCGGTTGACCCTATAATAAATAACTATATGCGCTTTGGATCAAAACACAAATTTTCCTTCTAAAAAAATAAAATTTGAGATATTTTGTAAACGGGTCGTATCTTTATAGTCAAATTAGGGTCTGGGCCGTAAACTAACCAGAGACCGTTAGAAAAATGTTAGATGACTTTTTTTTAATTGTGCAAAGCCTTTGACCGTTAGTTGACTAGCGTTGACAATTTAAATAGTTTCAATAAAATTAGGTCTCTTACTTTTCCAATCTTCTCTCCATCTGATTCTGATCCTTTTCCATCTTCTCTAATCCCCTCGTGCTTATTTGGTGTTGATCTATTTTCTCTCCAAATAAAGCACTCCACTGTCACATAAATCTTTTTAAGGTCTGATCTTGAATTTGGTCATTTCAAGCCCCTTTTCTAGACTAAGGATCCATCAAAGGTATCAAAGAACGATTTTGCGTAGGTATCACGTGGTTGCAACTTGCAAATACAGATCTTCTGATCTTGTATTGTATCATCTCATGCACATCTAAGAAGGGTCATGAGTAGTGACTCATGGATGTCTTGGAGTGAAGCTTTTGGTAGGAAAAAAAAATGCATATGACGTTCGAGCACATGCAGGTCTTGTGTATTTTGGAATGGAAATTTGACAGGGGAAAGGATACATATCACATTCAGATTGGACAACCACAGGATCCAATGGTTGTTATGACATGGAGAATAGATCACAAACTTGCGCAAAGTAGTCAAATTTCCCCATTCGAATTATTCTCTTAATGGTCTTTCTCTTAAGTTCACGGTGAATTGCTCTATTCTCTTGTCCTTAAGGTGTTCGATGAAATGTCTGAAAAGCCTTTGTTATATATTTAAGGTGGGTTAGGATATAATGTCATATAACTATTTTACAAGGGCATTTTGGAAAAAAAACTAATAGTCAACCTTAGTCCACGACCCTAATGCATCAATGGAATGTTCTACGACCTAGATCCTAATTTGGCTATAAACTTGCAACCCTTTTACAAAATACCTCATAAATTTTTGGGCTCTGTTGAACCCTTTTATCCTTCAAACTTAGGTTTTATTGGGCTTTTGGACCTTGTGGGTATACTAATGTCCCTTTGTCCCTTGTTGCCAAATGCAAATAATCTGTGGTTTTTATCCAATCGAGTTAGTCATAACTTAAACACTTTCCTAAGAGACGTACCAAATCAACAACATCACGTTTTTGTGTAAAAAGAAGAGACTCTTTCTCTCTTCTCTTCTATCTAGTTTAGTTATTATCTCTCTCTTCTACCTAGGTTTTCGTTTTGGATTACTCTCCATCACTGTTATCTTTTTCTATTCATTAAACCCTAGTAGAGTATAGAAAACCACTTTATACTTTGTTTTAGGGTTATACATCAGTTCTAGTTAACGGTTGGCACAACCTCAAAAAAAATAACAGGGTAAAATCATGGCATCTTCTTCATCTGCAATAACAAATATCCGTGTATTGTTAGGGTTGGGTATAGCTGGAATTCTATTAATGACTAGAAAACTTAAAAATGTTGTCAAAGAAGATTTTGGGGCTTTTGTTGTTAGGTTACAACTTTTACCTCCTCCTCCACATGCACCTCTTAAATCTCCTCATCCTTTGTTTGGTCTTACTTTTGCTTTCTCAGACATGCAGGAAGAACCCATTTTTAGTGAATTATGAATTTAAAAAGCTGTATAATTTGACTACATATGTATAAGTTGTCTTCATATCTAAAAATAGTTTTGAAGATCCCGTTGATCCTTTGATCTAGTTTGAGTGACCTTATGTCAGAAGAGAATATTCTCAAGAATAATCCAACTAGGTGCAATCAAAGGTTCAACAACTGTTAGTCAATCAAATCAATAATTGAAAACTAAAATAACAATGCAATTATATAGTTCCCACCAACCGTACTATCTAGAGCTTCTTGATCCCACAAAAGTCTTTGAACGAGTGAACATAAGAGATAGAACATAATTCACTATTTATAGACCATGGATGTTTGGACAACAAGGAAATTATAAAGCCAAAAGATTCTCAAGATATGCAATAAATTACCTACTTTCGGTTTTCATATTTCCAAATAATATCCAACATGTGATTCCGAAATCTCTCTTAGAAAATATCTAATATTAGTTTAGCACATAAGCAGTATAGTTTTTCTAGAGATATATTTTAATTGCTGGAAAATCAAAACATATAAATTCGAAAATCTTAATTAAAAGATTCTCCATAAGGAGTATCTTGATTAAAAGATTCAAATCATGTCGACATCTATCACTTTCCTATCTAGCAAACCCTAATTCCAAACTCACATAAACCCTAAAATATATGTGAATATCGGAAATCGGTTTTGCTCTTGGGATCGGTTCTACCATGACTTCCAACATAAGCTAGGATCGGTTCCACCATGACTCCCAGTATAGGTAGGGATTGGTTCTACCTTGACTTCCAACAAAAGCTAGGATCGCTTCTACCATGTATCCCGATATAGGTAGGGATTTATTCTACCTTGACTCTCAACATAAGTTAAGATCGGTTCTACCTTAATTCCCTCCTTAGGTACGAATTGGACATCCAATAGATCTTCATAGAAACCGAACCAAAACACTTATTGATTTTCTTCCGATTACGAAACAAGTTTGTATATCTACTTCCTTAAACCAATGTATTAAAACATAGTTTTCTAGGATGAAATCACACGTATATTCAAAAGATAAACGTTATACTTTGTAATTCAACATGCTTCCTTGACACTTTGATCATAATAATATGACGACCAAGTCTAATATTAGGGTATCATATATAACCTTGAGTTCTATGTTTTCAATCTTAAATTTCTTGAAAGAAACGACACGAATGAAAACAAGTCAAGTCAGTATTATTAACCTCAAGTAGAAGGATAATGTCTTCGTTATAGTCGATACGTCTTCGCGTTCTTCGGGTCTTCGGAGTAATACTTGTATGTCTCCACATTCCTAGACTTTCTAGTCTAACCTAAACGAAGTTGAGTCTAGTAATCTTAATCAAGCGACTCTAGATGAGTTTCGACACTAAAATATGACTACTAAACCTGACATATCAACGCTTGGTGGGTTCAACCGAGCAATGCTCTAACACATTCCTTCTCTATCAACTATAAATACGTGCGGTTCCAACTCCTATAAAAGACGAATTTCTACAAATTGAGTAACTAAAAAAACATAATTTTTTAGTTACAAAAATAGTACACCATCTTTTAATTCATAACCTCTTACGAAAAAAGAACTTCACCGCGGAATATTGATGTTGATGCTTTTATCCATTAGAAACCTTGCACTATCTTCTACAGTCAAATTCCGCCGTGTTCCAGCCTACAAAAGAAAAAATATATACATCTAAACAATTTGGTTATACAAAATTTTCTTTCTCCAGCCATAGAGACGCCCACTGTTTTGTTTCTTCCACGCCGTATGGTTTGAATATTTGTACACTCGTCTTTCAATTCATCTAATTTTTTGGAACAACGATCATCCACTATAAGAATACCACCTTCAACTACAAAGGCTGCCTCAGTAGTCCCTAAATTGTGTAGCTCTGTAACCTTTAAAGAAAAGATAAATTTGAAAGCTTAATAATACATTCACGAATTCCGAATGAGTGATTTTTTAAGGGTACACATTCAAAAGTAACACAAAATAATAAGAGGGAACAACAAAAATTGCACAAATGTATTTCAAACTTTATGGATGGAGCCTCCCAAACGGGTAGATGTTATGTCTTCGATTGTTTGTTTACCAACCAAAAATACGTGTGGTTTCCACTCCTATTATTGTTTACAGCCTTCATCTTCTGAGGGCTTCCTTCATGTGTGTGTTTGTTTTATCTTCAATCATATGTTTATTTTATTTTTCTAGTCTAGTTTGTTTTTTTTTTTGTTTTTTTTGTTTTTTTTTAACATGGTGGTTTTTGAATTTATAGTTAAAGAGTCAAAGTTCATGGATTTGATGTGCTGCTGGAAAATTATGGCCGGTTGTGGTAACAATTTTCAACTTTTTTTTCCTCTTCTGTGAGTCCTACTGGTATTTTCAATTTTCAAATGTTAACCTATGCACCCATGTATATGCTAACAGACCATTAAATGTTCTTGGTATTCTAAATTTTTCATAGGAAATGTAATACCAGTAATTTAAAATAATAAATAACCAAGGTTCCATATTTACCATTTAGTTTTAATTGATGTTTACGTGCCTTACACATTTTTTCTGTTATATTTGAAAGCGACACAAAGAAAAATTTAAAAGATAGATTTATTAGTCGGGGACCTTATTAACATTGACAACTAAAAACTAATAAATGGTGACTAAGTATAATCCATGTTTGGGTTAAATATAATCCAGATTATATACAATCGTGCACAAATAGTATTAAACCGGGCAAAACACAAGCAAGTAATATTGAGAGGACAAATCGATGGTTTCATGACTACTAATTAAGGAGCAATACTGAAAGAAATAATAGTAAAGAGAGTTCATAAACAATTTAGTTTTTTTCAAAAAAAAAAGAAAAAAGAAAAAGAAGCCAAATGAGTAGATTATTTTCACTACTGATTGGTTTTATATCAAATTGATTTTGACTTAAACCAGAGAGGCTACTGGTAATCCCGAGAATAAAATCATGGTAAACCGAGAGATCATACCATAATATTGACATTGTGGACTCATCTTTCTTAATAAACCAACAAAATTCCTTATCATCTATAATATTCCACACAAACATGCATTCTTAAGTTGATTTTTTATCCTCCGTGATGCCAATGCAATCTTTCATCAACCTATTACCCATTAATTATTTCTCTTTACATAGTTTGTATGAGGTATTTTGTTACGATTTAGTTAATAGAATAACAAATAGGCGACAAAGAAATGGAGGAGAGAGCGAGAGAGTTATTGTATACAATTGACACACGAGTTATACTTAGCCATTTAGTCGAGTATTAGTGAGAAGCAAAATGTGGTTTGTATTTAAACCAAACATGGATTGTATTCAAGTCACCGTGCCGCTGATAAAGTTAAGTAGTTTTTTTTTTTTTTTTTTTGTCTTTATCTTTTATATGAATCCTAAAAACAACATAAGACTATATTTCAGAATTTAGTATTAAAATTCGAAAACAACATAAACTTGAATTTGACACTGCCGAACCAAAAAGTATTTAACGTAACAAGAAATGAAAAATTTCAAAGAAATAACATAAAAATAAAAATGATCTCATAAATTCAAATAAAATAAAATATAGGATTCGTTAATCCAATGTTTTGGGACTTTTTCTTTTCTTTTCTTGTTGCCATTCTTTGAGTTCTCGCCATTCTTATTTTGTCCGAGTTCTCGAGAAAATAGTTAAGAAAACAGGTGAAATAGGTTAATAAATCCAACTTGGAATTGAAGTTTCTCATGTCCAAGCGGATAAACCGAAATTAAAAGTTACACCTATATATGTTAGACTGAGGGAGTATCAAAATTCAAATATCCATAAATTGATTTGGGCTATTTTGCGTTTCCTCCCCTGCCAAGATCGCTAATTAGCGTTTCCTCACCAAAAAGATTGAAATTAGCATTTCCTCATATTGTTAGGATTTCCTTCAATTGCTCGATTAGCTGAGTCAGCACCTGTGCACGCGTGGCAAAAATAGTACACGTGTTAAACGTAGTACCCTAAATACCCTCTTCCTTTTCTATTAATTAAACTCAAAACCATGTTCATCAGAAACACTCCACCCCGCCGGTTCACTTCTCTGCGTTCTCTTCTTTGCTGCCATTGCTATTCTCTTTTTCGACCTCCTCTTCCTCTTCTTCTTCCCTTCTTTTCATTCAAATAATTTATTCACAGTCCTTGTTCTCGAAATTTTATGTCTTCTTCGAAATTTCTGAAAAAAAAAAACCAAATTCTAGGGTTCCCAAAAATTTCTATTTAAGAAAACAATAATTAAATTTCTATTCAAACTAATAGTGTCTGTGGAAGATTAAGGTAGTTCATATGAACTGGGGAGCATGATTATGTTGGGATTCGAATTTAATACAAATTAACTAACAAAAAATGGTCAGGTGATTCTCTTACAACAGAAATTAACCAAGATGTTGCTGTTCAAATTGATGATGATCGGAGATGACTGGAGGCAATCTTTGAGTTCTATTGGAGTAGAATGAAGAATAATCCAGAAGTTCAAAACTATAAGAACTATGGTTTTCGAAGTAAGGAGCATTTCAAGACTTTAAAATCCGTTGAACAAGAGAAGATAATGGCGTAATGTTGATAATGATGATTGAGTGAATAGTGCAGATTGATGAATGTCTTAGAAGTTTAATATGTTTGGAACATTGGGTCTGTCTTGAATGGGTTGGAAGGGATTTGAAGAGGTATAAAAGATGGTTTCTTAGTGTGTAGCAACACCACCAGACTGTGCATTTCAGATGTTCGACAAATTGCCTGAACGAACATTTTCTCCTAGTTCACTGCCAAGAGTTCAAGCCAGTAAAGTTTGAGTAGCTGTCGCTGATAGAGATGGGTTAGAAGAGTTTAAGAACTACATGGAGATGGCTGTGAATCGTTATAGGGTTGGCCAGAATGTTTGGCCTAGTACTGCCGTTAGTTATTGATGATCAATGAAGAGGATTAAATGGTATTTCAGAGTTCTACTAGGACCAATAGTATTGGGTATAGGTTCGATTAGAATTTCGCAGCAACTAGTACGAATCTGTGATGGGTTTTGGGTTGTAACTTGAGCGAGAAAGCAAGTTTAAAGTTGCCGCTACTGCCATTGATCTTGGGAGTGAACGAAGGGGATTAAAGAGTGTCTTTAGAGTCTGCGTTAGATTAGGAATCTCGCATGCTCTTGGGTATGAACCAATTGATTGAAGCTATGAACAGATGGGGAGGAAAAGAACTTGATGTTATCGCTGGAAATCAACGATGAATGGAAAAGGACTTTGTTGCTGCCGTTTATAGTTTTCATGGATTTCTCTTGTTACTGATACGTACTGAATGGTTGTGAGAAAATGGATGCAGTTATATGGCTTAAGGAATTCTGCTGGGAAGGAGATAGAGAACGGCTTAGAAATCAGTAGAAAAGTTTTCTCTATTACTAAAATCACACACAGAAGGTGTTTGTATAAATGTCTAAACCATTGATTCAACCAATGACAGAATTTTAGCTGATTTCTGACCGTCCAAAAGCTTCATCTACAACCTTACACGTGTGAGATCTAGTTATTTTTTAGTCGGGGGTATTTTGGGAAGGTCACGAAATAGGTGTACTGTTTTTGCCACGCGTGCACAGGTGCTGACTCAGCTAACCGAGCAATGGACAGAATTCCTAACGATAGGAGGAAACGCTAATTTCAATCTTTTTGGGGAGGAAAAGCTAATTAGGAATCTTGGCAGGGGAGGAAACGCAAAATAGCCCAATTGACTTTAGTTAAAGTTATATCATCGTATTTGGGTACAATTTATTGATGAATTTGAAAGAGATTGATATATATTAGATCAACTAAAATTCATTTGATTAGATCGATGTGATAGAGTTCCTGAAAAATTAAGAGCTTATAATCGCTTGTAGTAAAGTTTATAAAGAAATTTATGGTAAATTTGATCGGATTCATGAAAGTTTCAGGGAGAAAATAAGAAATGTGACGGACCGGAAAATTACGCCTGGCGCGCCTGGGAGCGCAGGCCATAACTTCCCCGATGCGCCATGATGATGCTACGATCCGGGCTTTAACGTTAGGCAAATGCACGTCCATTCGCCCTTGCAAGCATGCTCGTGGAGCATGATGCAGCTAACTTAGCTTCCACACCATTCAAACTTACCCTTGTTCTGTAAAGGGTTTGAAGCATTGAAGGCTATGGACGATACACCTTACATGCATCATTGGCTTCCGAGTATTGTCCAGACATAAGAAAAATGCCTAGGACTTAGGCATAGGCCGCTCTAAGCCTATCGCCATTCCCTTACTTTGATCACCAACGTAGCTTACTCTATTGGCCATGTCCAATTCTGCAACTGGAACATATACCAACTCTATGTAGCTTGATAGGTAGTATGAGCATCCACATGTTGGTATGCAACTAGCATCATCAAGTTTGGCCACAATCATCTCTTGCATCGAGCTACCGAGCTTAGACGATATGAGGGACCAACGTGCTGGACCGGCAATGCTGCAACTCATTGCGGCTGCCTACGTACCCTTCCCTACTCTAAAGGGATCAAGCACAGACCGTAGTTCATCCTTGAAGGGACATCAACTTAAGCCAACCTCGTTTGTAAGGCTGTGGCCTAGCAATAATGGTTATGGCTTAGTCCGTATAGGCCATTCCGTCAAGATGCACAATGATTATGCATCATCGGGTCCGCGGCGTGGCATTGTGATCCCTAAGCACCAAATGCCCTCTTCGAAAGGCTACGCAACTATAAATGAGCCTTAGGCATCATTTATACTCTTCCGGCTAAGCTATGAAGCTTACTTGGTACATAGTCCGCATATGCACCTTCAACCAACTACCCCTCCATATATATGTTTATTTGACATTTTTGCAACTTTGACTAGGGGAGCAAAAATCATTCATCAACTCCCATTTTTACTATTTATGTGCAATGATTGCGACTAAGTACAATGATTGCGACTACGTACAATGATTGCGCCTAAGTACAATGATTGCGCCTACGTACAATGATTGCGCAACATTTGTTCGGCCAGCCCTCTCTGGCCTGATGCACAATGATTGTGCGATATTGGCTCTAGGCCAATAACCTCCATAATGCACAATGATTACGCTACAAGCTCAAGGCCATCTACCCAACTGGCCTAATGCATCATTTGATGCGAGATTTGGCCCTTAGCCAAATGGCAAACATAATGCGCCATTTTGGCGCGATATTGGCCTTAAGCCAATCCACCTTTACCAAGCAACGGAAGCTTTGGATGAAGCTTCATCTCGGGCCATGGCGCATCTTTTAGCATGCGTCATGCTAAAAAACACGGGGTGTTACAAGTAAGGTCAAAGTTATTTTTAGTAAAACTTAAAATATATATTCAATATATTAAATCTCAACTTGATTTGACCGGATCGGGTCTTGAGAAAATATTCCAAATCAAACCAATTACATACATTTTTGTAATCTTAGTTGCAGTTTAATCTAGTGGTTTGATTTCCAGGTAATCTATTTGGTTTGCATTAATTTATCTGGAGGATCAATGTACACCACTATTATGGTTAGAAACTAAAAGTTACGCACATCCTACTTATGGATAGCTAACTTGTTACGGTTAAAACCTAAGCTATAAGTAATCATATATTGTAAGGGCACACAAAGTATAAAGTAATATATATTTACATTTACATTCACGATCAACAATATATGTATGGTATCGTTACTTTTTATCAAAATACCAATTTGGACTAGATAAGTTAGCTAGAGAAATCTTTTAAGAATCTTGGAACGAAGTTTCAAATCTCCAAATCTCTACACACTCTAAACCAACACCTTTTTAAAATAAAATACTAATTGATTACTTCTACAAATTTAATTATTACAAGGGTATAAATGAAATCGTCGAAATATTTATTAAAACAATATCATTTGATATTATCGAATGGGTATCCCAAGAAGCAAAGTGTGACAAGAGCAATAATAGTTATGGTAACAGAAGTTTGAAGGTTACTAAACAAAATACTAAGCTCCTGACCTTGCCAAATAAATGAGGAGGTGATACTAGATCTCTTACAAACAATAGCTAAGCTAAATATGGGTAATTCCGGTGTCTTTGAATGACACTACGATTAGCTATCATAAGAAACTTCATTGATGTTGTCCTTAACACTACTATGATAACTGGCATGATAATTGAGCGAGTATTATCCCCTGACTGTAGTTTGATATTAATCTTTTATCTTTATGAAGATGAGGATGGCCATATCTTCAGCTTTAAATTCCACGTTCACTTGTTGCATTTCTTGACCCAGTCTAAGCTAGTTGATCTCTTCATGTGGTTTCATCCTCTCAATCTAGTCCTGAATATCCTTTGCTCCGATACAATGATTTGCAAAAGTAGCAGCTATTAGACCAATGTATATGTTTTGATTGCTAGAGTCTTGTATACTACAATTTTTTCTTATATTTACACTATAGAAGTATCTGATATTGGTGGATAATGTATCATACATTACCGTTGTAATTAAGGTTGTTTAAAATGTGTCCTTGATTGTTGTTGATTCTTTTATAAATGCATGAATATTGTCTGATGCTTTTGATAGTCGAATTAGCATTAAACACAATGTCACCGAAAATATGATCACATCTAGCCTTCCAGATGAACCAACAAGCACAAGCATAAGTAGTTATCCATTGCTTTCTCACAACCCCTACACCCGAACCAATAATTGAACCAATCGATGAAGGTTGTAAAAGAAACAAACTGACATAGCAAAAGAACATTCCATTAGGAGGTGAGTTAAGATTTCCTCCCCATAATCACAAAACTTGCACATAAGATGTAACGAAGAATGCAAGTCTTTTTTTGCATTTGTTGGAAGAATTCCATGAACACATTTCTCAAATAAAGGTTTAATGGCGGGAGAGGTGTCCATCTTCCAAATCTCGTTCTAGTCAGTGGATTGGGTGTCATACTTGACAATGAATTCAAGATCAAACCCCCACTTATCCTTCCATACATATATATATATATATATTTTAAGATATTCAAAATCAAAACCATTTGTGCTACCTTTTATGGCCAAAGAATATGCTACTCTATTGCCTGGACGATTCAAAAAATTACAAAATTAGATATCAAAAGATGTTTAACTCCAAGGATAATCCCTTGATTTACCTAATGAACACTAGGATTAGCATCATTGATAGAATTTACTACCGACTAAAATCACTAAAAAATTATTGTGTTGTATCCCGTAATACTAGCCTATCTCACATCTTCCTACTGATAAACACACTCCAATTTCTCCACTCCATGTTTAACAACTAGTCCTTTATAGTACCATCGTTTTTCTCCGCAAAAACCGCTACTAAATTATTCAGATGATTAGTCCAGCGCCTGCATTTCCTGTTTTCTGAACATATGAAATTTCCCTTCTTCCGGAAAGAATCCAATCATGATCCTGCACACCTAGAAGAGAGTTAATACTACTATTTCCTGCCACACAATAAAACTAACTACATTGTTGAGAAAGTTGATAAATTCTTCACTTTTGTTATAGGGAGGATGGTTTTGGATCACGGGAGTGGAAAACCCGGACTCAACTCAATGATTCACATATGAGTTAGATTTAATAATTTTTGGACTAATATACCCTAAACTCATTTAACTACTGATACTAACAAAATCTGAAAACCCAATTTGATTATTACCAAAACTGTATGTTTGACGATGGTACAACGATGATGGGTGAACATTGAAGATTGAGAACCATTTTCTAAGCTAAGAGAATCCAATGAAGTATTTTGTGTATCTCGTTTTCAAATCAAATCCCAAGGTTGCTGGACACCATAATTTAAAGTACCCAAACGGAAAAAAAAAAGTTTACAAAACCTTGGTTCTTCCATACAGGTAGAATAAAAATGTAACATTCGCATTCACAATGTGAAACGTGAACACCAAATTTCTCCACCATGTAAATGACGGTGAAATGAACATTTCACTACCACTTCATGGACGATGAAACAGAATACTTCACTTCCATTTTAGTGATGGTGAAAGATGCCATGTCGACCTCCATTTTCTCTTCCTCTTCTTCCGGTTTTCATGCTTAGTCTACCTTAATTTGACTGTTAATACTTGCAGATCTTTATCGAAATGAGAAAACTCACCTATGGTGTCCCCTAAATTGTGATTTTATTAATTCAAAAATAGATTTGTGATTTTGCTGGTTCTACTCAAGGATCTTGGTCATAGTTATGCTGTGAAAGAAGTGTTAAATGCACTAGTTACCAAGCGAAAATCCATGTGCATAGATAACAACAACAATGAGAAGGAGGAAACGAAACGTGGTATCATCAAATAAGATATATGCAATGCAAGATGTTTTTATGGAAATCTTTGCAAGTCAAAACTATAACAAAGAGGTGCTCCTGACAAACTCTGTTTTGCATCACTTATGAGCCGGAAATACCGGAAGTGCATAGAGTGTTAAGTCTAAGAGGCAACTTATAAAAGATCATGGTGAAGTGCTACCACATGAGCCATGTTTCTATGATCCTGTTGCAAAATTGTGGAATTATGGAGTGATATCAGTTAAGGGTGGGGAGAAAAATGGAATCATGAATTTCCAGCAGCCGAAAACAAAGACGGGAAGAGACTTGGTTAATGAGTGGTGGTGGTGCGGAACTAATATGTTCACCGTCACTAGAATGACAATGAAATGTTCAATTAACCGAAAGTCAAGTGGTAGTGAAACATTGCGTTTCACCATAACCTACATGCTTGAAAATTTGGTCTTCACGTTCCGTATTATAAACGAGAATGTTGCGTTTCTCCTCAATTGATATGATCGAACCAAGGTCTGTTTTTTTTCTTTTTTGTTGCTGTTGTTGTAAAAAAGAAAAAGAAAAAAAAGAATCATGATTCAGTTACTCGGGTACCTAAAGTTTATCGCTTCCAGCAAACTGTTGCACATTTGAAGAAAGGGATTCACAAAGTGTTTCATTTGACTTCCTGATTGGCTTTAAAAATTGGTCCCTAATAGTCTAGATATTCTCCCATCACTGTTGTCGTACCTTTTTCGAAGATATAGTTTCAGTGATGAAGTCTTGATGGTTTTACATCAGATGAATTAGGGTAGATGAGTTCTCTTCACGGTTAATAGGAAGAAGTAAAGAAAGAGGGTTAATATTTTGTTTTGAAAACGGCGTTTTGGGCAAGGATAACTTTGTCCGACTCCTAGGAAAATGTTAAACAGGCCGCACTAGGTGAGTTAAATACGAGTTTTCCACTCCCTTGATCCAAACCTCCCCTCCCTATAACAAAAGTGAAATTCTTTCCCCTGTGTATTGACAATTAGGTTTAGTTGGGCTGTTGTATTACATCAAATATATTTTGGGCTGAAACACCAGTGTCCCCTTGGCCCTTGTTGCAAAATGCATATAATCTGTGGTTGTTATCCAATCGCGTTAGTCATAACTTAAACACTCTCCTAGGAGACGTACCAAATCACGTTTCTCTGTGTAGAAAGAAGAGACTCTTTCTCTCTTCTATCTAGTTTAGTTATCTCTCCCTCTTTCTACCTAGGTTTTGCTTTTGATTACCGTCCATCACTGTTATCTTCTTCTATTCATTACTAAACCCTAGTAGAGTATAGAAAACTCATTTTATACTTTGTTCTAGGGTTCTATATCAGTTCTAGTTAATGTTTGGCACAACTTCAAAAAAACAGCAGGGTAAAAAAATCATGGCATCTTCTTCATCTGCAATAACAAATATCTGTGTATTGTTAGGGTTAGGTATAGCTGGAATTCTATTAATGACTAGAAAGCTTAAGAAAGTTATCAAAGAAGATTTTGGGGCTTTTGTTGTTAGGTTACAGCTTTTACCTCCTCCTCCACCTGCACCTCCTAAAGCTCCTCATCCTTTGTCTGGTCTTACTTTTGCTGTCTCAGACATGTAAGAAGAAAAAGAATAAAGAACCTCTTTTTACTGAATTATGAATTGAAAAAGCTGTATAATTTGACAACATATGTATTGGTGTGCAGATTTGATATAGATGGATATGTTACTGGATTCGGGAATCCAGAATGGGAAAAGACACATGAACCTGCTTCTCGAACAGCTCCTGTGGTTTCGTCTGCTGTTGAAGGTGGCGCCACTTGTGTTGGAAAAACCGTTGTGGATGAATTGGCGTATAGGTCAGCACTTAGCTTACCATGGGTTTTATGGTTTATGCACAAAATGTGGACTTTTTTCCTTTTAGCTCTCAATCACATTATGAATTTGTATCTAGTCTAGGACGTAATAGAGATGCATACAGCTATAGTTATTACCAGCCTTTAAGTTCTTTGTTGAAATTGAATGGAGTTCTTTTGTTGGTTTATTTGTTTTCAGTATCAATGGAGATAACAAACATTATGGAGAGCCGACCAATCCCGTAGCTCCCACACGCATATCAGGAGGATCTTCAAGTGGATCAGCTGTAGCAGTTGCTGCTAATCTGGTTGATTTTTCTCTGGGTGAGTCTGTTTTGCTAGATGCTAATTGCTGAAAAGTATGATAATCGATTTCCATGCTCCTGCAACAGACCTCTGGTCATTAATGCAGCTTGACATTAACCAGTTGCAAACACTTCCTTGTGCTTAAATGTGAGACTCAATAAACATTGTTGGTTTATTCTTCGGATTACTCAAACAATTCTTGTTTCCAACGGCAGGTATTGATGCAATTGGTGGTGTGAGAGTACCTGCTGCATTCTGTGGTATACTTGGATTCCGTCCTTCATATGGGGCTCTTTCTAACATGGGGACTATTCCTGTTTCACCTAGTCTAGACACTGTGGGTATGTGCTGTTTCTTTTCTTCATTTGGGTGTAAATTATGTATATTTCACGCTATATATGATATATTAATTGTAATAGGCCCCTTTTTCGCACATATGTGTAAGTCTGGCAGAAGTTTTTTTTTTTTTTTGTATATAAGATAATTCACCTGACTGACAATCTTGAACAATCATCGTCCACCTTATAGCACGCAAGACAGATCCATGACTACGTCCCATCTCATAAAATAGTCCTAAGCGAAACATTACTAGAATAGAAATCAGAAACTAGAAACCGAAATCAGAAAACTGGCGTCGTGTTTTCTACCGAATCCCCCCTCTTCACGGTGGGAGCGTCACTGGATCTTCATATCATGGATCTTATCTAATGTTTGAAACTTCTTGTGCAGGATGGTTTGCCAGGGATCCTAGCATGCTTCGTCGAGTGGGTCACGTGCTGCTGCAACTATCTTACGCGGATACACGTTCACCTAGAAATATTGTAATTGCTGATGATTGTTTTGAACTGTTAAAGATCCCCGTGAACCGAATTGCGCAAGTGGTGATTAAATCCAGTGAGAAGCTGTTTGGAAGTATGTTCTTATATCTCTTTACAGTGTAAATGCCCTGTAATTTTCTTCTGTAATATCATGCTTCCCAGCTTTCACGTTATTTGGACGTGTTGATGATTTGTGGTTTCTTTCTTACTTATTTGTTTCATCATGTTGTTGCTATCTTAGAACAAGTATTGAAGCATGCAAACCTTGATGACTACTTGGGTTCCAAAGTACCGAGTCTGAAACAATTCAATGAGAGGAGCAAAAATGGCGAAGTGAAAACCTCTTCACTGGGATCACTTGCAAATGCTATGCTCCTTCTTCAGAGGTAAAGTTGATGTCTTATTTGTAAAACCATTTATTGTTTATATGCTACTTCCCATGAGAAATTTGAGTTCGGTGAAGCTAAGCCCTGTGAGTTTAAGCTGCACAAGTCTCTCACTCATTTATTCTATTTTGTGAAACTGAGAAATTCTTTTTTTAGAGGAGCAAGGGTGAGTTATGCTTGCTCAAATTCATATATTTTAGAGTTTATAGTCGTATTTCTTACTGTGTTTCACGAATGCTGGTTCTTCTTGTAACTGCTTGCCTTGAATGGCCGAGTCCCAATATTTCTTTTACGGAAGACCATTTCCATGATTAAGCACCGCAAATTAAACTTCTTCATTCTCTTCTTCTTATTTTTTCTGTCTTATATATAGCTTTGCAACCCTTATATGAGGTTATACATTATTTTAAGTTTTATTCGGCAGTACTTGTTCATTTTTTCTTTTTAACAAACTCGTAACTGCCCATTGGTTTATATGTTGGATGCCAAAAGTAGATGTCATCTGTTGTTAGTTGCACATGAGATTGTTGTAAGTTCATTGAAAATAAATAATGCAGGCATGAGTTCAAATATAATCACGGGGAATGGATCAACTCGACGAAGTCTGTCTTAGATTCCTCAATAACAAGACAACTACAAGAACTGGGAGAGGCCACAGATGCAAAGGTTGATAATTGCCAATTAGTTTGGAATGAAACACGCTCAGCTCTTCACAGTCTTCTGAAGGTGTGTGATCACCATAGAGTATATAATTTAAAGCTGTTAGCCCTTAGCTATTTGTGCATTCAATTTTTTGTGCCAGTATATTGAGTGTGATATTAGGCGGTTCCAATTAGCTATGCACAGTGCTTCAAAGTTTTACTTATTTTGCGATTTGTAATGGGTAAAGAAATGACAGCCTTGAATTTGTGGGATAGCCCTTATCATGTGGTCTGGTACAATTGTATTACTTGCAGAATAATTGATCACTAAGTTAAAAGTTGACGGTTGAAGTTTTTGTTAGTTGTTGTTGAAGGTTCATAATAAGCAATTCTTAGATCAAACTTCTGGTCTTGTAGGCCTTCATTAGTGCCGTTTTTAAGTTTTCTCCAAAACTCGCTTTAACAGAGTGTTTCTTTTCAGGATGATGGGATACTTGTAATTCCTACTGTAGCTGACCTTCCTCCAAAAGCTGGTGCAAAGGAGGCTGTATTAGAGGACTATCAAAGGCGTGCTTCTATTCTGTTGAGTATAGCTACCATGTCCGGTTGTTGTCAGGTATAATATATAATTCATTCTTTTCTCACAATCTTGTTCATGCCAGTTGCATGTGCTTCAAGATGTGGAGCTCTAAAAGTTTGTTTTTCCTTTTTATATTCGCGGTGCTTCAATTTCATTTTTTTTTTTTTTTTTGCGAAACAATCGTATGGCAGGTTTCCATACCACTGGGACTTCATGAAAAGTGTCCCGTCTCAGTGTCCTTCGTAGCACGCCATGGTGCTGATCGCTTCTTGCTAGACACTGTGCAAACTATGTATGCAACCCTTCAGGAGCACGCTGATATTGCTGTTAAGTCAGGCTCGTCAAATAGTGTTCTCAGCCAGGAAGAATCTGCTGAGATTGCCAAAGAAAAGGTAACTTTTCCGTGATACTTTGAGTAGAGGAGGGAAGCGGTTCTTCCCCTTCATACTACATTGCAGAAAATTTTCTCATGGCTAAAAGTTGACAATCTTGAGAATCAACATTTTCAATTTTATGTTCCTTGATAACTTCTGAGACTTGTTTTGCTAGCAAAAATAAGATTGATACATATTTCCTAGTTGTAATTTTCTTTTTCTTGATCTTCGCAAAAGATTAACCCTACGGTATTTTTGGCATATCCCCCCTTCTACAATTTTTATTTTGTAAGCTTAGCTTTGGTGTAGTGGCAGTGCAAATGGCCTTGCACTGGTGTTAAGATACTGGTTCATGGAGTTTCATTTTTAAAATTGTAATCTTTTGACCAGTGCAAACAATTTGGAACTCGGATTTCTATGGGAAATTTACTAACTCTAACATTTGATGACACAGGGTAACAATTCATTCAAAGATAAGCAATGGCAGAAAGCTATTGGCTTCTACACTGAAGCGATCAAACTAAATGGAAAAAATGCAGCATACTACAGTAATAGGGCTGCAGCATATCTGGAACTGGGGAGGTATTATTATAGTTGATACTCTGCCTTCTTGGTGTGCTTTAACATTCAATGGTTTTCTGCCTTCCCTATAACACTGTATTTTGTGGTTTTTCTCATTTTGTCATCCAGCTACCTCCAGGCAGAGGCTGATTGTACTAAAGCCATCAGTCTTGATAAAAAGGTACCTGTTGTTATAAATTGCATATCTTCTTGAGGATTAACATTTTGTGCCTTTTAAAGTGATGCTATCTAACCGGTTCTCTTCTTATACAGCATGTTAAGTCCTATCTGCGGCGAGGAACAGCAAGGGAGATGCTTGGTTTTTACAAGGAGGCTGTTGAAGGTAATCTTTTGCTCCTTGTGCATCCGTTCCTTCCAACTGTGCACTATTAGCTGTTATTATGTATGAAGTATCAGTGGTTGAACTGATTCTTGAGGCCTTATATGAACACATCCAAATTCCAAAGACAGATTCTGAACATGTGCTACTCAAATGTGTTTCGGAATCAGGAATAGTAATGTGTACTTACAGATGTGTTATTTCTTTCTTGCAGATTTTGGATATGCACTTGTTTTAGAGCCAACGAATAAGAGAGCTTCCCTTTCAGCTGATAGATTAAGAAAGTTGTTTCTATAAGCTTCTTTTCAGTTGATAAATTAAGAAAGATGTTTCTACAGAGAAATTCATGTTCACAAAGTAAGCAACTATTTCTTGAAGACCCGGAAAAGAAAAGCTCTGGGAACACAACATATGGGGTGGGTGGGGGTGGAGGACTGTGTGGTTAAATTTTGTTTATCTCAAGCATTTTTTTCTTCCTGTAGTATTATTTTGGCACTAGGTTAGGCTTAAAATTGAGGATGGAAGGTTACATGTACATGACGATATTCTACACCGCAGTTAAGTATATTTGAATTGAGTAAAGCAACATGACTGATTTCCGCTATTTCATTACTTCTTCTTTCCATGATTATTTTGTCAAGAGTTGGTTTTTCTTTCTGATATGGAGTTTACTCCGTGTTACATAATGTTAAGCACTTTTGTTATAGGGAGGATGGTTTTGGATCAAGGGAGTGGAAAAATCAGAGTCAACTCACCAAATTGAAACGAGTCTAAAATATCTACCGATCCGGAAAAATGTACCCTCAATTATCACACAAACATATTGCAGGATTCCTTTTAACAAAATTTTAATCTTCTCCCTCCCAACTCCAACCGTGAAAAACAAACCCTAGAAATGTTTCTTAAAATCTATTGAAAATTTTCAACTAATCATATTCAGGTGTTGTTCAAGGTTTATCTTGTCATCTGATAATCTTAATCATCATACAACAAAACCTGCAATTCTACTATAATACCACATAAGTTCATAATGTAAATTCCTTACGGTTAAGATCCAGTAATAACTAGGTAAGGGTTTCTTAAGAATTTCAATCTTAGTGAATACTTATTAGCGAAAACACTGCGCAGAAAATTGGGGGCAAAAGAGTTTGATTTCAACAGTTCAGTAAAAAAACTCCGGTGATTTCTCGAAATCTCATTGACTATGGAATTGAGAAACCAACGTATCACACTATCTAGGGTGAACGTGAATTTTAGAAAAATTCCATGAAGCAAAATTCTCTCCTTTACTCTGGTGAACTTGAAACTTAGATGCCTCTTTTTCCAGAGAGAACGAGAACCAATCCATTGTGATGCCAATGTCGCAAAGCAGTTGCCAGAAAAAACATTAAAAGAAGTCGTTCTTTGATTGCAAATGCTAAGATTTATGTTGGAGAGGAAATTAATGGCTAAAAACTATACCTCAAACGAAATCTAGGGCTACTAGAAGTGGTAATGGTTTTGTATTCAAATCTAATTTGGTAAAGATTTATACATGTAAAAGACTAGAAACTAGAGACTAATGACAAAAGACTAGAGAGACTATACAGTGACTAACTTCTTGCTTACTGATGGGTGCTTGGTCATTGCATAATTATTCCATCAACTTTTAACTGTAGGTTTGGTATTTTGTACAAATTAAATTTTTGTTTTTTAGTTATGCAGAATTTAGAGTGGCAAGCTCAGTGAACTAAAACAAGTTAATTTGCCACTAAATGGTGCAAAACAGAGTTTGTCAAGAGCACCGCTTTGTTCTAGTTTTGACTTGCAAAGATTAACATAAAAACATCTTGCATTGCATATATCTTATTTGATGATACATCGTTTCATTTCCTCCTCCTCGTTGTTGTTATCTATGCACATGGCTTTTCGCTTGGTTACTAGTGTATTTAACATTTCTTTCACAACATGACTGTGACCAAGATCTTTGAACAGAACCACCAAGATCTTTAATCATTTTTTATTTACATAAAGTCACAATTTAGAGGAACCAGAGCATAGGTGAGTTTCCTCATTTCTGGAAAGATCCACAAGTATTAACATTCAAATTAAGGTATTTGTGAGACTAAACAATGAAAATCGGAAGAAGAAGAGGAAGAAAAAATGGAGGTCGACATGTCATCACCATCACTAAAATTACAGTGAAATGTTCCATTACACCGTTCATGAAGTGGTAGTGAAATGTGCATTTCACCGTCATTTACATGGTGGATAAATTTGGTGTTCACGTTTTGCATTGTGGATGCGGATGTTACAATTCTCTTCTACTTGCATGGAAGAACCAAGGTTTTATAGACCTTTTTTTTTTCTTTTTCCGTTTGAGTACTTGAGATTTTGGGTGTCCAGCAACCTTGTGTACCTTTGAAAACGAGATTCACAAAATATTTCATTGGATTCTCTTAGATTAAAAAATGGTTCTCAACCTTCAATGTTTACCATCATCGTCGTACTCGTACCATTGTCGAGATACAGTCTTGGTGATAAATCAAATTGGGTTTTCAGATTTTTATTAATATCAGTAGTTAGATGAGTTTAAAGGGTGTATTGTTCAGAAATTATTAAATCTAACTCAGTAGAAAATCATAGAGTTGAGTCCGGATTTTCCACTCCCTTGATCCAAAACCCTCTCCCCGTAATAAAAGTGATGTTAAGCTGCAGAATCTGGCTTGTAATAGGCTGTCACTCCAGGCTTATCCTCGATTAAAAAAAAAGGAGTTGCAGTGTACTTTGTTTATTTTATTTTGACTTTTTATAAACTGTTGGTTAAGTTCTAAAAAGTCGTGTAACACGTCTTAAAAGCTGCGACTCTTCCTCGACACAAAATCTCCCTGAGTCGCTCGTTAAAAGTTGTAATTCTCGAAAATACGTGATTCTCATTCTATTTTAGCTGGTTGACTGGACTACAACAAAAATGGAATCATCTTCATCTTGTTGGAATACGTTTTTCAAAGAATGCTTTCCAGGAAAGAAACAGGTATTGGATTGAATTAGATTTTACAGATCTGTGTGTAAATCCTATGTTTATGGTTTCGTTAATCTTATCAGTAACATGTTTTCTTCGTTTTCCTTTTTTCTTCCACATCGATTTCTCCCTATCTCCGGTGGTTGTATATGTCCCTACTTTGCATGTAAACCTCTCTCGTTCATTCTCTCTGTTAATCTATTTCCAACATCCACGTTCCACATGTTGTTGAGGAGTTAGCAAATTAACCTGTCATACTAGCGTAGAACAACTGAAGATATAACCCTCAAGGTGTTTGATAAAATGTCTAAACGAGATGTTAGGAGCTCTGCTCAAACTAGTTGACTTCTCGAGACATGCTAACCCTTTGGCAAATGATAAAGAGACAAAGAGGGACTGGGATTTCAAGCTGTAGCACTAGGAGTATCTATGTTTTCACATACTAAAGTGGGTAACTAGCGACCATTAGTTTGTATTGGATTGAATTATTGATCAATGTCAATGTGTTGCGTAAGTTTCAAAACGGGTTATGGGAAATCAAGACTAAGAGAATGATCATCAGATCAGGATCTTTATTGTACAATTGCTGTATACTTGTCAGTTACATTGTTTTTAAAATTAGGGATACCAAACGCCATTCTGAGGTAAGAAATTTTTTGAAAACAAAGAAAAAGGGTATGTTTTGAAAACAATACAAAATGATTTTGAAAAACTGTTTTTGGAAATGGTAGCAAACATGGCCTAACATCTTAACTCACTGTTGGAAATTGTGTTTGTATGTTGTATTGTATGTGTATGCATTATACTCGGATAGCTGAAAACTAATTTAACCAAAATAATCAGGGAAACACAGGCAGACTGTGCTAATCTATCGTTGCTAGAATAAAATATGTTATAATGCAACTTGAGTTGGTTAGCTAGGATAGTTCACTTTCCTAACGGACTCAAGACAAGTTAATTTGTTACTAGACCTCGCCTTATAAATGTATGTTAAGGCCAGGCCAGATTCCTATCACAAGAGTGATTGCAGTTTATTCAATATATCCCTGTCTCAATAATTAATGTAATGTCCCTGTGCAGATCATGAACAAGAAGAGAAAAACACAAGGAACTGGAGAGGAACAGGAAAATCCAGAAAAGAGGCTCATATGCAGCAGGTCAACTGCTACTACTACTACTTCAATTGCTGAACTTCCTCCGGAAGTGATTTATGAGATCTTAACAAGAATAGCAGTTGCTCCACTTCTTAGTCATTGTCGATTAGTTTGCAAGGAATGGGAGAGGTTAACATACGATTCTGAATTCAAACTCATTCACTCCCAAAGGACTCCAACTATTTCAGGTTACTTGATTCAGATATCAAACCCAAGGGAAGAACACTTCAGCTTTGTTTCGTTGGTAAACCAATCCCCTGCTCTTCCGTCTCCTACACTTGATTTCTTACCAGGGCATGTAGAAATCCTATCCTCATCATCCCCTCATGGTTTGCTTTCTTGTGTCAGTTACAGCAAGCAAGCTGGCACTTCATACTACATTTGCAAGCCATCCACGGGAGAATCCCGAAAGATTCCGAGCCCTAAGACAAATCAATATCGAACTCTGAAGACTGCCATTGTTGTTAAAAAGTCTAGCAGCCCTATGCATTATAACATAATTCGCTTCTCCACTTCTCCTGGTTATCTTGTGTATCACTGTGAGATATTCAACTCAGAAAGCTGGGAATGGATAATGCTTGACAACATAATTGTTGGTAGCGACGATGATCAATTCAAACCTTCTTCTTTTCTTGGATCAGCGACTGATCCTGGGGTTCTCATACATGGAGCCATTCACTGGCTATCATATGACGGACACATTACGGCACTAGACACCAATATTTACGGAGGAAGTTGGAGGACCATTTCACAACCAAATGAAAAACTGGAAGATGCCGGTGGCTGGGGTGTTGAGAAGAAACTAGTAGAATGTGAAGGAGAAGTAGGCTTGCTATACCTTGAATTGTTTGAAAAATGGCTAGAGCTTTGGGTGTTACAAGACTACTCTTCAACAGATGAAACAAAATGGTGCAAGACATACAGAGTAGATCTGGGACTCACTAACCTCGGACTTCTTGGATCTGGTAAATTACTACTCGACTTATATACCAAACATATCATTCTAATGAAGATTGAGAACGATATCATTTGGTATGATTGCAAAACTGGAACTAAAACTGTGGCCCTTCAACTTCAACCTGGATTTTCAGTTCTACAATTTCACCAAATTTGCTCTGATTTACTTAATTGCTTTCTTTGATATACTACATACAAAAGGTTTTTTTTTTTTTTTTTTTTGGAAGCATGTTCTCTTTGTTTATACTTAAAAGTGGGTTTGTAAATTTGTGAATAAAATTACAATACTACAATAACTTGTGGGATTGTAATGCTAGCTAACTGAGGTTGATTTTTCTTATTTATATTTGTGAAAATTGTTGCCTGAAATTTTTCTTATCACCAAAAATATATTAGAAGGTAATACTCATCGACATCTTAATAGTTATGATGTTTGGTAATTCATTTCTTGAGAACATGACTGACAGAACAAAAAATTAGTGCATATATTTCTCTTTTATATTTTGTATAATTTTTTAACTAACATGACTGACAGAACAAAAGAACATGGTGATCCACATGTACCCCATTATACACATTCGAGGGCATCGATCCCCAGAGCCAGGATTGGAACTGGTATTCAGCAGGAAGACCGGTTAGCCCATTACTTTTGGACGCCACCCAGCAATAACATCCTCTGGCAGAGCCCGTGTTTTGATGAATGAGTCCATGGTGAAAATTTTCTGAAACATCAGAGCAATAATTCAATAATATTAAGTTTGAACCTTTAACTTTATGACATTCAAAAAGAAAACAGCCGCACGTAATTTCAAGCAAATCTTGCTAGTTGCTATTGGTGTTTCTTCTGCATGTCTTAGGAGATTAGCTTTGGCAAACTTACTATTTTAAGCACAGAGCTGTTTGGGGGTTTAAGGGTCTTAGTTGGTGGTCTCACAGTTTCTAATAGAAAATTACCTTTTGTTTGCCACAAGGCAATGCTGCAGTGACCAGAGGTGGTCTCATGCATTACATACCCTGCTTTGTGTATGGGCACAGGCTCCATAGTCCATACCCTATAAGACACAATCTCTTGCAGACGAGCCTCTTAGATGCCATAAATCATTTCAGTGTTATCCTATTTGTTTCAACCTAATTTAGTCTGATCTATTGTGCAACATGAAATCACAAAATCAGGCCAGATAGATAGAGCTTTCATCTTTATGTTTCTATTTCGGCTAGGGCTAGGGTAGAATTTCAAGAATCTCATAGGACAAGCAAGCACTAAGCTATATATCGGTCAAACTCTTTTCTTTCGTTTTTCCAGTACATTGAATAAATGGAAGATCATTAAGCTGGATTTTGACTCACCTCCATATACGACTTCATATAGGGAAGTGAAGCTGGAACCGACCACTGCTTATAGTGAGCCAAAGCAATCTCTAAATGGTAGAGTTTTGGTCCAAGAGCTAAGTCCGCAGCAGAAACATCTTTCCCATTAATGAAAGGACCCTGTAGGTACCGAAACTAAAGCAGGTGAATATACCAAACACTACGATGCTGCAGTAAACTTAAGAAACAATGATTAGAGCGTCACATTTTTTTCAATACGGTCGTTGAAGGAAGTAAGCTCGCTAAGCAATGCCTGCTCGGTTCCATCACTTTGATCTTTACTTTTAAGAAAACCGATGAATGTGGAGAAGATCTTTGACCCACTGCCAATTTAAAGTATAACACATTAAAGTCTGCTCAAATTACCCAGGAACCACGATTAGATATGCAACAAATAAAACTCCTAACATTCAACAAAAAAAACTTTAAAGAGACTGCAATGCACCACTTTTTGTTGTTTGTGTTTTTAAAGTTGGTACACTCTAATGATTTGTTTCCTAGCCACCTACTTTCTCTAATTTCCGCTACTTCATTACTTTTTTCCGTAATCATTCTCGTTTGAGTTGGCTGTCATTTCAGATATGGAATTGGTTTACTCCGTGTTTACATCATGTAGGTTTCATAAGTTAACTGATCAACGTTATACTTTTTGACATCAACATAATGTTGTTCACACTTGACATTCGTTAGGTATTGTCTTTAAGTCCCGACATCATGGTATATAACATTCTCAAAGCACCTCAAGCTTTAAAAGCATGCTCAAAAAAATAAAACAGAAGGTAGAGAACTTACATGGAAGCTTTCTCAGGTGGAGTGCTCAACGGAGGATCGGGATATTTTTCCTCCAATGACTCTGTAATAACATCTGAATCTGCAAGCCACTTATCATCAAGTTTGATAAGTGGAACTTTACCTTCCGGACTGACTTTCAAGAACCTAAGTACAATAACCAAACAGCCAAAACTTATTTCTCTGCTGACTTGCACCTTTAATCATAATGCACAACTCACATTGTCCAACAGCTTAGTTGATCAGACACTTGGTGCCTTGGAGGTTATACCAAGAGATCTGGGTTCGAATCCCACTTGCGCAGGGGTAAGGTAACAGAGTTATAAAAGAAAAGAAAACGTAATTACCATTCTGGTTTATTAGCCAAATCAATCATCTTCATGTCATAAGGGAGATGTTTCTCCTCCAATGTAAGCAAAACCCTTTGAGTAAAAGGACCTGAAAACGCCAATGAAAATAAATCAAGAAATGCAATAAGAACTATGATTCAGTGAAGCAAAATAACAAACATTTGTCAGACCCAGCTAAGTAAACCAACAATTCACTAAAATTAAGAGAAAGATAGATTTATATACAGTCTCCAAGCTTTCCGGGAGTGGTAATAGAAGCTTTAACACAGATTTCAAGAGGGTCTGAAACTGAAGAAGACATCTTCACTATAAGAGCTCTACGATTAAAACTTTTTATTTTGTGAGAATTGTTGGAAAGCAAACTGAAACGGCCAAAGGTTTTGATCGAAGCTGACAGAGAAATGGCAGTTGTTGGCAAATTTGCTGTTGACATTGCCATTATGAAGAATAGCTGTTCACTCAATCAACTCTCTGTGTCTGTGTGCAACATATGAGGAAGATCCAAGATAAGATTCTGGTATTGTGAGTGCTTCGTTAGTTCGATGGTATTTGATTAATCTCAACCGTATAAGCTTAATGGACTACTTGTATGGATGTGAACGTTGGTCCAACGGGTTACTAGTTACTACTGGGCATTTAGCAAACACTGTTGTTTACTTCCAAAGCCCATAATTTGGAAATGATTTTGGTGGTTTTTGCTTTTACTTACCAAAATTTGGAGTGTTGTAGCCTGTAAGGAATGGAGAGGCCAAACTCTGAAGTTGTATATGTATGTTTTGGCGGGTTCTGCCGAATGCAGTTGCATCGGCCGGAATATCCCCATTCATAGGTTTGATAGTGCCCGAGTTCTTGATGTAGAATCCTACTTGTACCGGGTGGGGAGATTTTCTTAAAGTAGTGCATTATAACAACTTATTTCATGGAATCATATGGTTTCTCATATGGAATAATTTACATTCAATTTTTTAAAATTAGAGGCCCATAAAATAGAAGTGTTGGCAATAGCATGTTTTTTTTGTACATTGTAACCCACGGTGCAGAAGCAGCAAAAGACCCATATAAATCTTCCTAGTACTATTATTACAGTAGTGTAATTGGTAGTGTCAAATACGTCCGCAGATTCTCAAACACGGCTGCAGCTAATTTAGCTTCCGCCCCATTTTCTTCCGCCTAGACCTGATGGTGAACCCTTTTTGAAAGCAGCTAATTTAACTTCTGTAATACACAGCTAACGGTAGTCATCCTGGGAGAATCACAAACTTGGCATCCTACTTGCTTTAAAGGTCGACATGTTAAATGGGATATTTTCTGAATTCTTAATGAATGCGACCCCAAGCTAAGTACATTCAATGCATTAACATAGATCTTTCTTTATGCATGTAATTTATGGAGGATTGAATATTTGATAAAATGTCTATCTGTTATTCAATTAAGTTGACTAAACACCCGCATCCTTTAGCCAATCCCCTTATTACTAAAATCAAAAGTAACCATACAAACTAAAAGGCAAAAACATGTCTAATATGCTTGGTTTGTGCTTCAACAGTACACTCTTAATGCTAATTTTTTATTTATTCATTTACTTCATTTTTTTTATTTGCCCAATCTCTCATTAACTATTTTGTAGCCTATCAGCCTATTACAACCCATATAAATACTTGCAAGGCCTCAGCCCATAAGGGTTAAAGAGAAGTGCTTCATGACCTTTGTGCTTGTTGCATATTTTTTTTGTCAATGTTGTTGCATAATTGTTGAAAGAATCCAATTCAGGTACCTGTAAATGGACTAAAAAGTCTAGAGTTTCGGTTGCATCCTTTTTTAACCAAGGCCACTGCTTTTGCGGGAAATTGGACTACTGTTAGTTTCTTTCTTTTGGATGCAAACTGAAATGTATCAAAACAGGTGATTGGCATAGAAACATCTTAAAATTAAAGCGGATATCGTTTGCGGTGAAGATTTCATGAATCAAATACGAACAATTTTCATTAACTTCTTCTTTGTCACCGAGCGTAACGGACCGAAGATGAACGTGATCACTTTTACCTAAACTGAAAGCACGCGATATATCTCACTATATGACGTCTTCGAAGAAGAAGGTGACAAATAAACTTGACATATCCGGAGCGTTTCAATGCAGAGTTACGCCGTACAACACCTGTTCTTAGTAACATGGAAGTACATGGCAACCTACTGAAAAACGTTCGCTCCGCCTTAAAACACTGATCAAAGTGCAACATTCCAAAACCGAATTGCGTTATCTAAGGTACATTGACAACCTATTTTGTGCATTGTAGAGATACGACACTTTTATCAATTTATCCATATACCAAAATAGAAAACCGCTGAATTCATCTAAGGTATGTATCCTCGTGATATTTTTTGGACATACCGTATACGTAGTATTATATGCAGTCGCAAAAATTAGCAAACAATGAGGTTACTACGTCATGGTAAACTTTGAGCCATGCACATAGGTTAAGCTATTTTTTCCTTTATGTGACCTCATCTTGAATCTTACAGGTTAAACATTAAGAATCCCAACTGACCTTATGAAACGAACCTAGTCCTTTTAGTAACTAAATGATGTTGAAGTTTAACATAATATTAGTACTTGTTATTGTTTTCTATACTTGCAAGATCTTCCTTTTCACTAGAAAGGAGATTCCCTTGGGCCTCCAGGACTTAATAATTAGTACTAGATTTTCAACATTTGGAACAGTTCAAACTAAATAGCATCACTAGTACATAAGCTTTTTCCTAAGTGCACTTGTACGTTTGTTTAAAAAATAAAACAAAAAAAAATCATTTTAAAACAAAATGAAATACAAGCTTTCAAGTGCAACTTTGTGCATGCAGATTGTTTAGATAATCCAAACCATTCAAAGTTGAAAAGTATTAGAAAATGATTCGAGTAATTGAGTATAAATCTTTTCTAGGTAATGTAAGCTAAGACTAGGAGTCTAAGACCAAATCATCTGCATATTAAAACATGGGATTGATCAATAGGAATCCACATACATTCCCAACAATACAACACCAGTTGTCATGACAAAGAAGAACATTTTTCATTGGAGATCAGTATACTGTAAACACAGTATCTCGAGGCACAACTGGGAGAATCGTACATAAAATAATGAGGCCTTATCTTATAAGAGTTCGCAAATGCATGGAAACTTGGGTTTGTGCTGTTTCCTAGGATGAAAGTTCCCTTAATGGTCGATTTATAACCGCATACGAAGGGAAATCATTACCGTCAGAAGAGTATATAATATACTCCCTCCTTACTATATATATATATATATATATACACGGGCGGAGGAACATTATTTTTCATATTTTTTTTTCTCGTTTTACCCTTTGTCTTATTAATAAGACAATTTACTATGTACAATAAATAAGGATATTTATGAGAAAATTCATCTTGAAAATAGGACTCCGTCTATCTAGTGGGACAAAAAAAATTTAAAATTCCGCCTATATAATAGGTACGGAGGGAGTATGCAATGAAAAACCCTGCCGACTTTTCTTACATGTGCCGTTTGCCATGAAAACTAGTAAAGATCATGGTGATTTTTTTTTTTTTTTTTTTTTTTTGGCTCAGCCTTTGATTTGTGCCCATGCACAGTATTATCTCTGTTTCACGAAAAATGATATTTTTATCAAGCCAAAGGAGCATGGCAGTATTTTTGTGATACTTTGATTTGTGTCGAGTAAATATATCAGTTTTCCTGAAACGTAAGGAGTATTTTTGTAATATGGGGGCTAAACAATAAGGACATCACATGGCAGGGTGGTCCTTAATTAGCTCATCAAAAACCCTTGGGTTGATTCTCTTATGTAGAATGTTCTTGCCATGTTAAACCCTAATTGTTCCCCTCAATTATTATAGGTTTTTTTTTTTTTTGTGAATATCTCTATGGACGGTTGAAACTTAACAACATAAAAACCTGTAAATATCTAATCAATAATGGTGCTTTCAACAAAAAAGGTTGTAGAGGTTGATGCTCCCTCCACCATTTAAGAGCTAACTGTTAAGAGGTCCATTGTGTTCTTAACTCAGGGTTTTGGGACCCTTTCGTTCACATGATTATGTGTGGATTTTTGAAGGATAAGCATGATAAAAATGCACTTAAAAGTGTGTACCACCCATTTTTGTGTGCCCTTCTGTTCAGGGAAACTTTGCCTTCCAAAGTACAACACAACAGGTAGATCTGAATAGAAATCTTGTGAGGGCCTGGGTCCCTGGCAAGTGACGCTACAGAGGTAACAGAAAACAAACTCGCGCAGAAGTAAATCCTGTATGCCCGTGACATTTTTCTGGTTCCGTTGACTAATCGGCGAGTTCAGGTAATATATGAGTTTCAATCATCTGTGCCTCCGGAGCATCTAAGTTCAACAGACATCCAAGGAGCTGCTTGCTTGCCTCCAGGTCAATCATCCTATGGGGCTATGCCGATTGTTTCAGCTCAATTTTTCCATTGTGTGGCTGTGTTTTGGATATGTCGAAGGTGGGGCAGCTCTCATAGTCATACTCATACTTCAACTAAACAAAAGGAGCTTGAGCACGATTCGTTGCTTGCAACTAAAGACGTCCGAATTTGGAGCATCAAAATAATTTTGTTCATTCTAGATTGAAGCTACCTCTATCATTCGTATATCTGACACCGAAAGGATATCCTGTCTATCTTGACATAGGCTTAAAAAAAGTGTAATCAATCAATCTTGAAAAGAGACGTCAGTTCAAAGAAATTACATTTGATCTTATTCTACTAAATTCTTGTAAATTCCGTGTATTCTCTGATTTGGTTTGAAATAAAATGTTACTTGATTATAAAAACAAAAATACGAAAAATATCTTAAAACATATGCCAATTCATGTATGTTTTTTATTACGATACCGAAAAAATACAAGTAGAATATGTTTTTTTTTTCCAAAATGAATTGCAACTTTGCAAGTCTATGAGATAAATGCGGAGTTGAAAAAGTGGCTTATAATGCCTGTCAATACTTAGTTGCATACTTGCACCGGGCCTATTGCATCATAGACGGGAGTGTGACTGTATCCGGGCCTATTGTACTGTATGACTGTATCCGCATTGATTGATATTGACACACTACATTTATTTATTTATTTTTTAAGTAATTTTATTAACTAGCAAATATAGTACAAGAGATTTACAATTTCATTATTATCAAAAATATTAGAGAGAATGTTAATTTTATGGATTTTATATTATAATTTGGAAGACATATGCTGGAGGTTTTTTATCCTTGCTTCTTTAGCTAAGTAATCCGCTGCTGAGTTGTGCTTCCGTATTATAAACTTTACCTGTGCTTGAGGCAGGTCTTTCAAAATTACCTTGGTCTCCTGTAAAGTGTTTTCGGCCGGCCAAGAGAAGCTTGTGCTCACCATGTTTATAGTGTCAACTAGAGCTTTGCAATCGGAGACTAATGAGACGCTTGACAATATATTTTCTTTTAGCCAAATAACTGCCTTTAACAAGGCTATGGATTCTGCATGAAGAGCCGATGACGCCTTCTCCGAGCCCCCTGAAATGTGCATAAATGACTCGTGGTCCACTGAGTAAAGAATAAAAGCATAACCCATAGACAAGTCTTCTTTCTTAATAGAAGCATCTATAAATATTATCCAATCTGTATTTAAATCAGACCATTTATAATTGGCCGGCTTCACCTTTTGGTTGTTAATTCCCTTTTGAATTGTTTTTGAGGGGATAGAATGCAGAAATATGTTTATCTGGCCGATCAGTTTAATTGGGTCAGGAGATATTTTCTCAAAGACTACCGAACATCTGTGTTTCTATATGAACCAAAGAATGGTGGCTATTTTTTCCACTAGGTTAATTGAATCTTTTTCCGAGATCCACCCTTTAATCCAATGATCCATCGCGTCAGTGTTTCCTGTCGAATTGATCCTGTCAAGCGAGAACCCAAACCATATAGCTCTAGCGAATGGGCATGATCTAAAAAGATGATTGTCTGTTTCATGAATTTGCGCATCACACATCTGACAGTGAGGATCAATATCTTTGTTATGGTCTCCAAGTCGCGCAGAGGTAAGTAGAGCTTTCTGAATTAATTTCCAAATAAATAATTTGATTCTTGGAATCGCCTAAATTTTCCAAAAAAATTCCCATGGGAAATAAATTGGGGTATTGTTGTCTTGAACTTGATTGATTAAGAAATTATAGATGTTTTTGGCAGGGAAATTTCCAGAATGATGATGTTTCCATCTCATTTTGTCTTGTTCCTGTATCCTTGGAGTTATGGCTTGTATTTTTCTTCTGTCTTCTGAGTTGAAGAATTTTGTTCAGCTTTTCCTGATCCCATTTATTTTCTTCTGTAATTAACTCTTGAACCATTTTTGGGGCCTGTTCTTGAAGGTTGGTTGGTTGAGAGATTATTTCCTCATTTGGAATCCACCTGTCTTCCCAGATTTTTGCAGATTTACCATCTTTAACTTGCCAGACAAAATTTCCTTTAATTAGGTCTAAGCCTTTCTGTATGCTTGTCCAGATCCACGATAAATTTGAGGTTCTAGAGGCTTCTAAAGGGTGAGAATATGGAAAGTATTTCGCTATGAGGAGTTTGACCCATAATTGATCTTGAACTGAGATAAGGCGACCGACAAGTTTAGTGAGGAGAGCTATGTTGAATTTGTGGGGATTTTTTATTCCTAGTCCTCCTTGCGAGATAGGCTTGCATATACTGGCCCAAGCTCTGATGAACCCTCCATGTCTTTTTTGCCCTTCTTTTTTCCACCAGAAGTTTCTCTGGATTCGATCCATTTGATCTAAGGTATCTTTTGGAAGAGCAATCACTTGCATTTGATACGTTGGGAAAGCTTGCAGAATAGATTTTATTAAGACTGTCCTACCTGCTTGGGAAAGGAGTTTCGATTTCCAACCTTGCAGAGTGGAGTAGTATTTTTGAAGAAGCGGCTCAAAATTTGCTTTTCTATTTTTGTCGAAAAACAGGGGGTACCGAGATATCTATCATTTTTAGTCATCAAATGGACTTTAAGAATTTTAGCTATGATTTTTCCATGTTTGGGGTGTATCCGAGGACTAAAATAGACACTGGATTTTTGGAGGTTTATCATTTGACCGGTGATATCTCCAAATAAGGATAAAATATCTAGCAGATTTTTTGCCTCTCCTAAATTGGCTCTTGTGAATAGAAAACAGTCGCCAGCAAAGAAAAGGTGGGAAATGTTTGGCGCATTTTTGTTGATTTTGAGACCAGAAATTTTCCTATCAACAATCCCTTTGTCAAGGAGCCTGGATAAGATTTCCATGCAAATGAGGAAAAGGTAAGGGGAGAGGGGATCTCCTTGTCATAAACCTCTCGAGGTATGGAATTTTGGACCGGGAGAACCGTTAAAGAGAATAGAAAAGGATGTTGTAGATATGCATTGCAAGATTAAATCCAAAACTAAAAAGGGGGCTTTTGTAAAATAAAAAAACAACAATTCTAAAGAGGCACAAGGGTATGGCAGATGTTGAATCAAAGTCCTAGAAAGAGATGCAAGAAAAACTTAATGTTGTCAGCTAAAAACTGAGTTAAGAGGAGGATTATTTAGATTATAAGAAACATTAAACAAAACGAAACTCTAAAATGCCATGAAATTAAAACAAGAGAAGATTATTTGAATAAAACAATAAGCTTGGTTTTTAGGTGATGTTGGCTACGATTAGGAATGAAACCAATGGATGTAAACTATTCTACAAGAAGAAAAACATGGAAACCAGACGAAAATATGTCTGACAGGAAACCAAGAATAGTTGCAACCATGGTGAAAGAACATAAACCACAGTGTTAAAACTATTTTACAGGAACAACAACAAAACCAGACCATAAGGGCTCTGACAGCACGCCAAAATAGTTAAGCAGAGAGGAAATTTGGGGGAGATGACACAATTTAGATCCTAGCAGCCAACAAAACCAAAGCATAACTATGAAATATTGATACAAACATTATAGGTTGAGAGAGGAAAGATGAAGGCATAAACACTTATGCAAAAAAAAAAACGACAGTTTCTAATAAACATGAATACAAACACGTAATATGCATATAAAAAGAAATAGAATTCAGAGATAATTAGATGTACCACATGAGAAAACGAAAAATTACTTGGATAAATTAAACATAAACTAGATAAAAAGGAAGAGAAACCTCTGATTTTGGTGACTTAGAAAGAGATGATGAAAACCCCTGATTATTGAGCTCTTGATCTTGAACAAAAGACAAAACAAATGGGATCCCCAGCTTAATTAACAGCAACTGACAAGGAGGCCACTACTACTATTTTCTTTTCCCTTTTCTCAATTTCTTTTTTAATCAAATGAAGATGGGAAATGAAAGACTTTGCTCCAAAACCTGAAGATCCACTTCTCACAGATGTACCCATGGCATATATTGATATGATTGTTAGATCCTGTACCGAGCAGCTTAATTTCAACTAAATGGTGTAAAACAAACGTTGTCAGGGCCCAAAGCGGCGACTTAGCCGCTCATGGTTTTCGGATTTGACGGAGAAATTGAAAGAAAGGGGGTTTAAAACTATTTCGTTTCAGCAAAAAGTGAGCAAATCAATTGAAGATATAGGTTAATATGAGAAGATTAACTAAGAAAAGGATTGATTTATGATTTTTAAGAGGAAATCAGAGACATGCAGGGATTCAGTTGGATTTGACTACATGGTGATTTCGACCGCTACTTACCAACCCAGGATGAATTTTAGTTTGCTTGTACAAACTTTTACCACGGTATTTCTCTTCGTATCCGACTTTTCAGTATTTATTTTATCTCATTTGGTATATTATTTCTTCAAGTTTCAAGTTTCTTATATCAAACTTTTATAATGGTATGTTCTACTGAGGAATTAAGGTGCCCGTTAACATACGGACAAATGTTAGCTGATTCGTCTGGATCTAATAGAAATCATCAAATCTGACTCAATATGCATGTTTTTTTAGTCAGAACTGGCTCAACTGATTCAAAAATATACCAGTCAATAGTTTGGTCTAATGAATCATGGATACTTTGTTACATGATTTAAATAGGTCCAAATTAGGGATTAAATCTGAACTAAATATCGAGTCAGATCTGACTCAAAATTTAAAACAAATATCCTGACATCTGACTCGCGACGAATCAAAAATTGATTTAGATCCAGATCACGAATCAGAGGCAAATAAACTTGGTGAAAAAACTTAGCAGCAAAAGTATAAATTAGCGTCGTTTTAACAGTGTAAACAGATCAATCCTCATAATAGTGTCGGTCGATATCGCTAATACGTCTTAGTCGCCGATTTCACATCGGTGCCTATATCATATCAGTCACTTCCTATATGATACCACTAGCTAATATGTGCACTAAATACTAATTTGGTTAATTTGTTAATATTATTAGTCATAATCGTTGCACAAATCAAAAGTTACGTGCACTGATTAATTATTTTAATTTCCATTTCAGTCATTTTCTTTCTCCACTAAGCTTAAAGATTACACGAGGGGATTTGTATGTGATGGCCATTAAAAAATTGGCCTCTATAAATGGCAAGGTGATTTGGTAAAGGCTAACAGTGGGACATGCATGTATTCTGTTAGCCGCTCTTTTCTTCTTTATACTAATTCTTTTCAATAACACAAAATTGGTCAATTAACCCAATAACAACAATACCTGGGTAAAAAAGACATGTAAAATTTGATACTGTTTAAATGGACGAGAATGTAAAAATAGCCAGGATGTAACCAGTTTCATCCTACCCATTTTCAAATACTTTTTCTTATTTTTAATTTACATCAGGATGCATCCAGTTTCACCCTCGCTATTTTTTAAGTTTAAGTCAAGATGAATCCAAATTCATTCTTGCTATTTTTTTGGTGTCCATTTCACCCATACTAATTTTTACTCGTCCATTAGAACCATGTTTTAAAAATATTTGGGCAATTGACCCAATTTCTCTTTCAATAATTAATCACACACTCTAATTGGAAAAAACCTCTATTTTCTTCTCAAAACCAAAAAAAACTTTCTCCTCCATTAAAACTTGCTGCTCAGATCTAGTTCATTTTGGGCTATATCTGAGCAAGTTTCTTTATTTTTTCTAGTTTCATAGATAGTTAGTAGTCTAGGATAAATTTATTTAAGTTTTTGTTTCAATCTCCATTGCTTTTAGGAGATTTTTATGGTGTTCTTCGGGGGTGTGTTGCCCTCTTTGTTTGTGTCTTCTCCTTTATGGAGATTCTTTATGCTCTCTTATGGAGTTTCTTTGTGATCTCAATGGAGATTTTAGATGCAAGTTCAAGTGTGGAAATCAAGATTCAAGACTTTGGGCATATTACTCTCATATTTTTATGAGAAGATCTCTTTTTCAAGAAGAAAAAACCCTTTCAAAATGGTTGGACTATAATCCCAAAACCATTCTCTCAATCTTAGGATTGTTTGGTACTCTGTTTGGTAATTTGTTACTTCTCTTCACAAATTACTCTTTGTTAGTACCTTTGAATTGTAATTTGATCTTTGATCTTGATGTACTTGGAATCCATGTAATCTCTATTTTATCATGAATGAAATTTATGAGATTTATCAAAAAAAATAAAAAATGCTTTTCATCACCATCTTCTTTTAAAATTCTTTCACAAACTCAGGAATCGATTAGTTCAAGATTCGTTTTATGATTGATTTGTCTAGGTTGGAAGCTAAAAAGTTTGGCAAAACTCATAACCTATTGAGCCGCAGTAGTATACACACCGCACTTTCTTATGACCTTTGGTCCGGAGAAGGTTTTTTTGGTGGGTGTTTGAATATCATAAGTATAAATCAATTCTAAAAATCATAAGTAAAAAAGTTAATTGCTTGAAAAAGATTAGCTTCCGGAAACCATTTTCAAATTGGAAAAGATTGATTGACCGAAGAAAAAAAAAAACCCGAAGAGTGCACCGTGTGAGAGGGGTGGTGGGGCCCACTCCTGCCCTTCCCTATCCCAATGCTGAGAACGCAACATTGGTTCAGTTCGATCCTTCTCGGTGCAATTTTTAGTCCTTTTCTTCGGTGGGTCTAGCATTTCCGGTTTTAAATTTTGTTCCCGCCCTGATTTCGAGTCCGAATTTGTGCACACTCCTTAACGAGTGTGCACGTAACATTTCAATATCTACTCTTGATTTAATTTAGGGAGTTATGTAACGAGGGTCGTGATTCTAAACATGGAGGGTAGTGGGACCATCAGTTAAATAATCAACCAATCAGAAGAATATGTGAAATATACACTCGTTAGAGGAGTGTGAACAAATTTGGGTTCCATTGATTTCCAATTTCTTTTCTTGTAAAACTAGAAAAGTTACTTTTGAAGGTGTATGTTAACTGAATGTTAACCCAAATTCCTTCTTAATAATGGCAATGCTTGGAGAATAAATTGGTAATCTTTTTTTGTTTTATTGTTCTTTTTATCGGCAGAAGGAGTGACTTAGAAAATAGTCAACACGTACTCTAGTAAAATCAAAAGCTAGTATGAAAATCTAACTTGTGAGAGCTTTTGGTTGCAATAAGATTATTCTTAAAGCCCTCGAGAAAGTTACCAGACGCCGGAAAGTGGAATCAGTAGAGTATAAACCAGTTGAATCTTGGAAGTTGAATAGTACTTTAAACATCCGATATCTAGAATTGTTAGGTGACAAGATTTAAAGACCCAAATCAATGTTTGCAGAGGATTGTCATGATTTATAAAGGGAGATACCACTTTTAGCGGGGTGATACAAATTCAACGATCCGACAGTCAGAATTTGTTAATATTTATTTGTCTTAAATGGATTGGTATCACTCCCAAATAATACCGGTATCCCCTTATAAATCGAGAGGATTATTGTGAAACATTACCTTAAGCCATATGTACCGTTATTGGTCCTACGGGTGTGGGTTCCTGGATTTTATTTATTTATGTATCCACATGGCTTTGTGTCGGCTCCTTAATCATACCAAAACTCACCCTTGCGCTTAATCGTGGAGGCTAAAATGAAATTGATTTTTTATGAAAATAATCTTTCATACAAATAATCAGGGTCAGACATAAAAATAAAATAAAAATATATCAGGGTCACAACTTACATGCATGCAAGCTGAGGCAGCTTAGAGCTGAATCTCTGCCACATGATTCTTTGCCTGGACTCACCAATCTTGCGCGTAAAATCATAGACAACCTGAACGGTGCTTATGACTATACAATCGGTAAAAGGAGCGACATAACACCTATTCGGATTTGAAAACCTTGATCGATCTAAAAAGTAAAAAGTAACCCCACGCACGAAGTGCCCAATAAAATCAAAAGCAAGATCATGGATGGATGGATCCTGCTAGCTAACTAGCAATATCGATCGCCATTGGATTTGTGAAGTCATGATCAACATTATTGGTAGGATAAGGTGGACAGACTGATAGCTTCAGTGATCTTCTCTTGGTTAATCATGGATACGTTTATATGGACGGCATCATTTAATCAAGGACATGACATGATATGTGTGCTGTCCAGTCGTACGTATTTTTATGAGATACTGGTGAATGTGGGATACCCTCTTCCTTCCCCACCACCACCACTCCCGGCCATTATTGTCCATCGAGATCTCTCAACCTTTCAACTTGCTCCAAATGACAGGAAGTGCATTAGTACATTGTTAAGAAAAAAGTAGGGAGGATAAGACAGCATAATTTAATATCTTCCTAAAGTTCATTACCGCAAATAACTAAAATTTTGATTTTTAGTCAATTTAAAAGTTACGATAGAACATTCATCTTGACGTCCCACACGACTTTGTTTAGATGCTTATTTGTGGTAATTTTATCCATATCTGAGTTCAAAACTCGTCGGAATTTAATATACGAGATCTCATAGCATATTTTTTGTTTAATAAAAATGTAGTAAATTTATGAAAAATAAACGGCTTAGCAATTTTTTCTAAAACAAAAAAACAAAAATAAAAAAACGAGATAACTACCTCCAGGAAATGGGCATTTACAAAGCCACTTAAACGTCTGTCAACATCACAAGGGTATGATGAAGGTAGAGTTTTCTAGCATTCCAGAATGAATCTCTATGGTCCTTTCCAATTAAAATTCTTTAGACCAGAAAAATAAAAAGCTAATCTATGAAGTTTAACTGGCGTTAAATTTTACTGTCTGTTGATTATTTTTTTTGAGAGCAAAAGGGCAAATTTTATAAAGAACTAAACTTCATCAAAACGATGAAAGATATTGAAAAACAAAAAGTGTTAAGCTACCTGTTGGTAACTACAGCATCCCAATTACAAATCAAAGTACTTAAAGAATAACCATGAAATAATCTGGTGTTAACCGACCACCTATAAAGAGTACACTTAACCGAAATTATTAGTTGATCAATATTCCTCTTGAAACCCTTGTAAAGCCTGCAATTCCTTTCCTTTCAGATAACCCACCAAATAGCAAAAGGTAATATGCTACACAACTGAATCATAAATCTCTTAGACTTTTTTCTCCTCCCCCATTCACAGACATTTTTCTTAACCGTGTCAGAAAACACCCAATGCATATTAAAACTATCAAGGAAATAATGTCACAACTTCCTTGTTTCACAGCAATGTAGAAACAAATGATTTTGTGATTCTTGTTCTACACCACACAGAAGGCATAAGCTAGACTGAACTCTACCAGCTCTATGCAGAACCTCAAGGGAAGGAGCACCATCATAACACATTGTCCAGACTAAAAAATAAACTTTTAAAGGTACTCTCGGGTTCCATACCTGCTTATACGGGAAGACCAGCAATCCATCAACTTCAAGAAAAGCGTAGCAATTGGCAACTGAAAAGTCCGGCCCAAACTGCTATCTTCCGCAATCTTCGATAATCTCATCAAAAAGAGCTGTCACCACACCTAACACCTGTAACGACTCAGCAATATCCCCTATCTCCTGCTCATTTAAAGCCCTCCTAAAGTTAAAATTCCAAGCGCCATCTTCATTCATCATGTCCCTTACTATAACCTTTTTAGTTCTTGAAATTTATAGATTCTAGGAAATTTGTTCTTCAATGTATCATTACCAATCCATTTATCATGTATCATGTCTGTTGATTTTGATCAGCTTTCCCAGGACAAAAGAAATTACTTCAAAATTTCCATGTCCCATGTGATGGTAAACCTGGTTGAACCTTTGTTGTATTTCGTTTTGATAAATATCTTGGATTTCTGCTAGAGTTGTGTTATCTTCTGCATGGTAGTCCACATTAGATCTCTGCATTTCTTTGGCCCATTGGATGGCTAGTTCAGCTCCACGTCTGGTTCTTCCGACTCCAGTGATTTTGTCTTTGACATTCCTTGCTCCCATACATGTACCTGCATAGTTCATGGAAATTGGGGCAAAATTAGTGTATGAGATAGTGTCAACACTGTGTTTCATGTTTATATAACTCATGTAGCTAATGCTGATAGTAACACCAAATTTTCGAATGTGATTATTAGTTAGTCTATCTATTCTCTGCTGATCATCCCTTCTGTAGAATAAGTCATTCAGGATATGAGTCGGGTAGTGCATGATCCTGTTGAAGGAGCATAGGTGTTGCGTAATCTTGTTGGCAGTTATGCTAGCAGATGGTTTGATCTTGTTGAAAATCAAGTCACGTCTTTCTTTCCATATGAACCAGCTTATGGTGGCATATATTGGAACCCAGTCTTTATGAAGGTTTTGGGGATGGAACCAAATATTCATCCAATCAGTAAAATCATTAATATTGTTGAAGAGCTGATGATGAGGACCAAAGAGAGTTCTCCAGACTTCAGAAGCCAAGGGACATGAGATAAGAGTATGAGTGATATCTTCTTTAGCATTATTGCATAAGGTGCAGGTGGAATCAATGTAGCTGAAGGTGTTAGCAGTTTTGGAATTTGTGGGTAAAATCCCCTGAGCACATTTCCACATAAACATCTGGATAGAAGGGGAAGTGTCAAGCTTCCATATCTGACTCCAGGAAGGATTATGAATATCATTTTTATACTTGTCATGGATTTTCCTGTCATATAGAGATTTAACAGTGAATCCTCTATTGACAGTTAAACCCCAGATTATAGAATCATCTTTTTGAATATTCTTGTTGGTTTTTGAATAACAGCTTGATCTTCTCCAGTGAACCAAAGATTAATGATATCCATGTCCCATTCTCCCCTGATATTAATAAGTTGTTTGACAGTGTTGAGAGTGCTTGGGAATTAAGGGGGTTTGGTTAAAATTTCCACTTTATTATCAACCCATCAATCCCTCAAATTTTGATCATTTTACCATCTCCAATCTCCCATTGTAGTATTGTTGTATGTTGGCCACACCTTCTAAGATTCATATCCATAACCAAGAATCAGTTCTTTTTGGTCTTGTATCGATTCTGATTATATGATCATTTTTGAAGTGATTAGCTTTCATAGTGGTAGTCCATAGAGACTCAGGTTCAAATATAAGCCTCCAAGCAATTCTAGTGATCATGGCACTGTTGAAGAATTCCATATTTCTAAAACCAATACCACCCAGATCATTTGGTTTACACACACTACTCCATGCAATATAGAATAGACCTTTTGGTTTTTCAGGATTTTTTTTCCAGAGGAAATTTCTTTGGATTTTATCAATCTCCTGACATGTCTTTTTAGGAATCTTGAAGAAGTTCATCTGGTATATGCTTGAGGTGGAGGTGACACTGGTTATCATAGTAGCTCTGCCATTTGGAGATGAATTTTCACCAAGTGATGTTCTAGCATCCAAAACCATCATGCAAAACTTGGCAGTATCCTGCCAAACTTGAGTAAAAGAGATACAATGAAAGAATTGATGGTTTACATTCTCGGTGAAAAAAAAAACCCATGGTAAGTATATTATGCTTATGTTCGAGTTATCAGCAGTATCGATAATGGTTGACACATCAACTTAAACATGTAAAGATCTTCGGTTCAAGTAAAATCCTATTGTCAATTGAAAATGGAAGGAATGCCATGTTTACTCTTTCCTTCTACTCTCTTAATGGAAGAAACATGAACATACTGATGTTGATTCCTTGTCATTGTCGGACATATGTGGACTTCAGTAGATTTTCAATTATGTAATTTTGTTACTGGTAACCGGGTTCAATAACTTGAGTGAATCATGATTTCTGCATTCTATGGAGTATTTTCAAGAACTACAAAGTCCATTTTTCTTTTATGAAAAACTGTTACCTAAGTCATGAAAGCTTATGTCATATATCTAAATGAACTAACAATGTACAAAACTTGACACATTAACTAACCTTCTTCCAGCTATTCTTTTTCCCGTTTTAATTCAATCGACCCATAAATTTGAAATAAAAATCAGGAAATCATAAATTTGAAATACTCTCTCTGTCCCTAATTAGATGACTTTCTCATTTTAAAATTTTGTCCCTCTAAAAGTTGACCTATATCATCAGACAACTATATATTTCTAAAACTACCCCTTAAATTGATTATTGTTAGTATAAGAAATATGTATCATTTGATATACATGTTTATATTCGATATGGAGGTGTTTTAAAATGTTTTTCGATGGTATAAAGTTTACAAATATTTGTGGTATAGTTTGAGAGATATATCATTTCTTAATTTTACTAACTACTATCCATAATGATATAATTGAAAAAATACTTAAAGAACTCTTCTCTCCTCCTGGCCTTAAGTATTGTGCAAACTTGAAAAAGGTCGTCTATTTAGGGACGGAAGGAGTAAATATTAAGACCGATTATAATTCCATCCAAAATGTATCTGAAGTACTACTAGGAATATGGAGGAAACTTTAGTTGCTCGGGTAAAATAAAATGTCATTGGACCAAAATGTAAAAAGATAAAATTACAAATAAAATGTCATTGGCTCCACCCCTGGAGGAAATATGGAGGCCACCATAAAATGCCACCATAATTTGTCATGTGGGTATGGGGGCGAGTTGGGAGAGGACATTTGTGGGCACTAAGCATTTTCGATGTAATTTGTATGAAACAACTGCACCCCTTGGTTTATCATTTGTTTGAAAGAATCTTTCGGTACTCAAATAAAAAGTACACTGACTGAACCGCAACTTATGCATATCCTCAGAGGTGATTTTAGAGTGGTAGGTGGTTAGGCAAACACCACATAGTGGGTATAGTACTAGACAATCAGAGCTACATGTTTATACATTTTTGGTGCAAGGAGAAGAAGTTAGTGTACTCCACAATGCCCACGAATTGAATCATGTGGACACAATACAAAGTAGTCCGCACTCCGCACAATATATGAAGAAAATTCTGTAATACAGAGTCCAGTGAAAGCATAAAGAAAAGAATCTTTTTTCCCTCTAGGAAAAAAGAACTGTGAGGTGAACTTTTCCAAGATTGATTCACGAGACTACCAATTAGACGCAGGTACCAACAACTAGTTGATTCACTCACTCACCAATTAGCCGAGTTCAGTTGACTCGGTTATTTGTAGCGGATCGTAGGTTTTATCTTTTTACCATCTAATCTGAACAGTCAATCTATTTTTATACGGACTTACTTAATCAATCTTTACCTTCTCTCTGTAACAGAGAGTACACCTGAGAATGCCTGGCCTGCCCTTAACATCGCCCCTTCAGACACTGAGACGGACTGGATATCTGATCCGCCCAACTTACTATAAAAAGTAAAACAAAACGATGAAAGAGAAATCTTAATTACTCCCTCCGTTTTTTAAAAATAGGCTTGTTTTCTTATTTGAGTTTGTCAAAAAAAATAGGCTTGTTTCCATATGTGGAAAGTCAAATGTTATGATTTTACTACTATACCCATAGAGGGACCACTTCTCTCTCTCCTTTTTCTCTCCTAATATAAAAAGGGGACCACTTTTCTCTCCTCTTTCTCTAATAACAAATGAGTGGAGACCAAAGGATAAATTAGGAAAAAACATGAACAAGTGGTTACAATGATTAGTTTTCTTAATTTTTGTGAAAACCAAACAAACCTATTTTTTAGAAACGGAGGGAGTAGTTAGATCTGTTACTGTTTTTTGTATAATACTCGGCCTAGCTTCCATTTTGTCAACAGATACCAGTCACCAACCCTATTGTTATAGAAAAGAAAAGAGATTGACAGTTTGGTGCAAGGTTAGAAAAACGGCCGTTTTTCCCGGAAAAAATGGCTGTTAGAACGGTCATGCCCTATAGCGTGTCCGTGAGGGTCATCTATATCCGTGTTTACGTATATATACGACCGATAAAAAGGAAATCACGACGTTATCTAGACCTGTAATGTTTGTTTTCACACAAGTTATAACCGTTTTTCTAGAATTGAATTTTGCATTTTCCCCCTTTTAAATATTTCCTCGTTCCATTTTAGATGATGTTTTGAGAGTTTTCACGTAGATTAAGAAATGCAAAGAAAATCTGAAATGGAGAGAGATGTAAAAGAAATCCATTTATGCCCATGAGAAAAGTCTTCTAATATTAATTGGTATTAGTGCATTTATAAATAAATTTATAGTTCCAAGACAAAATGTTAAGGTATTGTTGGTAATTTTGTGGGAAAATATGAAAACCGTCTAGAGTGGAACGAAGGGAGTAACATTTTAGTGTGAGTTCTTTACACCATATTTTCCATTTACGCACCCATTTTAACCATTTTTTAGGAAAAAAATTATAAAATTATTTTCTTACATAATTCCTTATTTAAAAAAAATTATAACTAAAATCTTAAGAATAAAATAACAAAATATAAAAACGTTGTAGCATTGTTACTAGACCCGCTATAATTGTTTTCATGCACGTTCTAGCCGTTAGATAAGAATTTCATATCCTAATTACTTTTTATTTATCTAATTAACCGTTATAATGCCAGTCATAAAAACAAACGTGTTTTTTTTCCTAATAACGTGATTTTGGCCTGCAATGTACTCATGCCCGTCAACAAGCGTTACAACGGTCACACTGCCGTGGCCCATTTTTCAAACCTTGGACTTCGTTGGATAGTGAAAGTAACAACGACCTTAATTGACTTTTTTCTTTTGTGAAAAATACCTCAATTGACTTGTGCATAAATAGTATACCAAAAGAAGGAAAAAAAAAAAGGACGTGCATATAAACTCTATAATGTTTAGAACAGTTCCTATGGAATGAACAAACTTCAAGTTTGTTCATTTTGATTCCACTATGGACTCAACAAACATGAAAAATGGATGTTCAAACCAACAAATTTGTTGGTTTGTTCATTGAGTTGGAAGATGTAGCGCGCGCTTGATGAAAGGCCGGGCGAGCTTCGCTCCAGCACTGGCGGTTGAGCCAAAAACGCTGGCGCTTTTCATTCCAGCGCGCGCTCTTGAGTAAAGCGCCAGAGCTTGTCCTTCCAGCGCCGCGTTCATCTTAAAAGCGCCAACGGCTACTTCAATCCAACAGCTGATGCTCTTTTTTGTTTCCCTATAAATTTAGTTCATCTCCATACTTAAAACTCACACCTTCTTCATTACTACCTCAAAATTACAGAATTTCATACATCTCTAATTTTTCTTTTTCCTTTTTCAAACAAAACTATTCATTACAACTCAATCTACCAGAAATTTTTTTATTTTATTTTTCAAACAAATCTATATTTCTAACAAATATGGCATCCTCACAACAACGATCACAACAACGAGCACAACAACGATCACAACAACAAACACCACAACAAACACCACAACAATCACAACAAGAAACACAACAAAATATACAATAATCACAATCAAGAAACACAAGAATTCGTGGTGTCAAGTATACGATGGATGAAGATGAGTCACTTTGCAGAAGTTATGTATTATATACATTGAATGACATCAATGGTATTTTTCAAGGAAAAAAAAACTTTTTATGATAAGATTTTACAAAAAAATTGTGAAGAAACAAGTAACCCCAATAGACATGATGGCGATGGGTTGTCTCATCGTTTTCACGCAATTTCAGCAGCCGTTAGTGAATATGTAGCTTTGATCACTCAAATGTGGAACAAAAAAAATTGGTAAAGGCGAACCGGATGTGGAATGAAGATGTCAGGAAGAGTGGCAAAGATCCCACAAAACGAGTTTCCAACATGAAACTTGTTTCACTATTCTGAGGGTGCTTAACAAGTTTAATCCATACTTGCTAGAAGGTCATCAAGTGCCTGCAAGATCACCACATGGTCCAATCGGGCAGGATTTTCAGAATGGAGGGCATGCTTCCTCACCTGATGGAACTCCAAGTAGTCAAGAACAACACAACACTAATCTAGACGTTAACACCAACGTCAAGAGAAGAAGATGAGGTGGTCAGAAAGATGCAAAAGCAGCGAGAAACGCAGCCCAACGAGCATTAGAAGGAGGTTCAAGCGAGTTCAACTATGCTGATCACAAGGAATTCGAGATGCAAATAGAAACAGATAGAGCCAGGGACCGTGGCATTGCTATAAATAATCAACAAAAAAGTCATCTTTCGAGAGAACAATTCTACAGGGATTGTAAGCTAAACAAGTTACTTTCCTTGAACACTTCAATAATGAATGAACGACAATATGTTGTATGGACTAAGAAAATGGATGCGGCCGAACAACAACAAGTCCAGGCCAAACAACAACAAGTCCCCCCTCAACAAACTGGCCAGTATGTGAATGTGGAAGAAGACGAAGATGATGCCTCAGAAGAAAACGAAGATGAATACAGTCTTGCTAACTGATTTTAATTCTTGTTTAGTTAAGTTTAATTTAATTCAGTGTAGTTGTTTAATTTAATTTAGTTTAGTTTAGTTTAATTTAATTGTACTCGTTTATTTAAAATTACTTTTAATATAATTGTCTCAATTTTAATTTTAAGTGTAGTCGTTTACACAAACAACTTTAAATTAAAAAAACATATTCATTAAAATAAACAACAATACTACAGGGATTGAAAATAACACTAAATTGAAAATAACATCTATCTGCCTCTCCCTCTCCCTCTGCCTCGCCCCCGCGCATTGTCTCTTGCTCCTTTTAAAGCCCAAAGGTGCTTGGTTAAATCTTGTCTTAGTTGTCTATAGATTCCCCGGTTTTGGAGTCTGTCAGTGGCAAGTCTATATTCTCTTGTTGGGCACCCATGCTCTACCACAAGATTCTTGGTTAAATCTTCATTCTGGAAACTAGTCCACGTTGGGTCACGCCTTGTTTCTTCAATGACCATGTTATGCAGAATGATACAAGTCAGCATAATTTTGTTCATTTCTTGAATATCAAAAAAGCGTGCCGGCCCAGCTACGATGGCAAACTTCCTTTTCAGTATTCCAAAAGCGCGTTCAACATCCTTTCTGCATTTCATTTGTTGGGTGTTAAAGTACTTCATATCCTTCGAAGACATCGGTCCAAAACCTACTTGTTTATAAGCTTAAACCATAGTTGACCATTCTGGATAGATTCCGTCTGCTAGATAATAACCCTGAGTGTATTGATGATCGTTGATGGTGAAATTACAGTGCGGCGCGACCCCATTCTTAAGATCTTCAAACAATGGTGACTTATACAAAACATTAAGATCGTTATTTGAACCCGGGAGTCCAAAATAGGCATGCCAAAACCAACAGTCATAGCTAGCTGAAGCTTCCAAAATTACAGTTAGTTTTGGATAATGACCCTTATATTGGCCTGCCCATTCAACCGGACATGCATGCCACGTCCAGTGCATGCAGTCTAGACTACCTAGCATTCCTGGAAAACCCCTCGCGGTGTTTTCTGCAGTTATTCTTTGAACATCTTCATGAGTAGGCTTTCTTAAAAAGGTTGGACCAAAATGCTCGACAATTGTTTCGCAAAACAATTTGAGATACCTAAAGGCAGTTGTTTTCCCAATACGGATGTAATCATCCGTGGAATCCGCTGGTACCCCGTAACATAGTATACGGAGGGCCGTAGTGACCTTTTGTTCGGTACTAAAGCCTCGTACATGTCGTGCATCATGCTGATAACTAAATAAAGGTTGTACCTGACAAAGCTCGGCAATAATCCTTTGCGTCAAGTTGTGGCCCATGTAGAATTGTCGCTGAAAATCCTCATCGGAATAGACACAATCATGATTAAAATAATCATGCATCATCTTTTCGTGGTAAAAATGTCGATGTCGCCACGTCCATCTTCTAGTCGCAATTTCATATGGCTCTAAAGGCTTTGGTATGATCCCGGTTTGTAATTGCAACATAAAATTTCGCCTTCTTCTATCTTGATCTGCATCTTCATCCATTTGACGCAAAAACTCCATACACATTTCTTCATCTTCTTCATACAACATTTCATCCATCTCCATATCTTCCTCAGAAGAATCATGGTTGAAAATTGAAAGCAATTGAAATTAAGAAAATATTGATCGGATGAAAGATTGTTGTGTATTTGTGAGATCAAACTCGAGCCATATTCATGGAGGCGGAAACTAGCCGTTCCGGTGACCGTTAAAAAGTTGTCGTTGGCGGTCTTGACTCAAACGCTGGCGTCGCTGCTGCAAACGCTCGCGTTTTTTCCAACATCGCCAGCGCCAGCCGTTCGTCCTCGCGCTTAACTATCAATCGCCCACTTCTTTTCCATAGTGCAAAATCCTATTTGACCATCCACGTGGCTCAACAAACATTTTCATTTGAACATTGCCATAGGAATTGCCCTTATAGTTGTTTTTTTTTGTTTTTTGTTTTTTTTGTGTGAAACTGAAATTCTTAGTGATGCGTTATTTAGATTCCTGTTTCAAAAAAGAATTTTATTTAAATATTCCAATTTTTCGTTCTTTTGGAAAAATGCATTTGAGGGTCTTTTCTTAAAGTTTAAAGAAGCTTAACTACTATGTTTTTGAAGTGTAAAATCAGGCTTGTACTATTAAGAAAAGATTGGAAATATTTAAATATTGGAAATATTGCAAAATGGTCACAGTATTAGGACCCGATTCACAAAACCATCCTACTGTTACAAACTATTAACAAAATGGTCACACTTCCGTTAAAAAGAGAGTTAAGTGATGACTCACAGTTAAATATGTTAACCAAATTAACTATGTGACCTCCCTACTTATCCCTCCATACACAATTTTAAATTTATCCTTCATTATAATTGTTTTGACGGTGGTGCTATTTGTAGGTGGTGGTGCCGCCACTTACACACCGTTGCACCGCATTCAGGATCGTTACACCACATTCAGGTTCGTTACATTGCATTCACGTTCGTTACACCGCATTCACCCAAAGGGTTCATCACTTCCCCTCTGAGGTTTAGTGAAGATTTGTAAGGTTCCACCACCGCTTCATCACCACCACTTCAACTAATTAGTTAAATGAGAAGGGTATTATAAGGAGAGTATTTTAGGAAAAGATAACACCATTTTATTCAGAAGTGTTAAATCGAATGGAAGTATGGCTGTTTTGTGAACGAATTACAAAAGTGTGACTATTTTGTGACCCAATTACAAAAAGTAGGACCATTCTGTAAATGGCTCTTAAATATTTTTGTGCTATCATTAACATAAATAATAACCATAGAAGTGTAAGTGAAAATTTTCTAAAATAAAGGATAATTCTATTCATGTAAATAGGAATTATTGTTAACAATGTGAATTGCCTACAAAAAGGCATAGATGTTGAAGAACAAGTCGCAACCTACATGTACATGGAGAAAATAATTGCCGACAAGACCAATGTTTTATAACATTTCTTATACGAATGCATGCGTAATCAACAATTTTATATGCAAGATAGAAAGTTTTATTACCTAAATCGGTGCATGTATTTGGATAATTTAACCAAATGGCAACTAGAGAAGCTATCAAACTTGTAATTTTCATGGCCTAACCCTACTAATTTAAACAGTTATTTAGAGAAAAAGAACTTTTATGATAAAAACTAATTTGGTTTAGTTAATTTGAATTTGGGTTGGCCAAAAGATAAGATTCACAGTTTTGCTATTTATAAAACAATTTTTTTGTTGGTGCTGCAAGTGTCTAAAAACCTTATCGGAACATATAAAGCCTAATTAGATCCTTAAAAACACTGGCTCTCGGGAGATATGCAATCCACGTAACAATCTAATATCAACTCAGATTATTATATATATATATATATTTTTTTTTTTACGTGTTGTTTTTTTTCTTCCTAAAATGATCCTTCAACTACGAATTAGTAAAGATCTTACTCCAGCATCATAATTTTATTATGGATGCAATGGTATTTTTCTCCTTCCACTTCGGTATTTGGTGGCTCAAAATGAAGACCATGGTATAAAACATTTTAATACCATTAGCATAAAAAGAACTAGCTCAATATGAAGATCATGGTACTGTTGGAAAACATTTTAGTACATTTTAGCATAAAAAGAAAACAAGAAATTATAATTTAAAGACTGCTTTGTCATGGGAAATGTTTAGTCTTAAATCCAATTTATGTAGAGGAGTTTCGAATTCATGTCTAGAGTCTCGGTGTCAAATAATTTTTTCTCCAGTGAAAGCAACAAAACAACTTGTCTTTAATTTATGGAGATTAATGAAAAAACATGTGCGGTGCACACGCTTAAATTTGATTTTTTTTAGCAACACCAAATTTGATAAAAATGAAAAAAAAATCGTAAAATAAACATTTAATATTCTTGTTTGTACTCATTGCGTAGATAATTCAAAAACTTTTCCAAATATATTAGTTTTACAAAAATCGGGTATGTATTTTAAAAGATATCATGTTTTTAAATTTTTGATCTATTTAAAAAAAAAAAAAAACATGTACGTGAATATGTAAAATTAGTTTATTGTGTTAGAGAAAAGCTCAGTTGAACCCATAAATTTTGCTATCTCAAGCTTGTTGTCAATGTTAGTTGAACAAAATTACATCTTGATTTCTAGTATACTAAGTCAAGTCTCGGACTAGGTTAGAATTTTGGTAGTTGAGTATCAGACATCACCCTCGAAGGCTGAAGATTGACGAAGACATTTGGAGAACTTCATTAATCAGGTATATGAAGACTGGACCATTATATTTTACTCATTATCTTACCATTCTATCTTTTTACGCTATGTAGTTTGACTTATAGTAGATTTATCGCAAAAAAGAAATTCCGAGTCAAGGTTATCTTGTTAAAAATTTCGAAATACGATTCAAAGCATTATATGTTCAAAGGTCCTTAACAATATTAGCTCGAAACAATTTATTGTTCAAGAATTAATTCGTGGATCAATTGAAAATTGCCAAAATATCATTGAGAATGTTTCAAACATGAAGAGAGAGAAATACAGAACTTCTGATATTTCGGCTCAGGGTAGGTTGGTGAACCACTTCACAAACCATAGATATATAAGTTTCATAAATATATGGAAGGTTGGCAAACCCAGTTTGCAAACCGCAAGTTTTGGGGACAGTTCACGAACCGTGGTGATCTGAATTTTTTATGTTGGTGTAAAAGGCTTACAGTTGGCGAACCCAGTTCACAAACCGTGTCCATCTGAGTTCTCGAGCCGAGTAGGGGTTGGCGAACTCGGTTCACAAACCGTAGCACCCTGACTCGTGAACTTTCCTTGTTCACGAACCGTTTCACCAACGGTCGCAGTAGATTTTAGCAAATGCTCAAAGACTTCTTTATAAAATATTTAGCATTTCTATGACTCTCATGCATAAACACCTCTAAGAAATCATTGATCACTAAAACACTTGTGTATGTGCATCATGATTAAATTCTTAATTATTTAAATGAATATCAAATTGCTTATATTTCATAAGGCATATTTGCCAAAGAACGGTCACTGTGCACGGTTCCGTAACTGAACCACTATGTATATTTCTTCTAATGTGATTTCAAAACTAATTCTCACATGCTTACTTGAAACCCTAAATAGAGTTTCATTTAAACAGAAAAATTGCTTGCTTGATTCTCAAGTTATCTTAGCTTGAATTCTAAGCAACCCTCAATCTTGAAAAACTATAAACAGAGTTGCTCTTTCAACTAGGAAAATCAATCCCTGACACTTTGTGTCCTAGTTGATAGCTAGAGTCGTCCTCTATTGACCTAGGTTTCCTCTGAGAAACATAATTAGGTCTACGACTACAAGAATTCTCTTTGGGGATTCGTGAATCCAGGTCTGACTATCTTTTATCTTGATAGTTCGTGTATCCTGATCTTGCATTTCTGTTATCGAGATTCTCGTAATCTCTTTTAGGCAAGATAAAAAGTAACCACAAAGTTCTCCTCGTCTCAGACTATGTGATTCCTCAAGATAGATAATTGAAAATTATTCTTAATTGATGAGTTGAAGATTATTCTTGAGAGGTAGTAAAGAATCTAGGCTTCTCATTTAAGTGAGTGTAAGTGTTCTAGAATTGTGAGGCTTGCCAGCTTTTGTCTATCGCAAACAGATTTCCAATCCTTGATATTTGATCTAAAAGGAAATCAAATAGGCTTATCGGTTAGAGGAAAATTGGTATCAAAAGTCTTCACTTAGGTTAAAACAACTCTTAGGCTGTAAAGGACGTCAGCTAAGGGAATTAATTGCGTAGAGCCTTGCGAGGTTCAAGAGACGTAAGGAGCGCGACTGTAACTGAATAGCTCAGTGGGTGGATTCGGTCTGAACTACATTCCAATATGAAGTATAATAGTAGGCTAGTGTCTATAGCGGCTTAATACAGTTTGTTTTTCAAATCTGAACGAGGTCCCGAGGTTTTTCTTCTATTGCGGTTTCCTCATTAACAAAACTTATGGCATGTTGTATTTTTCCCTTTTCACATTATGTTGTTTATCTTTATAATTGGATTTACACAAGCAGTACGTATTTCATCTTATTAGATACGTTCATATAATTGTGATCGATTACGAGACTTGTTTCTTGTAGAATTTGTATCTTGAAAGAAATATGACAAGTTTATTACTTGGAAGAATTCCGATTGGATTATTTGGATACGACTAGATTGATCTTAGATATTGATTTTTGAGATCGTCCAAGTACTCTTCTTAACAATCAGGTTCACGGACTTCATATTCAATATGTTCTGATTGAGAAGAGATAGAGATATAAACTCTACATACATATTTTCAAGGATCATTAAGTTGGTCTACTTGCAATTGTATTAGGTGTTGTCTATACAAGTTGCCAAAAGAAAAGTTGATGGTGTACTTGGTACCCCCTCCTTTTCTTAGTGTACATTTTTACCCTTTAGTGCACATGTATAGTGGTAGTTGATATTGAATGTCACATTAATAATATCAAGGTGATACCAAAATATTATGTCTTTTCGTGATCAACTAATTAAAAAGGGACATTTTTGTATTATAGTAAGATTTGCTTATGGATTTTTTGATGGTGGTTTTTAGTTTAGGGCGAAAACTGTAAAAGTCTCTACCTGACCCGGCATCAGAAGTAGTAGACCTTGATATGTCTATATTCCGCAAGGAATTTAAAGAATATATCAAATCTGATAAGTGCCTATGCCTCTCTTCATATCGTATTGAAACTCAAGCTCCTAGATGAATTGTTCACTAGTATAGAGCCTAATGAGTATTTAAGCTCCTGGTTGCATTATTCACTAATGCAGGGCCTGCTGAGTATCCATCCTATGCTGCGTTCTCAGATGAACTCTTAGTACTGACATGATATGGCAATTAATGTTCACTCCCAGCTGAGTAGCATGAATTTCCCAAAGTGTCAGGATTAAGATGTGCATGAAGATACTCAATCAGAGGCGCACGAGTTGCGTCAGTGAGACAAAAGTTGCGCAGCTCTTCAAGATAAAAATTAGTGATTTTGTGTTAATGTGCAAAATTCACCAAAATTGATTTATTTTGTGTCAATTCACAAAATTTATTTTTTAACCTAATTTTGCGTTAGCTCACAAAAAATTAGGGTTTTGCCCAAAATTGGAGCCTGCATGATAGTCGATCCCTATTGGTCGAGACTAAACCTAGGCAAGCTAGGAAATAGGCCCATCATGGAGCTAGTAGGAGTAAAGTCATACCAGGAGTCGAAAATTGGGGAAAAGAGGAAGCTGCGACTAAACCCGACAGTAGCAAAAGGAACATATCCGCGCCACTTGACCGGACGGTTTGCCCTAACTGACGTCTATCCTTGACGACCGGTCATGTCCCCAGACGTTCTCCTGGCACCCATCTTCCCTTTCGACCAACCAGATTGCCCCGAGCCTACATGATTCGCTCTTAATTGTCGACCAAAGTGGGGTGGTCGAGTTGCTTAAATTTCTTATGGAATGAATTTCGGCCGTTAAGAATAGTTGCAAATTGATCATGGCCGTCCAACTTGGACAGACAATTTAGCCGGCCTGGCGATTCCCGTGTCCGACCAATTGAATACCTGGGTGACTACGGGTCACCCGCCTGTCTCACTGGCCGATTGGACTGTTCCTTGCTTACCTAGCGAGCTCTGAATTGACGGCCAAAGTGGACTGATCGTGCTACATATTTTCTTAAGAATTGTATCATGGCCGCCCAGGATAGTCACAGAATGATCACGACTGTCCAACTTGGCCGGTTGATTTAGCAGGTCTAAATTCATCTTAGCGCAACCGAGCAAGTGTCAGGGCGACGACTTGCCGCCCTACTACTATTTCATCCAGTCAGAACGCCTGCATCATATATACTTTGTCCATGATCATCAACCAAAGTGGGCTGGTCGAGCGGCTTAGAAACGTCTTAATAGGTCAACGACAACCCTTGATTGTCCAAATTCGATCTCAACCACCCAACTTGGCTGACCAATTTGACTGGTCTAGATTAAGACCTGGGCAAACAAGGAAGTGCCGTGATTGCTACCAGTCATCCTTCTCCCTCATGGACCAATCATGTTGTCCATAGTCGTCCTGTGCAGCCATCCACGGTCGATCAAAGGAGGCTGGCCGGCTGCCCTAAAAGCGTGGAAGTTGCACATGCGACCGACCATGTGGGTCGCATGTGTTAGGCCTTTTTTCAAAATTAATTAAAATCTTCACGACGGAGCCTGACAGGCTATATACAACGATGCCTTGCATGCTTCACAGTGGCGGAACTAGACTTTGGTTATGGGGAGGACTCGACTCTTTTCTTGGGCTGGCTTAAGAGTAAAATTTACCCACACACTATGGCCCAACTCAAAAAGGGCTATGAAAAAAAATGTCTTTGTGTCTTGTTAGGGCTGGCTTAAGCAAGCCCTAGTCTAAGGGTAGTTCCGCCCCTGCTGCTTCAAATGTTTTTGAGCTGCTTGCCCATCAACGATACTTTCTTTAATAGCGTTTATATAAATGATATTTTTGTTTTAGCTGCTTATACATATGCGATGCCTGCTTACAATCATTTGAGCTGCCTGCTTACAATCATTATGTGATATTTTTTTTTAGTATCATTTACGGTGAGTCCCATTATTACGACTTGACTTACTTGAGACATATGGGCCTCGCCCAGATAAATAAAATTATACGAGTAGGCTTTTACCTCGTAGCCTTAGTAATATAAATCATGCCAGTCATGACTAAGTGCTATTTTTTACCAAAATACTCGAGACATCAAACATATCAGGGGATGTTCATCAGGGTATTGGTCTGGCGGTTTACAGGGTGTGGCGTGCAACGCGCCCATTAAGAGAAAGTGTCTGGAATAGCGGATAGGTGAAAGGTAGAGGATTAGTGGGAGCACAAACCGTGCAGTCTTCCCATAACCATAAGACACGGTTTTCCACCATTCACCCATGATCTCCACTACTTCACAACTCCCACTTCCTAAGAGATCAGGGTGTTCGACTATGACTTGATATAAATAGATTTTCAATCTATTTGAACAGAGGTAATCATCATTATCGTTAACGCAAGTATTCAGAAAACACCTAGAACTTACAGCTTACACTTTGAAAGCAGGTTCTGTATTCTGATACAAGTCATAAACAACTACACCTTACAGAGTTCATCATTCTAATCTCAACACCTTCTCTGCTTCCCTCCCTAAGATCAACCATTCTCCTTCATTTTGTGACCGAAGCAAGACTGGAATGACTATTTTTTGGTTTAGGCCAGAATTGTACAAATTGATCTCTCGAATCTAAAGTATTCATGTGCAGTACATTTGTTTAGGGTCTAAACTCGTTTCTCATCGACACACCCAATTTACCATTTTCAGCAGAATCAATTTTTACCCTACTACAAGCTTATCACTTCTGAAATAGTATAGACAAAACATTTACCATCAAAAATATAAAAAACAAAAATTTGCATAAATCTTAGAAGTATCTCTTTATAAATTGTGATTAATTATACGTCGGACTACATCCAAATTGGGCATCTAGTAAGGAGATTGGGTCTGTGCATTAATAAACTAAATATTATAAGTTTATTATAAAAAACTTATGAGTATGTGATTTTTATAGTTTCGTTGCCGGCATATATACTTAAATAACTACATGAAAAGGATGTTTAGATATTTTAATAGTATTTCATCAATATTAAATTATTTTAACAATATTAGAAATAAAATATTAAGAATAAAATTACATTTATTATATTATAAGATATTGGTGATCGATACATTTATTATTTTATAAGATATATGATAATGTACTGTTAAGATTCGCATATAGTAAACTTCGTCATTGACGTCAATTTCAACCCATTAAAATCATATATCGAGATGAACTTGCCTTTAGATACTTAAAAAGTAAACAAATTTGCTAATGAGAAACTTTTCTTGGAACTGGAACGAAAACGGAAACTTAAAAAACGCTTTAGAAAAAAGAAGAAGAAATCCACGTTGGTCGAACGTCGTGAACCAAATAAGGATGAGATTTGCAAAGAAAAATGGAAAAATAAAGCTAAGAAAATGTGGCATTTTTTATACTCACTTCTGCAATTTTATGGTTGCGGGAAGAAACAACCGATTGGCGGACACTTAATATCTGTGCCTCTATAGCTAAGACGGATTGGTTGAATACACAATGTTCTCCTAATATTATTTGACCGGATACTGAGAGCCCTCATAAATATAGCCAAGCCTCATGGTAACTCCACAATGGTTAATGGTTTTCACGCCAAAGAAATTTTCCTATCTTTTAAAAAGTTTTGAGGGAAAATATTCCCTAGTAGAACATTCGCTCTTAGTTAAGAATTCTTGTACTGTTTATATATATAATTAATGAAATTTTTACATATCCATCAAGATAAAATATAACCAAGCATTTGATTTGCAAAAAATTAGGTTGTTATTATTATGTATGATACGAAGAGATCCTGAATCATTCAAGAAAAACCGAATTTTATATGACAACCTTATATATGGAAAAATACCTCAAGCAAGCACCCATTTTTGCAACCAACATCATGCCGACTGCTTCAGCTAACCCTCAATGGAAACAATTTGTATTCCTCGCACCATCATCACACAACACTTGTAATTTCATAATGGGTCGGAAAATTCAACACCTATCACGGTAAATTGGATTATACACCAATCACTCGTCGATACTAGACAATTATGTCAACACTTTTATAAAGTTGCAAACCGCATTGACTTGATACTTCATTCATAGATTAAATCCAATCTTAACCTGTTGATTTGGGGTAAAAACTGATTTTGCTGGTTTTGGTAAATTTGGGTGTGTTGATGAGAAACGAATTCAAACCCTAAACAAATGCACTGCACGGGAGTACTTTAGATTCGAGAGATCAATCTGTACAATTCTGGCCTAAACCAAGAAATGGCCGTTCCAGTCTTGCTTCGGTCACAAAATGAAGGAAAAGGGTTGATCTTAGGGAGGGAAGCGAAGAAGGTGTTGAGATCAGAATGGTTAACTCTGAAGGTGTGGTTGTTTTATGACTTGTATCAGAATATGGAATTGGCTTGCAGAATGTAAGCTATCAGTTCTTTGGGGTTTTTCTTGATACTTGTGTTGATAACCGATGTCGGTTGGAATAGGTTGAAAACCTATTTATATCAGTCATAGTCGCACGCACCCTGATCTCATAGGAAGTGGGTGTAGTTGAGTGATGGAGAAGTGGGATCGTGTAAAAATGTTGAAAACCATGTCTTACTATGAGGGAAGACGGGTCAGTTTACACCCACTACTTCTCTGCTGCCACTAACTGTCCGCTATTCCTGGCACTTTCTCATAATGGGCGTGTTGCACGCCGCACGCTGTAAACCGCCAGACCAATACCTTGATGAACATCCCCCAGTTTGTGACATGTTTGATGTCTCGAGTATTTTCGTGGAAAATATGCAGCAGGCTGCTGAGTGGGTCTTGTTTGCAAGACCTAGTTATTTTTACCAATCACGCGCAAGCCAGGCGGCGGGCGGTCATATGTTACAAGTCAAATCATGTGACTTGCCGCAAGAAATAGCATGTAATGCTTTTAGGTCAAATAATTAATTTATTTGTGAAATCGATATTTATAAAACATCGTTTGTAACCGATGCGTATAAAGCATCGCTTTTAAGTAAGCATCTCAAAAACAATCAATGCTCGTGAAGCATCGTTATGTAAAACTCGTTTAAGTTAGTCGCGGAGCTTAATGTCTTAAAAGGAGCGTGACCGGCTATTTTCAGGAAGCTGTCAGGAGCCATTCACGCGTGTCAAAGGCAGGCCGGTCGGTCCTTATAGGAGAGTGACGGCTGCCGATCATGGCAACATCTTATTGGTCGCCTAAAATTAGATCTAGGCCAGTCAATTCGGCTAGTGAAGTTGGACGGCCAAGATGATTTGCGGCAGTTAATGGCTGCTGTTGAATTTATAATTCCTAAATGCAGCGCGACTAACCACTTTTGGGCGACCGTTTGGGGGCCATATAGGCAAGCCGCGGCTTGGCCGATTACGGCTTATGGAAGGGGAATGACTGGTGATCACGACGACATCTTATTGGTCGCCTAATATTAGATCTAGGCCGGTCGATTCGGCTAGCGAAGTCGGACGGCCGAGATCATTTTGCGACAGTAATGCGCCGCCGCTGGTCATAATGAGGTTATTAGGCCAACCTGTTTTAAGCTAACGGTTTTAGGTGTTGGCCGCGGGCAGGGAGTAATTCGATCGACCAGGGTTGTAACTGGGCCGCTGGTGAGCAAATCCATACTTTGCTCGTTGATTGAGATTGAATCTAGGACGGTCAATTCGGCTGGCGAAGTTGGGCGGCCAAGATCGTTTTGCGGCAGCAATATACTGCTGCTAGCATAAATTAGGGCTTTGTAACTCGCGCGGCCAACCCACTTTGGGTAATCGTTTGGTGGCTCCGCTTGCGAGTGAGAAGAATTCCGATTGGCCTGAGCATTAGTGGGCCCACCGGTGTGCCTGAGGGTGCTTGTCCGACCATGTCAGGAGGTGGCTAGACTTGATAAATCGACCGTCCAAAACGTACGGCCGTGATCGTTTTAAGACTGATATGGGCAGCCTATATTAGATTCCTTAAGGAATTAGGTGCGTCGACCAACCAACCTCCAACTTTATTTAAAAGTACGTGTGGCGCGCGCTTTTGGAGTGATCTGATTGGTCGATGGGAAAAGGGGGCCGGCAAGCAGCAACATGGGCGTGGTCAGCCGGCCACAGATGGCGCCTGCTGAAGCCAATCGGTCGGCCAAGTGGCGTGGACATGCCTCCTTTTGCCGCTGCTCTTACTTGCCGCAGTTCTTCTTTATTTCTTGTTTTCTGATTTTTGGTAGGATCTTGCTCCTACCTGATGGATCAATTTCCTAGTTTGCCTAGGTTTGTTTCGACCAATAGGGTTCGAACTATCGCGCAGGGCGTGAAAAAAAACTAATTTTTGCAAATTGATAAAATTAGGTTAAAGAACTGAATTTTGCGGGTTGTCGCAAAATCAATCGATTTTTGGTGAATTTTGCATACTGATACAAAAAATTACTAATTTAATATCAAAGGGCAGCATAACTTTGCGTGCTTCTGATTGAGTACTTCCACACGCATCTTAATCCTGACACTTCGGGAGATTCATGCTACCCGGCTGGGAGCGGGCATTAGTCGTCATGTCATGTCAGTATTAAGAGTTCAACTGGGGAACATGGCATTGAATGAATACTCGGAAATTTACAGAATATTTGGGATTGTTGCTACACGCACCATTCTGGATAAATTTCATATAAACATACTGAATTGCTCAATACACATGTAAGTAAAGAGGCCTCGACACTCATCACTTTTAAATGGCTCAACTTCTTTGCAGAATGATGACGCATTAAATACAAGGTTTTACAATTTTATCCCTGAACTAAAAACCACCATCAACACCTGTCATAGCTAATATCACAAACATCCACCTTCTCATCCAGAGTCGACTGATCCTGAGTATGAAAGGTGCCTGTGCGAATTTGGTAATAGGGCTTTTTACAAGGTAAAACAAAACATCCAACGATTTTGTAATAACGTACGTATAATCCACAACCAATTCAATGTAAAAAAAGAAAAAGATATTGTCTGCATAATCAGTTAACGTGAGATAACACCCAATTCATTGGAATATTTATATGGTGTGTGCATCACACATAAATGTATAGTGTGTGCATATGTGGCTTATTAGATATCATATGAAACAACTGGGTTCGAATCTCACAAGGATTTTTTTTGTAAATAGAGAAAAATGGACTTGATTTTCAGGAGTTTCAGCAGGGCATGGTATGCCTGCTCCCCATAAAAGACTTATATTCAGCAGGATCCTGTGCGTTGAACATCTTGCACCACCTCAGGATTGTAAGAGGGAAAATATACCTGATTTTCAGGAGTTTCATGTGGCCTTGGTATCATTCACCCAAAAATAGGCCTTATATTCAGTAGATACCTGTGTGGTGCACCTCTTGCATCGCCTCAGGATCGTCCCTGTTGCCGTAGGTGAACCACCAGACATTATTATTTGTCCCCATACAACAAACTTTGGGAAATACACCATTTTCTCTGACCACAAAAGCCTCATCTAAAACTTAAAAAACAATCACTCTATGTTATCGACTTGCTACAGACACCTTTTAGTCTCCGAAAAATACAAATTTTCTTATAGAAAACAATAAATGAAGGACTACCTACCTTTAATATCCTTCATCATATCCACCTCACCGATACCAATCTATACCAGGGTGCCACTTAGCCTTTGAATCTGCAGAACACTTTATTCTTCACTGCTAGATAACCACCAAACCTTGGAATCAACTCATCTCCCACCTCTTGCATGTTAATGGGTTCATCAACAACAAACAACCTACTCAAATAGACCATTTGCCATAATTCTTAAACTATTTCAACTCAAAGTCCCCCATACGTCACACCGTATTTTTTATTTTTGTTTTGGTCCATGTGTTAGCCAAAAATGAACTCATTTAGCGTCAAAAACTTCAACAACCAGCAATTGTAGTCAGTATAGTGCTCCAGCTACAACAATGCTCCAGCTACAACAAGATATCACCTGGGAAAACGGGATCCTTTCTCAAAACCTTCCAAATATGTAACCAGAGGTAAACAACAACCACCCAATCCACTAATATATAACCAATTCTACGGACATGATTCTTCCCAACCCGGATCGGATCAATTTAAACACGGACGGAACTGCTAGAGGCACTCTGAACATGTTGGAGGAGAATTTATATATAGGGACTTGATGACATCAACAATTATTTCAATGGCACAACCTTTCGGTATCACAGAATTCTTATTAGGAAACTTGGGCAATGCTTATGGCATAGTTATAGAGATACAATTGTCTAAGGTTTTTACGATGCAGACTCATAAACTCTCGTACACTTCATTACGAACATATTTTTTTTTATTAAATAATAAATGCAACTACATTCTTTATTGCACTCTGAACAAAAAGAGGCACAATATTGGAAGATAGGGCCATTGGCTAGAGCTCATGCACAAGCTGTCTAGTCTCCGTGCTCAACTATTTCTAGTGCATTATCTTTTTATTATTTCACCCGATTAGGGGAGGAATGAAAGGGCCAACTCTCTCTTTACAGCACGAATGAATTACCATCTTTTTAATTTCTTCACTTAATTGGCAACTAATCAAAGTTGTCAAGCTGGAATTAAACTGTATTAAATCCCCTCACCTAATGGCACAAGTCCAAAGAGGCATCATTGGCCAAATAAACCAACAGATTCCACATTTGGTTACTTCCAACTGAACCCTATCCAACCCTATCTTAGTTTTATTTAGTTATCAAACCTAAATGCAGCTTCCATTGCCATAACAATGCTTTCTGTTTGTAACTGGTCTGTATTTCTAGGCAGTATGCAGAAGTTATTTTTCTCTTTTTATAGTTCTTAGAGCAACCACAGTCATGAACGGGACTAACTACTAAAAAGCATACCAATTTATTTTTTTTGGCTTTTATGGAGGTGAAGCGCAGCGGTAAAAGACTAAACTTTAGTATGGCGTAGTTACAGTGAACGCCTGATAATGAGCGGAGTTTTAGAGAACGTATGAAGGTTAGGCGTAGTTATTGTGCACGCATGTACGGGGTGCAAGTATTATTTACGCTCGAGGTGAGGCGTAAATATTATCATCACCAGACGTGGGGCGTTGATGAAATCACCATCCAAGTGTGAATCCAAGTGTGAGACGGAAGTAATGAGAGAGTTTGATGAAAAAACAAGCATGAGGCGGGAATAATATCAACGCCTGATATCATGCTTACATTTTGTAAAGGTTTAGTTTGGCGGACTTTATGTTAACGCCCCACTGAGACGTTCACTGTATCAGCGCTCCACACTCAGACGCACACTATACTTACGCCTAATCCCATACGCTCATTATATTCACGCCCGACCTACAACGCTCACTGTACCTACACCCCATCAAATTTAGTTATAGTATGGGTCGGCGACTACATTTAGCCTCAAACCATAGAAAACCATACTAAATTTAGCTTTAGTCCGTCCCACTACGCTCCACTTAGTCCTCAAATTGGGTTATGGTCCTCAAATTTGGTATGACTGTGGTGGTTCTTATCTCAATAAAATTTATAAAATTAAGAGGGAAATTAAATATCCTACCCAGAATAATACAGTGAAGTTGTACAGAAAATAAGGAAAGTTGAGAGAAAAATAGAGAATCGAGAAATAAAGTGGACCAAACTATCAATAATGAGCATGTGTTTATGGACCTCTGAACATACCATCAGGACCACTTGATTGGTGGGGCATCTGATGCAATAGAAAAAAGGGTGGTCCGTCAACTTTAAATCAGTGGTCCTGATTCATTCGATTAACCACGGCTCATTTTAAACGGTGAATCTGTTGTATCTTGTATTATTGGCTCTACTCTTTTTTTTCTTTTCTTTTTCCATGAAATAATCCATAGATGAAGACTTGGAATAAAAAGGTGACTGGCTAATACAATCAGTTTAGTCAACATAGTACTTATTTATTATTGGTGTTAGCTTTTTTTTTTTTTTTTTTTTTTTTTTTTTTTTTTATTTCTTATTTTCATAAGGGATAAATATATATTCGTATCGGTATGGCTCGAAAAAATTCGACTTCTATATATATTCATTATAAAAATATATCCACCAAGATGTCGGTCCATATCGGCGAGGAACATTTTATTTTTGGGAGATTCTTGGCAAATTTCGAAATTACTTCCAAAATTTTGTTTGCAAATTTTATGTCCATCAAGCATTTTTGAATTTTTCACACATTGCACACCTGTTAAGTTGTGTATAAATATAATGAAACATTATCAATGTTTTAAGAAAAAACAAGTCTCCATTTAAAATAATAAAAAATTCGAGATTTATAGATTCACCATCTAACCAAGATGTCTAAGTCAGTCGGTCTCTACATTTGGACTGAGTTCTTTTAGTCTACCTCCAGTTGACTCACTGGTTGAACGAAATTGACGAACCCACAGTACCATTACCAATTCGTTATCCGGCCCGGTTCAGACACCAAGTGTGATAAAACTAGGGACCCAGAAAAAAGCTGTAGTAAACGTGTAGGACATAGGATACTTGACCAACAGTAGTAACTCTCTCAGAATCTGTACCATGTAATAATAAATAATTAATGTTGAAACTTGAACGACCAAATAAAATACCCATAAACAAAATCTACTAAATTAATTAATTTAATCAAAATTTAATAAAATGTTGAAAGGGGAGATGTAATACTGTACAGAGGGTGAAGAAGAAGCCGCCATAACAGGGGAGGAACGCTCAAACACAGGATCGAGTCTCGTTTCGTGAGCCTTTTATTAATATTAGAAAAGAACTAAAACGGCCCAATCACATGGGTAACAGAATTTAGCAAAAAAGATAGCCACAACCGATAGTGCTGGTGGTGTGTCAGTGTGGTGTCCGTCTGCTGCTGCCTGCCTGCTCCGCTTCGCTCTATCTCTCAGACCGAACTCTCAGACTCAGACTCAGAGACTCTTCTTTCTGTGTTCTCATTCAAATTGTTGGAAAGGAGTCCATCGTGCGGACGTCACGTCTGGATGTGGACGCCATTAGTAACCACAACACCCACTGGCCCCACCTCCATTAAGAAAAGGCAGGTGGTATTTGGTTCGGGAATTGGGAAGGGGCTTGGTTTTCCATAACACCGTTAGCTTTAACGCCACTCTTTTTGCTTCTCCATGTTACGTAGGTTTCAGTGGGATGATGAAATGGGGGTGAGGGTCATGTAACAGATGTGAATGTCTCTATGGTCTATCTTTGGTCTCCCACGTGTAGGGTTACCCCACATATTTTACTTTCTGTTCCTTTGTTACCTTACATTTTTAGTTCTTACCTCTTACCTTATTTAGCCTAAGAAAACTTGCTTAGTAGTGGTAACTCTAAACTAACTGGACTGATTAGTGTAGTAAAAATAGGAAAGAAATACATCCAAAAGGAAGTTATATCTTTAATTATCACTTTAACAAAAAGTTACTTAAATACAGGGTAACCGTATATTTGTACAAAATACAAAATTTGAGAGGGTATAAATATGTCTAGTTATTAAAGAGAGTGATATATAGAGAATCCACATCATAAAAGAAGATGAGTAAATAGAACTAGTGATGAATCAGAGAGAAAAACAACAATGAATGAGACTGAAAGTTTTTTGTAGGGTTTTTTTTCTGTTTTCCTTCCTTCTTTATCTCTTCTTCTTTGCCAAAAATCTAAGTTAAGAAATGGTTTTCTTCTTTGGAGTACGCGCCTGTCACGAGAGAGATGATGAACAGATCAAGCCCAGCCCATGAATAGCCGGCCCAAAGTCGGTCAGATTCTTCAGAGTTTCTTTGTTTTCTCTGTGTAATAATCTGTTTATCTGTATAGTTCTGTGAAGAGAAAGTAAACCTAGAGGGAGAGAGAAACAACAAAATAATAAAAAAAATAATATGAAGAGAGAGTATGAAGAAAGTAGTAGTGGCGGTGGTGGTTTAGGAGGAGGAGGAATTGGTGGTGGTTCTCGGTCAGGTGGAGGTTTGTATTCAATGGTGGAATCATCAGTTGGAGGAGGGAAGAGTAAAATGATGTGGGATGAAGATGAACAACAAGATGCAGTAATGGATGAATTGTTAGCAGGATTAGGTTATAAAGTGAAATCATCAGATATGGCACAAGTAGCACAGAAATTAGAACAATTAGAAATGGTGATGCAAGTGAATACTAATAATAATGCTCAAGAAGATGGAATACTATCACATCTTTCATCAGATACTGTTCATTATAATCCTGCTGATATTGCTACTTGGCTTCAATCTATGCTTACCGAAGTTAATCCTAATAATTTTGATCCACTCAGTAATATTCTTCCTTCTCAACAACAATTATTCGATGATCCTTTTAATAATATTCTTCCTCAACAACAAGAAATACCTGAATCTTCAATTATTACCAGGCTTGATTTCTCTAATTCAAGACAGATCTATGAAGAAACTACTTCTGATTATGATTTAAGAGCAATTCCAGGTGGTGCAATTTGTGAACCTGATAAAAAGAGATTAAAACCATCATCACCACCACTACCAGCAACAACTGCATCTGGATCAGGTTCAGCTTCATCGTCATCATCATCATCATCAGCAATAATTACAGTAGGAGGAGGAGGTGTTATTGGAATTGGATCTTCCGCAGCGAGTCTTACAACTGAGTCAAGTCGTCCTGTTGTGTTAGTTGATTCTCAAGAAGCAGGAATACGTCTCGTTCATACTCTCATGGCCTGTGCAGAAGCCGTTCAACAAGAAAATTTAACAGTGGCGAGTCAACTCGTCAAACAAATCGGCTTGCTCGCTGTTTCTCAGGCAGGTGCCATGAGGAAAGTAGCTACTTACTTCGGTGAAGCCCTAGCTCGTCGAATTTACAGTCTGTACCCTCGAGAGTCCCTTGATTCATCTTTTTCAGAAATCCTCGAGATGCACTTTTATGAAACTTGTCCGTATCTCAAATTCGCTCATTTCACTGCTAATCAAGCCATTTTAGAAGCTTTCGAAGGTAAAAGTCGTGTTCATGTTATTGATTTTAGTATGAAACAAGGTATGCAATGGCCGGCTCTAATGCAAGCCTTAGCATTAAGACCTGGCGGTCCTCCGGCTTTTCGATTAACAGGTATTGGTCCACCCCAACCTGATAATACTGATGCTTTGCAACAAGTTGGTTGGAAGTTAGCTCAAATTGCTGAAGCTATTCATGTGGAATTTGAATATCGTGGTTTTGTTACCAATTCATTAGCTGATCTTGATGCGTCAATGTTAGATATTCGTCCTAGCGATGTTGAAACCGTTGCGGTTAATTCAGTTTTCGAACTCCATCGATTACTCAATCGATCAGGTGCAATCGATAAGGTATTGAATTCAATTAAAGAAATGAAACCGAAAATAGTCACAATTGTGGAACAAGAGGCAAATCATAATGGACCTGTATTTATGGATCGTTTTACTGAGTCATTACACTATTACTCTACCCTGTTCGATTCGTTAGAAGGTTGTGGTATGTCTCCAGCTGATGGTCAAGATCAGTTAATGTCTGAAGTTTATTTGGGTCGTCAGATCTGTAATGTTGTAGCTTGTGAAGGCATTGATCGAGTTGAAAGACATGAGCCACTGAGTCAATGGAAAGGGAGATTAGAATCGTCGGGTTTTGCACCTGCTCATCTCGGTTCTAATGCTTTTAAACAAGCTAGTATGTTGTTAGCTTTGTTCGCTGGTGGTGATGGTTACAGAGTTGAAGAAAATAATGGTTCTCTTATGTTAGGTTGGCATACTCGTCCTCTCATTGCTACTTCGGCCTGGCAACTTGATGATTCTCAATGAGTCCTTTAGAGATAAGTTTGTTCTTCTACCATGTGAGAAAATGAATCCACCCTCCAATGCGAGGTTGTGTTTTTTCTTTTTTTTGTTACTCCTTAGGTAAATTTATTTTGGTTAAGTCTCTTTTTTGTGTTGTTTTAGTTTTTTTTTCCTTTATGCCTCAAGTCGTCAACTAAAATGGTGGTTGTATTGTATTCTATATATTTCCCTAATAAAGTAGAAAATTTAATTTTTCTTTTGTTGGTCTTTAGCTTTCGTGTTCATTATCTAATGTTATTATGTACTTCGACCATATTGATTAAGAATTCATATTGATGGACATGAAAATAATATGTTGGAGGAAATATATTTAAAGAATGAACATTTTTACTTTTTGTACTTAAAAACTATTAGATTAATTACTACACGAATGGGTTTAAGAAAGTGAAATTCGTTTAGAATTGTTTGGATAGAATTAAGATTAATATATAAGGAGGTGCGTACCAGAAACAATAATGGTGGAAGTGGAAAAGGAAACACTATATACCATTTAAGTCTGCAGGGATTGGGACTTCATTTAATAAATAAAATTATAAATACCAAACAGTTCGAAATTACTATAGATTGGTTGAATTGAAGTTTGAATATTTTTCCTATTCTTCATCTTCTTCTTCTTGTTTCATAATTCCAACTTGAAGTTATCAAGTATGTATATGTTGGGTTGGCAACGTCCCTACTAGAGAACCCTATCTATTCTCCCCACCCATATGGTCCATACCCTATTGATTCTTAACCTAACTAAATAAACTTTATTTTTGTAGAGATACATCATGATTTAAACAAGGTGATGGGTTCAATTTTTCTAATGATTTCTTCTTTTTTCTTTTTGATGATTTCGATTTTCTTTGATAGGTTCAATAATTTCTCTGATTTTTGTAACCGTTTTGGGACAAGGTCAATTCTCTATTGCTTCTGCAAGTAGTAAACTATAACAAAGCTATCATTCCCAATTGGATTGCATTTAATACAAGCGAAAATAAAATCTTTAACGTGCGTGTCTGGACAATTTTAAAACAATAAATTGGCGTGAATCGGGTATTTAATACATTGCTTTTCTTTTGCACAATTTTGCAAATCCCTACTTCATTATGAACACTATGTCAAGGTTTTGTATCCAATTTGGTCGGGTCGGCTCATCTTCCTCGATCATTGTCGAGGCGCCGGATTATATCCATTTATAAAAAAGATCGAAAAATTTATATGATGAATGTTGAATTGTATAGATTGTTTAGTAAAGTCACTCAATAATTCATTCTAAATAAGTTTAAACACATGATATGGTCTATGTTTAAAAACATCAGCAGTTTAGCACTTAAAAGTCCAACTCTAGACCCCCCATGGCCCTTGGCTTCAATTCTACCAAACGACACCTTAATTATTTCTTTTATATTTGGTCTAATAATTATTGTGAACAAGTAAATAAAGGTCATGTTTAATCACATGGTTATCAGTAACCATGATTTTGCTTTCCTGGTGAAAAGAGAGGTAGAGTAGACTAGATGCTAGGGAAGGGAGGGTCATAATCAAGTCGATGATTTTGTATTTCTCTTATTAGCTAGTTCCCATTAGAAAGCCAAGTCATAATCAAAGACTAGTAGTGGTAATCAACTTAATATTCTTAATGACCCTCTCTCCTCTCTCACTAGTTTAACAGGAAAAAAAGGTTTTCTTCACCGGCAACCATTTCTGGCTCAGATCTGGTCCTTTTGGGGCCGGATCTGGGCAGGATTTTCTTTCCCTTTTCTTGTCTTAGGTTAGATCTTTGTTATTAGTTAGTTTCTATCATGGTTTTCTCTTACTTATTGGTAAGTTTTGTACACCCTTATGGTGTTTTTATCTCCTATAATAGAGAGGTTTATCTCGGTTTTAATGGCCGTTCTTGTGTTTCATGGGTTTTAAGATCACTTGGGATGTTTTTCAACGACGAAAACTTCATCACTGTTAGCTCCGGCGACAGAATCTTTACCGGAATCTTCATCATCTATTTATCCGGCGACGGAATCTTCATGAATGATGCTTTTGACGACGAAATCTCCATCACAAGTTTTAAGAAATTTGAGCAAATCACTCCAACTTTTGGAGCACATCTTTATGAAGAAGAAAAACAAACAAAATGGTTGGAATACACTTCCGAGAAAAACCATTCTTCCTCCGACTTGATCGGTTCTTATTCGTGCTTGTATTTGTTTTACACCGGTAATCCTTCTCTTTCTCTTGTCGGATTTCTTGGTAAACTTGTACGGTATGTCTATTTGTATTTTCTTAATTTTGATTTTAAACCCATTGTAACCTTGAACTCCCATTAATGAAAAGGTTCTTTGTATCAAAAAAAAAAAAAAAGTAATCAATATTGAAGAATGTCTATGACTATACTAAACAGTGTTAAGTCTGAGCCCACTGCAACGACCAACAAACATGACCCGTACTACGCACTGGAATGTGGTTATTTCCTCTCATTTTGTTTTCAAGAACCAAATACTTTAACAAATTACTTGTATTTGTACTCTGGAATTATAAAACGGAAATGCTAGGTCTCCCGAATTATTTTTCCAATGAAAATCGCGCGTCTAACAAAACACCGGCCCCAATTTTACCCATTGACCATCCCGATGCACATAACGCATCCATAAACTGTCTGATCCCCTATCGGGATAATTTGCGGGAGCATAGTGCGGCAGGTGTAACACTCCCTGGTGTGAATTTTAAGTTGTTGTAAAATGTGATAAGTAGAGTTCGTTCAACTCGGGCTTGTGAAGGATTTTCGAAAATTAAATAAAGTTGTTTCAACAATAATAAGAAAATACCGAGACTCTAGATTCCACCATTAACCAATTAAGTGATATAATCTAATCAATATTCATGCAACTCTTTACGTTTAAAGTGATTCTAATATTTTGTAAAAGTAGATTTTTGGAATAACAAGTGTATTTCGAAAGCATAGAATATCAAAAACATAAGTCTAAGCATAATCTATCAAGAGAAATCACAATTGTTTAATAAAAATCATTCAATCAATTCTCAATCAAAGCAAATAATCATATAAGAAATTGCAAAAATAATTAAAATAGAATTATACCACTTTTCATGGAACAATGGCTTCCTCCGTCACCTCGGCTAAGGGGTTTAGCTCCTCATATTAATCACTTGCTCAAAGTACATATTTATAGCTCAAAAGTTGATTAAAAGAGTAAAAGAATACATTGTAGTCGCTGAAAGTCTAAAACAGAAGACTGAATCGTTGCTGAAAGGCTTTCTGTGACTGCAGGAAACTGTTTGTAAACGATACTCAGCTGCTGCAGTTGAACTACGATACTTGTATGCGACGGTTCTATGTGGGTCGTATGTTCTTCTTCGTCTTCTCCGGCAACAGCAGCAGCAGCAGAACGTGTTTTCCTGCAAGTTGATTTTTTCGGCTCTGTGGTGTTCTAAACTTCCCCTAAAGTCTTCCTTCCTTTTTGTGACTCCTAGCAACCCTTTTTATATCCAACAAAATCCCTAAAACTCGATTTAATTCCTTCCTTTTTTCGGCAGAAAGTCTCGGACTTCTCCACTTTCCAAATTCCTCTCTACGCGTTTCTAAGCCGTACAGGTCATTCCAGTCCCTCTATTAGATTGATACGAATCTCTGGAAAGGTTATCTTTCCTTAAATCTCCCGTAACTGCCAAATATAATCAACAAAAATTCCGAAACTTCCATCACCTCTGTTTCGATTCTACCGGGTTATGTAACCCAATTCAATCAATCCAAACCCACATACCAAGCCTGTCTATCCTTATCATGGTTAACCCAATGAAAATCAGCCCTTGAATCTCCTTAAAAGTCGATCAACAATCCAACCCTAAATTCTGTTGTGAAAAGACTTTTTTTTCCGCCAGTTTCTGTTTTTGAAAATGTGAAGAAATGTGACATCCCCCTATCCAGTCCCGGTCTGTGCTTAGCAGCTGCTTGGAAATGGGTTACCCCTTATCCAAAATGAGAGTCCGAATAGCAAATGTCCTCCCAGGTACCTTTAACAACTTTTCGAGCCAATTTTGCCGCAAAAGCCTATTCTTCCAAAAACACCTACAAAGGGATAACATACCAAAATTAGTACAGAAATGGGTACTAACAGTATACACAAAAGAGATGAAAATAGACACATAAATGCGTCAATCAAATACCCCCAAACTTATTATTTGCTAGTCCCGAGCAAATCAAAACTACAAAATAAAATTCTAACTCACTGTCGCAGGCATCGTCGATTGCACTTAGCATGTGCAACAAGCCTTTAAACCCCTAGGTGGCCCTAGTGGCCGAGTTATAGTCTCGGGAGGGTTTACCAGAGTTGTACCCACAAAACCTTTACTCCAGACCCTAGTTATCTACGCAGAACCTTAGAATGCACTAAAGAACCTCTTTGGTTGGCATACTTATTGATTACGGGAGGAAGTACCCTGATGCGAAATTCCAATTTCTGTATATGAGTTTGCACTCAAGTATACTAAAATTCATATATAAGTGACAAAGCTCTACTAAGATAGTTGCACTATGGACATCAATATCCGGAGTCAACAAATCACATGGAAAGATTAAGAGATGGATATAGAAAAACATAGTTGGTTTTGATGTTGACTAGGTGAACGGTGTTTTCTCATATCTGTCTGAAGGCCTCCACCAAGATGAACCTATCCTAATGGATTGAGATACCGGTCTGACTAATATCAACACAACTGGCATATACAAGGGAACCAGTGGTCGATAATCCTAATTCTAGATCAACTCGTCTGGCATATACAAGGGAACCAGCGGTCGATTTATTGAACACACATTTATTATTTTTTTATTTTTTATTTTTTTAGAACTAACGACATGATTAGATCTTGTGGATCCAAGCGCATGCTTCTTGTCAGCAGATTACATGGTAATTCCCGTGGATCCTGCATTCCACGCTTGTTTAGGCGACGGAGACAGGGAGAACACACACATATTGCTATCCAAGTGTTATAATTTATTCCGATTGGTCTAATTGGTCTGGTCTTTTTTCTTTTCTTTTTTTATGATATCTCAATCACTCTATTTCACCCTAGCTTTGGTAACAACTTGAATCGTGAGCCCCACCTAATCACTTAGAGAACATATTTTTTAAAAGAAAATAAAATAAAAAAATAGAAATGAAAAGGACTCAACGAGATATGGCGAAACTATCATGTTATTTCTAACACCTGAGCTCTGTGCTTTTATGAATAGACTCTTTAGATGTTTCCATCTAATCAGATTGGTCCCTCAACTCCTAAAACCAAAATGTTTCCATCCACTTAGATTGGTTAGTGCCATTCTTAATAGGCATAAATTTCTAGGCTCTGGAGTTTATAACGCAACTAAAAAGTTTCTCCCATACCCCCAAACTTAAATCTAACACTGTCCTCAATGTTCTAAATATAAAATTAAAAGCATGAACAGGGAGAAACTGTTACCATTTGAAGCAAAAGAGTCAAGGAAAGATATTACCGTGTTGCATGAGCATGGGTTACCTCCCAAGAAGTGCTAAGTTTCAGGTCTTCAGCCAGACATCAAGTACCATAAAATTGCTAATTACTTTTTAAATCATATATCAGTAGTCGAAATAACTGTGGGTCATCAAAACCAAACATCACTGCCACTAATATGAGACAACTGCACAGGATTAGAAAAATTAACAGACGGAGCACAACCTGATCTAAACTTTCTTGCAAGACAACTGGGTTTATCTGTGACCCCCTCTTAGGCTTCATGTGAGTGTCTTGACAAACATATTTTCCGAACTATGAGTTCCCACTTCCAGGACGGTATTAGGAGGATCAGGTTGTGGAGTCGGGACAGGCTCAAGTAATATCTCAGGCACACTAGACTCGAGTCCCAAGTTAGGGACTTCTAATAAAGATACTTGACCATCACTACTCCTAAAATTAGGGTAGTCAGTATTCTCAGACAAACCTCTAATTATTGCTTGAATTTTCGGATCCTCAGAGTCTTTAAAATAATCAAGAGCTTCTTCCAGTTCTCTACCCCCAAACTTAGAGTCATTATTACTCACAGAAAGACCTAACACTAGTGACTGAATTTCTGGGTATGTAGAGTCCTTGAAATATTCGAGAGCTTCTTCTAGTTCTAAAGTTTGGTCATCTATCTTACCTAAGATAATTGTCTCATCAAATTCATCTAAATAATCACCAAACAAAGTGTCGTCCCAATTATCCTGAACTAGATCCTGAACCAAAGTACTAATCATATTCACTTCCTCTAAATCATCAGAAGGTTGTCTAATAACATTAAAGACATTTAGTTCAGTGGTCATATTACCAAAGGATATGTTCATAAGTCCGGTCCTACAGTTGATAACGGCATTAGACGTGGCTAAAAATGGGCGACCTAAAATCACCGGTATTTGATTCTCTGGGTCAGGGACAGGTTGTGTATCTAGGACTACAAAATCCACAGGATAAATAAACTTGTCGACCTCAATAAGAACATCTTCTATTACACCACGAGGAATTTTAACAGACCTATCAGCTAACTACAGTGTTATCTTGGTGGGTTTCAATTCACCAAGTCCCAGTTGTAAGTACACATGGTACGGAAGTAAGTTCACACTAGCTCCTAAGTCAAGTAAAGCTTTTTCTACCCTGTGTTTTCCTATCGTGCAAGCAATGGTAGGGGCACCTGGGTATTTATACTTAGGAGTTGTGATGTTCTGAATGATCGAACTTACATGACAGGCTAAAAAGGCTTTTTTGGGACACTAAGCTTTCGCTTTCGCGTACACATATCCTTGAGGAACTTGGCATAAGCCGGAAGTTGCCTAATTGCTTCTAGTAACGGAAGGTTTATGGTAACTTTCTTAAAAACCTCCATAATGTCATTAAAGTTGGATTCATTCTTTGTTGGTACTAGTAGCTGTGGAAATGGGGCTCTAGGTAGAAAATCAGACCTCCCAGGGACCGAATTTACATCATCAGAAACTTTATCGGTCTCTTCAGCTATGGGTGGTCCTGAGGGGTGAGATCCTGAGGGTTGAACTACAGTAGGTTCACTATCGGGCATGGTTACCTTGTTGTCTACAATTCTACCACTCCTAAGGGTTCTAATAGCATTCAATTGTTTTATATTTACTTCATGAACTCCTCTAGGGTTGGGTTGTGTTTGACTAGGAAACCTACCTTTTTCTCTCAAAGACTCATTTATCAAACTAATCTGGGTTCTCAACTCGGAAATAGCCTGACTATTTTCTTGTCCTATCTTGTTATTAACTTGTAGACTTTGTTCTACTGATTGCTGAAGTTTTGCAGTTTGCTGAGTTAACAACACGATGGACTCCTCTAGGCTTAGGATTCTCTTATCCGACTGATTCTAAAATTGAGCTGGCCCTGAAGGATTCTTAGCATAACTAAAATCTGGGGGAGCATTAGAGTTACTAAACTGACCTTGATTCTGGCCCTTAGACCATGAAAAGTTCGGATGGTTTCTCCACCCAGGATTATAGGTTTCTGAATATGGGTCAAATTTCTTACGATTATCGAATCTAGTGTTATTATAAAGAGCATTGGCTTGCTATGCATTATTCTGGCCTTCCCAAAAAGGCTCCAATCTACCACTAGTGTGACCCATTTCTAAAGCTTCTAACCTTTTAGCTATCGCTGCAATCTTGGCATCTGATTCATAGCCTCCTTCTACCCTATTAACGTTTCCTCTGCTTATAAGAATTGTTTTCCGAGGTTCTCTACTATTTTCCCATTGTTGGGTCTTTTCGGCGGCTTCATTCAAAAATGCCATTGCCGCATCAACAGTTTGGTTCTCAAACCCACCTGTACACAATACTTCTACCGTGGTTATTGTGGAATAATCTAAACCCTCATAAAGGATCTGAACTAGCCTAACCTTTTCTAAACCATGGTGAGGACATTGTGTTAACAAATCATTGAACCTTTCCAAATACCTATACAAAGATTCTCCCTTTTGCTGTGAGAATGTGCAGATTTGCGTCCTAATAGACGATGTTTTGTGCCTAGGGAAAAACTTATTGAAAAAGGCAGATGTAAGTTGTTCATATGTTTCGATTGACTCAGCAGTCAAACTATACAGCCACGATTTGGCTTTATCTTTCAGGGAAAAAGGAAATAACCTAAGTTTCAAAGCATCATCATCTAAGCCTATAATTCTTAGGGTACTGCAAATTTCTTCAAAATCCCTAACATTGAAATAGGGGTTTTCATTTTCTTTCCCTAAAAAGATTGGGAGCATCTGTATGGTCCCAGGTTTAAGTTCATAGGTGGCTTTTGTGTCAGCTAACTTAATACACGAGGGACGAGTAGTCCTAGTCGGATTTAATAAAGCTTTCAAAGTAGCCATTTCTGGTGCTATCGGAGTATTGGGGATTCTCTCCTCAGTAAAAGGAGTATGTTCAAAACAGGACTCTCCGAAAATCGGACCTTCTAGGTCAAGGTAATCGAGACGCTTAGAACTGCTAGGTTGTTCTTTAATAAATCTACCTAGGGCGTCTCTTTTACGTTCAGGCATACAAGAATTCCCTAAATTGGAAGGATAATCAATTGCAAATCAAGGACGACTCAACCAAATCAACCCTATTGATTTCTAGCAAACAAAAAGCATGATGGCTCCACTTAGACCAGCTTCTACTCTTCCAAGAGGCAACTGGGTATAATTTTAGCAAACCTCGTAGGACGATCCGAATAAAGTAAGTCGAAGAAAAGTAAGAGAAGCTCAGAGGAGCTTTGATACCCCCACCTCTTTGGCAACGCTTCCTTGGGTTACAAGGCGGCTCTAATCGACTTACAGTAATCTTCCTGAACTTTGAGTTAGGCTAACAAGATACCCAATACGATCCTTTTGAACGACTTTCCTACAAGCTCGTTACCCTATCGGTCTCGTTCTAGTCAAAATTTTAAGCTTGGGTTCGCGTTCGGTATCGTTTTCCTAAGGCGGGCAAGAAGAGAACAGTGATGAAATCCGAACCCTTATCTTGTATGGCTAGGCCTTGCCCTTTACTAGAAAAATAACTGTCTGTATTCATATCCTCAGCAGATATGCACCTTAAGGAATACAGTAACTCGCTGACAGGGGATTCGCGAGTGTTCAGAATCTTACCTCCCATTCCAGACGAGGGATGAATCAGTTGTAGTCGACTCGGGCCACTGACTCCTGTGTCAGTGTACGAACCCAAGGTGCAGAGACAATATCGTAATTGTCCTCCTTCTCTGCAAACAATTTTATAATTAAAGGTACCCTTCCATAGGGTATAGTAAAAATAAAAATAGAATAATGTCCAGAGTCCAAAAAAGTCCAAAAAAAAGAAAAGAAAAATTACAAAGTAATAAAGAAACCATAATACAATTTTTTTTTTCTAAAAATAAAATAAAATAAACAAAACCCTAAAATAAAAAATATAAAATAAACTAAAAATAAATAAAAAATAACTAAAAGAAAATTGTCTTCTTTTCCATTCTTTTCGCTTTAATCTTTTGCTCCAAGTCTTTACGAAATCACCAAACTCCTTGGCTCATTTTTTTTTCTTTATGTTCCAAAACCTGTAGACAAAAGACAAATACCCAAAAACGTAAAATAGAAAAAAAATAAATAAAAATAAAAATAAATCTAAAACCCTAAAAACAAGTCCGCGTCGGCGGCGCCAAAAATTGATGTGAATTTTAAGTTGTTGTAAAAAGTGATAAGTAGAGTTCGTTCAACTCGGGCTTGTGAAGGATTTTCGAAAATTAAATAAAGTTGTTTCAACAATAATAAGAAAACACCGAGACTCTGGATTCCACCATTAACCAATTAAGTGATATAATCTAATCAATATTCATGCAACTCTTTACGTTTAAAGTGATTCTAATATTTTGTAAAAGTAGATTTTTGGAATAACAAGTGTATTTCGAAAGCATAGAATATCAAAAACATAAGTCTAAGCATAATCTATCAAGAGAAATCACAATTGTTTAAGAAAAATCATTCAATCAATTCTCAATCAAAGCAAATAATCATATAAGAAATTGCAAAAATAATTAAAATAGAATTATACCACTAACAGTATACACAAAAGAGATGAAAATAGACACATAAATGCGTCTATCACTCCCCATTATAAAATGATTTAGTGCACCAAAAGCTAGATATGGGAGTTGAACTTTTCTTCCGATTGAAAGGGAATAATTGATTAGAATAAAAATGTACAAGAAAAAAGCAAAAATAAGAAGCACAAGTCGAATTACATAAACAATAAAGAATCACAATAATAATTCATCAGTGAAGAAAAACCGAATGGCCGAAAGCCACTCCCATAAAATTACCAAGACCATCTACAGTTTGGTAAGGCTACCCACAATGTTAGCAAAAAATAGCATTATGCTATAATTTTGCTCACAATGACGCTTACTAAAGCTAAATTATAGCATATATGCTATACTAAAATGCCAATCTGCCATTGCTATGCATGTCTCCTTTTAAGGAGGAGTGTCGTTCAGAGTTCTTCTCATAAAGGGTCTAGTCACCTGGTTGGATTTGAGATTGAGCCTGGCATGAGGATCAATCCCAGAGTTAATCTTATACCATTATAAAGCGTTTACGCTTGCTCTTAGATATGGGGTTAGATTGTCTTCCAAATCCGTCCTATTGATGAGATTCATTCTCAGATCTAGCCTAATATCATATGAGATATGAGATTGAGTCCTTAAAATAAAATATAAAATCCCACTGCAAGTGTTGGCTTGATAAAGCTAAAATACGTAGCCACATCTGAATTTTAACTTTAACTTTTACCTTACACTGTTGTGGATGGTCTAAAGAAAACCTAAGGGATTTACGGATCTCTTAGTTAAGTCTTTCAAAGTCGTAATCTGATACAGTTTTACTAGAGGAAAACTAAGTTTTAGATGAGGACTACAGTCGTAACTAGGACACAGAAGTGCCAAGATTGAGATTCTAGTGTGAGAGGGGTCCTTTATTCATATTGATGAACAATGCTAAACAAAGAAGGTTCGTGAACTAGTTTCCATATCTACGAATTGCTTTGTATTCAAGCAAGCTAAACTTCTCCTTGTAAAATGTGCATGAAAGCATGTGAGAAGTTTTCTTTGAACCACAAAGAAGATGCGTGTCATTGTGAGTATAAGTAATGCACCAAATGGTTTTCCAAAGAGGCATGGTTAAGTTGTTCTGGAACCTCAAACACAAGTAAAAAAATATATCGCAAGACCGAATCAGTTCGTAAACTGTCAAAATATAACCTAGAAGTCATCTCGTAACTCAGGAATCTTTTGTTTTTGGCAAGTTCGTGAACTGTCAAAATAGTTTGTGTACTTAGTGAAAATACAGGGGTACAAAATACACCACCAACGTTTTCTTAGGCAACCTGTATGGACTAAACTCAATTACAATTCTGAGAGTTACAACTTAATAAATCTCAATCAGGAATTATAAGAAAAGTTTATAGCTCTTTGTCTCACAATCAATATATAAACGGAGACAAGTCCGTAAAACTGATCATACCATGAGAGTACTTGGACAATTCCAAAGATCAATATCCAAGATCAATCAAGTCGTATCCAACAATTACGGTGGACATATCTACTTTGATTGATTTACGTACAACCTGTGATATTAAGGATAAACAATATAACGCGGAAAAAAAAACACAGACGCCAGAAATTTTGTTAACGAGGAAACCGCAAATGCAGAATAACCCCGGGACCTTGTCTAGATTTGAACACCAAACTGTATTAAGCCGCTACAGACACTAGCCTACTATCAAAACTTCGGAATGGAATGCAGATGAGACCGAATCTACCGTCACGGCGATTCATTTACAGTCGCGCTCCTTACGCCTTCGCAACACTCTGCGCAATTGATTCCCTTAGCTGACGTCCTTTACAGCCTAAGAGTTGATTCAACTCAATTGAAGATTTTAAACCAATCTGCCTCCCACAGATAAGCCTATATGTGATTTCCGTTTTTATCAAAGATCAAGGTGAGATAGGAAATTATTTGCAATAGACAAAGTCCAGCAAACCTAGAAATCCGGTACTTACAACTCCCGAAGAGCAGCCTAGATTATTATTCACCTTACAAGTAATCCTACCCCGATTTCAATTAAGAATCCTTATAGAGGAATATACCTGTGGAATCACAAAGTCTGAGACGAAGAAACCTTGCGATTTCTATTTATCTTTTTTGTTAGAGCTAAAGGCTCAACAATCAGTAACAAGATCAGGATATATGAACTACCAAGATAAAGATAGTTTTACCTGGCTTCACGAATCCCTAGGTGAAGTCTTTTTAGTCGCTAAACCTAAAAAGGTTAAAAGGAGAGGACGACTCTAGTTTACAACTAGGACGCACAAGAAAAGTGTCGGAATTCCAAGATCCCAGTTTCTTGAGGTTCTCCTTATATAAACTTTCAAAACAAAGGTTGCTTTAGATTTGAGCTAAGGTAGCTTTGGAATCAAGAAATCAAAGTGCACCGTTAGATGAATCTTTGTTTTGATATTAACATAACAAAATATACGCTCTGGTCAGGATAGACCATAACCGAATCGTGTATAATGACTTGTCATGAAAGGTTAGCCAAAACTAGACAGAGCAACTATAAGCTTAATCATTTTCATATAACACTTTAAGACTTTAATCTTGAGTCATAACCATAGGTTAATGTGATCAAGTATGTCTAGATGTGTTGTTATAGAGAGTTGTTCAAATGACGATTATCTCATAGAAATAATTCTGATGCATCTGAAAATATTTGACAGGGTAAGTATGTGTACTTGGTACGTATACCTACATCCGGTTCGTGAGTTATTTTATCATGGTACGTGTACCGGGTTTGGATACCCTTAAGACAAAAAGAGTTCAGGAGTTCACAGAACTTTTTCGGTATGCATACTAGGTATGTGTACCAACCTGAGTTCACAAGTCACAAAACTTTTTGGGTTTGCATACAGGGTATGTGTACCCGAAAGTCATTGCCGAACAATTGCTACACCATTACGTATACTAGGTACATATACTGCTGCTCCGGACCTATAACAGTTTTGCCAATATGTAAGCTGGTACGAATATTGTCCTATATCCAGATTTACAGTAGTTATATATGAAAAAGCGGGGGTCGAACAACCACACCCAATATTTCGTTCGGAAATCTATATGGACTAACTAAAATATAATTCCAAGAAAATCAACTAGACAGTCAGACTCAATCAAGGAAAGATATCCAAGAGTTATATCACTTTCTCAATTCAATCAGCAAATCAACAAGATGGAATCTATAAACTGATTGGTATGAGAATAACTTTGACGGTATCAAAAACCAATGCCCAAGCGTCAATCAATTTCTATCTAACAAACAAGGTTGGATTTACCAATTGATTGAACTACGCACAACATGTGATATTTCAATTATATAAACAAATATGACGCGGAAAAGAAATAACACAGACACCAGAAGTTTTGTTGACGAGGAAACCGCAAATGCAGAAAAACCCAGGGACCTAGTCCAGTTTTGAACACCAAACTGTATTAAGTCGCTACAGACACTATCCCACTACAAGTTTACTTCAGACTAGAATGTAGTTGAGCCCAAACCAAGTCTCACACCGATTAAGGTACAGTCGCGTTTCTTACGTCTCTGAATCCCAGCAGGACTCTAGGCACTTGATTCCCTTAGCTGATCTTACCCACAAATAAGATTTGCTACGACCCAAAGTCGAAGACTTATAAAAAAATCTGTCTCCCACAGATAATCTGGTCTTATATTCCCGGAGAACAGCCTAGAAATATCAATCACCTCACAATAACTTAACTATATGGTAGTAGAAGAAGTTATTGTTGAATCAAAAAAAAAAGACGAAGAGCTTTGTGATTACTTTTTATATCTTACCTATCGAAGATAAATCTCGAGCAAATCTTAGAGAAGATAGTACTCAATACGATAGAGCAAGTAAGATCAGAACATGCAACTACAGAGAAAATAGTTGGGTCTGGCTTCACGAATCCCCAATGAAGTCTTTAAGTCGTTAACCTATAATGGTTTTGGAAAAACCTAGGTTAAAGGAAAATCGACTCTAGTCGCAATTATGACATATGAAAGTGTCGGGATTATGTTTTCCAGTTGCTAGAGTTCTCCCTTATATAGTCTTTCAAATCAGGGTTTGCTTTCAATCAAAGCTAGGTTATCTTAGAAACAAAGAATTCAATATTCACCGTTAGATGAAAACCTGATTCAAGATTCAAGCTAAGTTTTCTTAAAACCAAAGCAATATCTCTCCACCATTAGATGGTCTTAGCTTGTTACACACAAATGAAATATACCTTCATTTAGATATGGGTAACCATACCTAAACGTGTATATTGAGTTGGATCAATAACAGTTAACCGAAGTTAGCCATATGAACACTTATGTATTAACTACATTCATCTAACACTTCTGGATCAAATATGATGATCAATCAATCATGAAAGATAATCAAATGAATCTAATTGTGTTACTAACAGAGTTGTTCAATTGTTCACTATCTCATAGAAATATATATGAACCAATTGAAACAAAATCGGATTGATTCGTAATCGTACAAAGTACTTATACCGAAATCAATTCATGAACATTAAGCCACGGTTTGCAAAGATTGCATTCCTTAATTTATTAATGTGTTTTTTCATGAGTATGAAAACGTACTTAACCGATTTTAGAACTTTAAACACTAAGTTTGATAACTGGTACGCAATTTATAGTTCCGGACTTTGGTCTTGTCCAGCCGTTTGTAAACGGGTACGCAAACAGCCATCCCAGACCCAACTCAGGTATAACCGTTCGCATTCTGGTATGCAAACTTGGTTCCCGGACTTTAACAGTTAAAACCGTTCGCAAACTAGTTTGCAAACAAGGTTTCCAGACCTGAATCATACCAAAATAGTTTGCATACTGGTATGCATACTATGTTGTATCCAGACAAAGGTTAATTGTTCTAAACTCCCATTTCAATCATTGAAACATCCTTAGAAGACGACAATGGGTGTCTCACACATGCCGTTAGCTTATAAGTAATTTTTAAGTGATCGAATGATCAATACGAAACTTTCAGAGTCGACATCAAATGATTGTCTCACACAAATCATGTAAGATGTTTCAAGGAAATTTTCACATGATCATCTGTTGACTTATTATTTAGTTTCCAACAAATAAATTGTTTCCAACTAAACTTGTCAAGAATAATAATGAACGTAGCTAAAACAAAAAGCTTCCAACACATATTTCGAGAAATAGATAAGCGAGTTAAACTCAACTCGAAATATCAAATGTGTATAATATAAAAGTCTATATAGCTATACGACTCAGTCTCATTAAGAGATAGAATAGAATAGACTTCTAAGTGATAGATGAGTTTTAGTCTCCACATACCTTTTGTTGATGAAGTTCCTCCAAGCTCTCCTCAGTAGATCTTCGTCTTCAATCGATGAACTTCGTGAAGTCTAAAGCTCAACTACATATTCTATCCTAATCCGAGACATAGCTATAAGTAGACTAGAAATCAAGACTTATAGTTTTGATCACCTAAACTTGACAAACAAGCTTGAGATAGCAACGCTTACGAGTTCAACCGAGCAATGCTCTAACAATCTCCCCCTTTGTCAATTTTAGTGACAAAACTATCAATACATATGGATTACAAAATAAATACACTTTGTAACTTTACATCCAACATGCTTGGTTTCCTTGGTTCTTCAATATTCCTTGAATTCTTCGTCACTTCAAGTATTCCAGCGATTCTGAACGTGTTCAACTCAGCATCATTGTTGTTGAAGATCCGTAGCCATAACAATAAGAAAACAGTTGTTCTCAATTATTGTTATACAGTTTCATAGTATTATTACACATCATCAAAGTTCAATTGTATCACAACTTTGACAATAATACTATGGAGATATGTATCACCCCCCCTTAGTCAATACTTCATCACACAATGAAAACCACTCCCCCTTACATAATGATCCGTAAACCATATGTATGTAGTGTGAACTACAAAATTATTCTCTCCCTTTTTGTCAATATAAATTTGCAAAGGTACGAAAATTAACGGGATCATAATGGAATTCTCAAAGAGATAATTCATGACTAAAAGAGAACATATCAACTTGGTTTCGATGATTTCATATAGTCAAAACTTAGTGTATTCATCAATGAGTTTATAAAGATACAAGATAACTCCTACAATATTCCACAGCCGCACTCCCCACAAAGATTTGGCAATTAAGCACATGTTCAATTAAGAACTTTCCCTTATAAAATGTCATTCCCTAAAGAACAACAAGAGCGACCTTACTTTTACGAGAAAAGAAGGATTTCTTTGGAACTTTGATACCTAATAGAAATAAAATGCAACTACTAGAAACAAATGTGAAATTGAAAAAACATTACAATGGAGTTTCAAGCTTTTATTGCCCCAATTTTTTTTAGAAAGATCCAGGAGAAAGTAAAAAGCTAGAAACCTAATGAACCAAAACAACACCAATAGACTTTCGTAAGTGTTGAAACTTAGCAGTATCTATAGGTTTGGTGAGAATATCAGCCAATTGTTGTTCGGAAGGAACAAATTCCATGTTAATGATACCATTTTCATTGAGATCTCTAATAAAATGATACCTGATGTCGATGTGCTTAGTTCTTGAGTGCTCAACAGGATTCTCAGTGATGCGAATCGCACTTGAGTTATCACAAAAGATCTTCATTATGCCAGTGTCAATTCCATAATCAGCAAGCATTTGTTTCATCCATAGAAGTTGAGTACAACACGAACCTGCAGCAATATATTATTCTTCGCATGTTGAAAGGGATTGTGAGTTTTGTTTCTTGCTATGCCATGCCACAAGATTCAACCCTACATAGTAGAAACCCCCGTATGTACTCTTTCTGTCTTCCACACATCCTTCCCAGTCAACATCCGGATAAGCAGTAAGATCAGTGTTAGTATCAAAAGTATAAGATAGACCATAACCGATAATGTGTTGAATGTATCGCATGATCTTTTTTGCAGCTGCCAGATGAGATTCCTTTGGATTAGCCTGAAATCTAGCACAACAACCAACACTAAAAGCAATATCAGGTCTTGTAGCTGTAAGATACAAAAGACTTCCAATGATTGATCGATAAAGTTTCTGATCCACATTGACACCTTTATCACCTCTATGCAGCTTACCAGTAGTGGGCATAGGGGTAAGTTTTGGAGTTGACTTCTCAAGACCGAATCTTTTTACAAGATCCCTGACATATTTTTCTTGAGATAAGTAAATTCCATCCTTGTGTTGTTGAATCTGTAATCCTAAAAAGAATTTTAATTCACCAACATTGCTCATCTCAAATTCCCTTCTAAGAGAAACTTGAAAATATTTTCCAAGTTTCTCGGAGGTTGATTCATAGATGATATCATCTACATATACTTGAGCAATAACAACATCCTTCCCACTCCATTTGGTAAACAATGTTTTATCAGCACCGCCTCTCGAAAAACCTTTCCTAAGAAGAGAAGTGGTTAGTTTTTCAAACCAGGCACGAGGTGCTTGTTTTAATCCATATACAGTGGAAACTCTATTAATTAATACTCAATTATTTAATAAACTCTCTTAAATAATATTTTTAGGCGGTCCCGAGTCGAGGACAATGTGCCAAATTAATAATTCGCTAAAATTATAAGATAATACATTTTTTATTATCCATGTAGACCCCATATTAAATATAAATTGATTATATATATAATCAATACATTAATGTTTTACGATGATTTTTCGAAAAATGATTCAGTTGTCTTCTGTTTTTCCGTTAAAATCAATATCACGATGAATACCATCTTTAATTTTTCTTATTATCATAAGAATTTCTGGTATTTTTACGTCATAGATCAGCAAGAAATTATTTAATATGATTGTCACTGCAACAACTTTGTTTCGTGAAGGGGGATCGATTGTAGAACTTTCATCATCTTCTTTCATATCTTTATCAGTTCCCATAACACTCACAATTATTTCCTCACCAGTCAACAATTCGATAGATTCATCTTCTTACGGATCTTAAGGACATCTTGACATTCATTGAACTGCAATAACCCAACTTTTCGATCAAATTTTGCAAGTCTTGAGTGATATCACTGTCTAATTTTTCATCCGAATTTTCTAAACTTGTGTTATCTGTTGATCGAACTTTACAATGAAGTAAAATGAAAGATTGAAGGGTTCTTTGAAGAATTTTATATTCTACAGTATTTAGAAAATAATTATTTGATAATAAATTTATCTATAAGTTAATAAGATATTAATTAATATATAAATTATTAATTTATCGATTAATTAATATCTCACTTAATTAATAAATTTTGGTGGTACCAACAACATTAATTTATAGAGTTTCTACTGTAATGCCTTTCTGAGCCTAAAGACATGATATGGAAATTCTGAACTTTTAAATCCTTTAGGTTGGGCAACATAGACCTCTTTGTTTAGGCATCCATTTAAGAATGCGGAATTTACGTCTATTTGATATAGCTTAATCTTGAGAAAACAAGCATGAGCTAAAAGCAGTCTAATGGACTCAAGGCATGCCACATGAGAAAAGGTCTCTTCAAAATCAATACCTTCAATCTGTGAGTATCCCTGAGCGACAAGTCCAACTTTGTTTCTGACAATTGTGCCAAATTCATCTGACTTGTTCTTGAATATCCATTTCGTACCAACAATATTTATATTGGAGGGATAAGGTACGAGTTCCCATACATCTTGTCTTTGGAATTGATTTAACTCTTCATGTATTGCATTCACCCAGAAGGGATCATTAAGAGCTTCATCAATGTTTTTTGGTTCTACTTACGATAGATAACATCCAAAATTGCAAATATTTTGAAGTTGTCCTCTCGTCTTAGCTGTAGAATCTTTACCTCCAATAATACTGTTAGTATCATGATTCATTTGAACCCAGAGATGCCGAGGTGGAGCACGCTCTCGTTCAACGGGAATACCCTGACTAGGGTTCTCTCCTCATCACTAGAAAGGTCAGGATCAGCAACCGTTATAACAACTTCTACTGATTCTGGGATTTCTGTGACTTTCTCAATTGTCTCTGTTGGGAGGCAATTCAGCAGGAGGGTCATCATGACGGAAATTGCTCAGATTGTCAATGATAACATTTGCTGATTCCATCATAACATGGGTTCTGAAATTGTATACTCGAAAACCACTACTGTCAGATGCATAGCCAAGAAAAATACCTTCATCGCTTTTGGAATTAAATTTCCCTTTTTGTTCTCGATCTTTTAGAATATAGCACTTACTTCCAAACAATCTGAGATAATGTAAGTTGGGCTTCTTACCGTACCACAACTCATAAGGAGTATTTAGGGTTTTTGACCGTAGATAGACACGGTTGATCAAATAACATACTGTAAAAACAACTTCTCCCCAAAACTTTAACGGTAAGTTTTTGTTGTGGAGCATTATCCTTGCCATTTCCTGAATGTTCCTAGTCTTCCTTTCTGCAACTCCATTGGCTTTTGGAGTAATGGTTGGTGAGTATTGTTGAATAATCCCTAGTTTATCACAAAATTCAAACACTTTAGTGTCCTTGAATTCAGTTCCACCGTCGCTTCAATTTTTTTTAGTTTGCGACCCTGTTAGTTCTGGATTTTATTAACAATAATCTTGAATTCACCAAGAGTTTCATTCTTATGAGCTAAGAAGGCTACCCAAGTGAATATGGTGTAATCATCTACCTTAACTAAAGCATACTTCTTCCCAGAAATCGTAGGTTATTGAACAGGACCGAAGAGATCCATATGAATTAAATCAAGTGGAGCTTTAGTGACAATATCTCGAGATGATTTATGTGGAACTTTCGTTTGTTTACCCTTTTAACAGGCACCACAGACACCTTCAATCTTAGCATTGATTTTGGGAACACCTCTAACAAGTTCTTTGTTAATGATCTTAGTTAGAAGGCGGTAATTAATGTGACCAAAACGCTCATGCCAAAGATGTGTAGATGCCACCTTAGTCAAATTGCAACAATTATTAAACTGAGTATCCAACAGATATTAGTTATTTTTACCACTAGTTCCCTGAAAAATTACTTTTCCAGTTTTGTCTACAATGTCACATCCATCCTCATTGAAGACAACTTGGTGGCCTTTGTCACAAATTTGATTAACAGAAAGAAGATTAGCTGTGACGGACCGGGAAATTATGCCTGGCACGCCTGGGAGCGCAGGCCATAACTCCCCGGATGCGCCATTATGATGCTACGATTCGGGCCTCAAAGCTAGGCAAATGCACGTCCATTTTCCCTTGTAAGCATGCTCGTGGAGTATGATGCAACTAACTTAGCTTCCACACCGTTCCAACTTACCCTTGTTCTGCAAAAGGTTTAAAGCCTTGAAGGCTATGGCCAATGCACATTACATGCATCTCTGGCTTCCGAGTGTCATGCCTCAACGTAGGAAATTCATCACCAAATTTCCTATCTAGTTGAGCAACCATTGTACTTCCTCTTCACAAAGCTTCGACATTGCTGAGAGCATGCACTTGTCTTGCTCGTGTCAAGGGTGCATCAATCAGGCTTTATGCCGTACTTTCCTTAGGTTATATGCAAGCTCCGCTAACTTGCATATCGATCTAGCTTACTTTCCAGGCCATGCCCAATGCGCCATTAGTACATTCCTATGTCGAATGTCTTGATAGGAAGTATGAGCACCCACTTGCTGGCATGCAACTTTCCTCATCAATTCTGGCCACAATCATCTCTAGCATCGAGCTACCGAGCTTAGATGATATAAGGGGCCAAAGTGCTGGATCGGCAATGCTGCAACTCATTTCGGCTGCATACGTACCCTTCCCTACTATAAAGGGATCAAGCACAGAACGTAGTTCATCCACGAAGGGACAACAACTTAAACTAAACTCGTTTGCAAGGCCATGGCCTAGCAATAATGGTAATGGCCTAGTACGTATAGGCGGTTTCGTCAAAATGCACAATGATTATACATTATCGGGTTCGTGGCGTGGCATAATGATGCCTTCGCATCATATGCCCCATTAGCAAGGCTACAGAGGTATAAATGAGACTTATGCATCATTTATACTCTTCCGGCTAAGCTATGAAGCTTACTTGGTGCATTATCCGCATATGCACCTTCAACCAACTACCACTCCATATATTTGTTAACTTGCAATTTCTACAAGTTAGAATAGGGGAGCAAATTGACATGCCTTCTTCACTATTCATGAACAATGATTGCGCGACACTCGCTTCTGCCGTATTGCACAATAATTGTGCAATACTAGTTCCGACTATCGCACAATGATTGTGCGACATTCTCTCTGGCGTATTGCATAATGATTGTGTAATATTCTCTCGGCCAGTCCTCTCTGGCCTGATGAACAATGATTGTGCAATATGTGCTCTGGGCCAATGTTCCTCTTAACGCAATAGAAGCTTTAGATCTTCATCTCAGGCCATGACGTATCTTCTAGCATGTGCCATGCTAAAAACTCGGAGTGTTACATCATTCACCCTTTTAAAGAATTTCGTCCCCGAAATCAAAACAAAAACTATTGTGGACAATCTCTTCGGTTTGGATTCCTAGGAAAAAGTCCCATACCAGATGCTAAGAAATCACAGGTTTCTTCAAGTTGTCGTGAACAACAATTTTGACCTTCTGAGAAAACGTCCCATACCGCATGCCCAGGGCCCGCAACATTACCGAGAATATCGAATTGGACAGTTTCCAAACGATACCTCAACCAGGTATCCTAAGGGGTGTCCCATACCACCACTAAGGAATCCCTAAAGTGCACAAGTAAAAGATGTCATCGAAATGACAAGCAACATCTTAACACAACACTATGAGGACCCAACTCTAATGCCAGTGCAGTGGGATGCAAGCCACCATCCCAGACGGATTTCTATTTACCCATCATAATGGGTTGCAAGCCAGCCTGACTACGCACACAGTCCCGGACAAGTGAGGGGTGATCAATCCCTATGCCAGTGGTAGTAGGATACCAGCCAACAGTCCCAGACAGCACCATCCCAGACGGATTTTCTGGCAAACTCACAGCGGCTAAACAAGCTCAACTGGATTCGCAAAGTAACTGGCCTAGCAGTTACTAACACTTTTCTACGCAAAAGTTGGCATACTCTCCAACTTTAAGTTTTTCATTCAAGGAAAATACTCACTAATGAGTCCACTCTGCACAGTCCCTAGAGTTATCTCAAAACTTGCTCTGATACCAACTATGACGGACCGGGAAATTATGCCTGGCGCGCCTGGGTGCGCAGGCCATAACTCCCCCGATGCGCCAGATGATGCTACGATCCGGTCCTTAAAGCTAGGCAAATGCACATCCATTTTCCCTTGCAATCATGCTCATGGATCATGATGCATCTAACTTAGCTTCCACACCGTTCCAACTTACCCTTGTTCTGTAAAGGGTTTAAAGCCTTGAAGGCTATGGCCAATACACCTTACATGCGTCTCTGGCTTCCGAGTGTCATGCCTCAACCAGTGTACTTCCTCTTTACTAAGCTTCGGCATTGCAGAGAGCATGCACTTGTCTTGCTCATGCCAAGGGTGCATCAATCAAGCTTATGCCGTACTTTCCTTACGCTTTTGCAAGTTCCGCTAACTTGCATATTGATCTAGCTTACTTTCCAGGCCATTCCCAATGAGCCATTGGTACATGCCTATGTCGAATGTATTGATAGAAAGTATGATCATCCACTTGTTGGCATGCAACTTGCCTCATCAAGTCTGGCCACAATCATCTCTTGCATCGAGCTACCGAGCTTAGATAATATGAGGCGCCAAAGTGCTGGATCGGCAATGCTGTAACTCATTGCGGATGCCTACATGCCCTTCCATACTCTAAAGGGATCAAGCACAGACTATAGTTTATCCACGAAGGGACAACAACTTAAGTTAAACTCGTTTGCAAGGCCGTGGCCTAGCAATAATGGTAATGGCCTTGTCCGTATAGGCCGTTTCGTCGAAATGCACAATGATTATGCATTATTGGGTCCGCGACGTGGCATAATGATGCCTTCGCATCATATGCCCCATTGGCAAGGCTATAGAGCTACAAATGAGACTTAGGCATCATTTATACTCTTTCGGCTAAGCTATGAAGCTTACTTGGTTCATGGTCCGCATATGCACCTTCAACCAACTACCCCTCCCTATATATGGTAACTTGCAATTTCTACAAGTTAGAATAGGGGAACAAATTGACATACATGCTTCACTATTCATGAATAATGATTGCGCGACACTCGCTTCTGCCGTATTGCACAATGACTGGTTCCGTCTATCGCACAATGATTGCGAAACATTCTCTCTGGCGTATTGCATAATAATTGTGCAATATTCTCTCGACCAGCCCTCTCTGGCCTGATGCATAATGATTGTGCAATATTGGCTCTGGGCCAAAGTTTCTCTTAACGCAACAGAAGCTTTGGATGAAGCTTCATCTTAGACCATGACGCATATTTTAGCATTCTCCATGCTAAAAACTCGGGGTGTTACATTAGCAATCATACCATTAACGTATACGACATCATGGATTTCAGGAACGCTTGGTAGTTTGATCGTCCCCTTCTTGCTTATATAGCAACAACTCCAATGTCCGAATATTACTGGACCTCTTTCAAAATCGCTCGAATCCACAAACCAAGAAAGATCTCCAGTCATATGCCGGTTACATCCACTATCAAGGAACCATTGAAAGGGTGATGTTGATTTTAGAGCAAAAGCTCCCATACTAACACTACTATCCCGTTTGGGTTTTCTTGTTAGTATTGTACACCTTTTTAGAGAAGGAAACAGTTGTTCTGCTTTCTTGCGAAGATCACTAGCAACCTTTAAACTTTTCTTGAAAGGTATACATGTATGTTGAAAATGATCATGAGAACCAAAACACAAACATATACCAACATCTTTAAACTCATCCGCGAAATTCTGAGTCACATCAGGTTTTACAAAGCCTAAACCTCGCTTATCTCTTGACTTACGACAATCCTTCAGGAAAGGATTAAAGGAGTTTTTCAGATCCATAGAAGATACTTTGACAGACTTCAAATCCTTACTTTTTGCAATTTATGTAACCAGATCAGTATTCCGGATTTGTTCATCCAAATTCTTATGGAGATTTACTACCTCTTCAGAGCATTCTCGACGATAAGAGTTTTTGATATAAATTTTGCAATGAAGACCATTAATTTTCCTTGTCAATCGTTGTTTCTTTCGACAAAGATTTTTGATGATTTTTTCTGGATCAAGGCACTCAACCTCATTGATGGTTTCTAGAACACACTCGGAGTTGAGTAGATCTAAACCTGGTGAAGCATTTATAGAGACTTTACTATCCATAGAGTCAGATTGCTACAAACACAGACTTATGAGGTCTTAGCGTGTTTGCCTGCTCTGATACCAATTGACAAAGCGGGGGTCTAACAACCACACCCAATATTTCGTTCTGCAATTTGTATGGAATAAATCCAATATAATTCCAAGAGAATCAACTAGAACGTCAGACTCAATCAAGGAAAGACATCCAAGAGTTATATCTCTTTCTCAATTCAATAAGCAAATCAACAAGATGGAATCCGTGAACTGATTGGTATGAGAATAACTTGGACGGTATCAAAAACCAATGTCCAAGCGTCAATCAATTTCTATCCAACAAACAAGGTCGGATTTACCAGTTGATTGAACTACGCACAACCTATGATATTTTAATTATATATACAAATATAATGCGGAAAATAAATAACACAGAAACCAGAAGTTTTATTAACGAGGAAACTGCAAATGCAGAAAAACCCTGGGACCTAGTGAAGTTTTGAACACCACACTGTATTAAGACGCTACAGACACTTGCCTATGACAAGTTAATTTCAGACTGGAATGTAGTTGAGCCCTAACCAAGTCTCACACCGATTAAGGTACAGTCGCGTTCCTTACATTTCTGAATTCCAGCAGGACTCTACACACTCGATTCCCTTAGCTGATCTCACCCACAACTAAGAGTTGCTACGACTAAAAGTTGAAGACTTATAAACAAATCTGTCTCCCACAGATAAGTCTATTTTGATATATAAATCTGTCTCCCATAGAAGTACCTATGAAATTTTGTTCCGTCTTTTGATAAATCAAGGTGAATAGGAACCAATTGATAATCCGGTATTATATTCCCTAAGAACAGCCTAGAAATATCAATCACCTCACAATAACTTAACTATATGGTAGTAGAAGAAGTTATTGTGGAATCACAAAGAATGACAAGAAGAGCTTTGTGATTACTTTTTATATCTTACCTATCAGAGATAAATCTCGAGCAAATCTTAGAGAAGATAGTACTCAATACGACAGAACAAGTAAGATCAGAACACGCAACTATAGAGAAAATAGTTGGATCTGGCTTCACGAATCCCAAATGGAGTCTTTAAGTCGTCAACCTATAATGGTTTTGGAAAAACCTAGGTTAAAGGAGAATCGACTCTAGTCTTAACTAGGACACAGGAAAGTGTTGGGATTAGGTTTTCCAGTTGCTAAAGTTCTCCCTTATATAGTCTTTCAAATAAGGGTGCGCTTTCAATCAAAGCTAGGTTAGCTTAGAAATAAAGCATTCAATATTCACCTTTAGATGAAAACCTGATTTATGATTCAAGCTAAGTTTGCTTAAAACTAAAGCAATATCCCTCCACCATTAGATGGTCTTAGCTTGTTACACACAAATGAAATATACCTTCATTTAGTTATGGGTAATCGTACCTAAACGTGTATATTGAGTGGCTCAATAACAGTTAACCGAAGTTAGCCATACGAACACTTTTGTATTAACCACATTCATCTAACACTTCTAGATCAAATATGATGATCAATCAATCATGAAAGATAATCAAATGAATCTAGTTGTGTTACTAACAGAGTTGTTCAATTGTTCACTATCTCTTAGAAATATATATGAACCAATTAAAACAAAAAAAATCGGATTGATTCGTAGTCGTACAAAGTACTTATACCGAAATCAATTCATGAACATTAAGCCACGGTTTGCAAAGATTGCATTCCTTAATTTATTAATGTATTTGTTCATGAGTATGAAAACATACTTAACCGAATTTAGAACTTTAACCACTAAGTTTGCAAACTGGTACGCAAACTATAGTTCCGAACTTTGGTTTTGTCCAGCCTTTTGCAAACGGGGTACGCAAACAGCCGTCCCGGACCGAACTAAGGTAGAACCTTTCGCATACTTGTACGCAAATTTGGTTCACAGACTTTAACAGTTAAAACCGTTCTAATACTGGTATGCAAACAAGGTTTCCGAACCTGAATCATACCAAAACAGTTTGCATACTGGTATGCATACTGTGTTGTATCCAGACGAAGGTTAATTGTTCTAAACTCCCATTTCAATCATTGAAACATCCTTAGAAGACGACAATGGGTGTCTCACACATACCGTTAGCTTATAAGTTATTTTCAAGTGATCGAATGATCAATACGAAACTTTCGGAGTCGACATCAAATGATTGTCTCACACAAATCATGTAAGATGTTGCAAGGCAATTTTCACATGATCATTTTTTTACTTATTGTTTAGTTTCCAACAAATAAATTGTTTCCAACTAAACTCGTCAAGAATAATGATGAATGTAGCTAAAGAAAAAAGCTTCCAACACATATTTCTAAAAAAAGATAAGCGAGTTAAACTCAACTCGAAATATCAAATGTGTATAATATAAAAGTCTATATAGCTATACGACTTAGTTTCATTAGGAGATATAATAGAATAGAATTTTGAGTGATAGATAAGTTTTAGTCTCCACATACCTTTTGTTGATGAAGTTCATCCAATCTTTCCTCAGTAGATCTTCGTCTTCAATCAATGAACGTCGTGAAGTCTAAAGCTCAACTACACATTCTATCCTAATCCGAGACATAGCTATAAGTAGACTAAAAATCAAGACTTATAGTTTTGATCACCTAAACTTGACAAACAAGCTTGAGATAGTAATGCTTGAGAGTTCGACCGAGCAATGCTCTAACAATATATTTCTGTAATAATCAATTTGAAATATTCCGAATAACATCAATGACACATATCACTGTTCCAGACTATTTTCAAATGATGATCTTGAATCATAATTTAGGTCATAAACAAAAAATTATTTTTAAACAAATTCATCAAGTATGAACAAATGTTCTTAAGCTTAGTCAACATATTTGAAGAATAATCAATCAAGATAAACTTGACTCAAAATTTTTGTTTTGCATGTAAAGTCTTCTTTAGTCATGCGACATAGTTGAGTAATAGGTGGTTCAGTCTTCACTTACCTTTTGTTGATGAAGTTTTCCAAAAGCTTCGGTTGATCTTCGATTTCAAACGGTAGAATGCAGTGATGTATGGTACTCAATTGCACACTTCTATCCTAATCTGAGACTTGACTAAATGTAGACTAGAAATCTAGATATAGTTTTGATCAACACAAACACCAGAAATTTTGTTAACAAGGAAACCGCAAGAGCAGAAAAACCCCGGGACCTAGTCCAGATTTGAACACCAAACTGTGTTAAACCGCTACAGACACTAGCCTACTACCAATTTACTTCGGACTTGAATGTTTTTGCTGTGATGGAGCATCTTTTGGTAATCCAGGGGTTGCTGGATTTGGGGTTGTCATCAGAAATCACCTATGTCAGGTTCTGGGCACTTTATCTAGTGGCTTAGGCATAACCACAAATTACATTGCAGAAATATATGTTGTTGTATGTGCAGCTGAACTTGCAGTTGAATGGAAGTTGAAAAAGATAATCATACAATCAGATTCAAAGACAGTGCTGAACCAATTTGCCAGAAACAATGTTCCCTGGTTCATCAAAATTAGATGGAAAAATGCAATCAAAAAATTATATGTTATCAGCTTTGTTCACTGTTTTAGGGAAGTAAACTTTTCTGCAGACAGTGCTGCTAAAGTTGGTGCCAGATTGCATGCTGGTGAAAGAATAGTTCATGTTGGCAGGCCTTCATGGTTGAAGAGGATTGAGATGCCTGGAGTAGTTTATTATAGATTTTGTTTATTTGGGTGGGATTAAGCTTTTGTTTTCTGATTTAGTGGGTTTGGTTAATTTCTTTGGTTGTAATTTGTAACCCTATTTTTAATCAATATATATATTAATATGATTCAGAAAAATAAATAAAAATGAAGAGAATATTAGCCATTATTGAAAATAGTAGGGTAAGTGGTGATGTGTTTTACAACTTCCTGACCCCTTTCTGTCCATGCGTCAGCCCAAAAAAAAATCCCTTGCTGCACCAAAAAAAAATCCCTTGCTGCACCAACAATAGGATTTTTATTTTATTTTGGGTTCGGTTATGCCCGGATTTATCTATTTTGATTCAATATGCTTGGGAGGGTCGACATCTCTCTATAGGAGGGATAGACAGCATAGAGGAATGTTCTCAGCAAGAAACTTTGTTGACATTCCTCCACATACATGCATTTTCGAGATAAAAGGGATGTCAATACCTACTCTCTAAAGCATCCACTGCCCACCTTAATCTTTCAAACAGCTTCGTTTTTTTTCTTTTTTACATTTTTGTGGGTGAATGTTAGAAAAGGCATATACTTCTTTCTACTCTTTTCTCTTTTAATAAGTATCAAATCTCAACATCTTCAATAAAAATTGATGGCTGAGAAACTAATAGTTGCCAAATCAGTCAGTCACTTTCTCAACTAACAAAAGATGCCTATTCTTTCCTTGTTACTGCTTTCTCTTCGTTTTCACTTTGTGGACTCCAAAGGGAGAAGCTACTTTACACTCTATGCATTACTGGTCCGTTGTTATTGGATGACTTCAATCTTGGTTCAATTACCCAGATTATTTGAGGTATACCCATTTTATTCCCATCCAAACTAGTGTGCTAAGGGGTGTCTAAAAGGTGTTAAAAGACCAAATTGCCCATATTAAAACAACCATGCCGACTAAAACATATTTAATTTTTTTTTCAAAATCTTTCTTCTAAACTCTAACTATACATGATGAAAAAAAAAAAATAAAAAAAAAAATAAAAACGAAGAATCAAAACGAATCAAAAGTCGGCAGGGTATTTTTTTATCGACCTTGCCGACTAAAATATAGTCGGCAGGGTATAAGGTTGAATACCATGCCGACTTTTCATCTCTGAAATTAGGAGTTACAGGGTCGTCAAGGTATCCATCTCTATACCTTGCCGACTATATTTTAGTCGGCAGGTTATGAAATTAATACCTTACCGACTATAGTTTAGTCGGCAGGTTATGAAATTAATACCTTGCCGACTAATCATGTATTTGTAACACCTTTCTCTGTATGTCAAAAATCTTATAGTCGGCAGGGTATTTTTTTGTCGACCTTGCCGACTTTTCATACTTTTAGAACTGAAAATGTTGATTCCTTCTATAATTTTGAGTATAAAATCACCCAGCAGCTCTACAATCCCATATTTATAAGTATTTTGGTAGTACGATTTCATTTCCGTTACAAGTAGAATTCTCAAAAAAAAAGAAAAAAAATCTCAAAAATCTACCCACATCCATGAGTTCAATCTAAAATAAAACCTAATTTCAAAATTTTAATCAACTAATTAACTAACTAAATTAATTACCCTAATCACATTTATTAGTGTTAATTAATCAAGGGTAGATTAGACATTTTTATAAATATGTGGTTAAGAGGCTTTGTGGTTTACTTCAAAATGACCTTATTTTGTCTCATTTGGTATACCCCAATTAATTTGGGTATACCCCAATTTGGCCGGGATTTAGATCACCAAAAATGATTTAATTTTTTATCTGAGAAAAAAACAGCAAATTTGGTAGTACATTTGATGATTGATGATTACGATGTTATGGTGTCATAATAAAAAAAAATTCCCCAAAGCATATCAAAATTATTGTTTACGGTACTGTGTCTTTGCAATTATTATCGAAGTTACTTTCACTTTCAATTTCTCCATCACAGACTAAGGGCCGTGTTCATTAAACATCCAGCAAACGATATTCATACAAACCTACTAATAAAATTTGTAGTCTCATGTAAATTATCAGAAAATTTGTCAAAAAAATGTTTGGAGATGTACCAATACATAGATTCCTTCCCCTCGTTAGGAAGTCATGAAATTTTGGGAACTGTCCCTTTTTTTGAGTGCCGTACACAATAGGATTTGGCTCAGTCCAAAGTTCGGGTATCTTCTTCGATTGCCACCGCATTACGCGTAGAAGTATTTTGCACGATCAATTCTAGACACACTGAAACAGAGATTGTGATTTCTCCCGGTAGGAAATCCGATGGTCCTGAGTGCGCCATCCAACATTGGGGTTGCGGCTGTTTTAATGGGTCCCACTTGATTTATTTTTACTGGGATTTATTTCGGGATTTCTCCCAAAATCATATTAGTTTCTATTTTGCACATAGAATGATGGACATCAAGCTAGTCATTCGCTTTCAAATTGCAATTTAACCAGTTCACCAGATTTTTGTTTTTGTATTTTTGTATTTTTTAATTTTTTCAGTTTAAATATTTTTATTTTTTATAATTAACATTTCCTTAAATAAATAAATAAACTACAAGAGATTGGATGGGAACCTCGCCACAAGCTGAGCTCCAACAACAAAAGGGTAAAATTTTAACCAAAAAGGTACCAACAACAAAAGGGTGATTCCCATAATTTTCCATACTAGTTTTGTCACACTTAACTTTTAGAGATGACATCTGCCACTTGATTGTCATCTATAGTAACAAAAGAAAAATTATAATACTCAAAAGATAGACTAAGAAGATATTCCTTCGATCCCAGTGAGTTAAGGAATAGTCACCAGCAATAGATTGGATAACCACTTTGGTATATGTTTCAATATGAATTTTCTTTAGCTGCCATGCTTTTTGCAAAGGAACCTCTGATGCCATCCCATTGACCTGTATGATCTCGCAAGATAAGATCAGTTCCAGCATCAATAGTAAATTTTAGCTACACCCACTTCAAGGAGCTCCCATGCAGCTAGGTAAAACTGATGTTGTGATAATAGTAACAAAACAATTATGCTGATTGTTAGTGTTAGAGCACTGCTCGGTAGAACTCGCAAGCACTGCTATCTCAAGCTTTTTTTTCAAGTTTAGTTGATCAAAACTATATACTTGATTTCTAGTCTACTTATAGCTATGTCTCGGATTAGGATAAAATGTGTAGTTGAGCTTTATACTTCACGACGTTCACCAATTGAAGAAGAAGACCTACTGAGGAGCTTGGAGGAACTTCATCAACAAAAGGTATATGGAAACTTAAACTTATATATCACTCAGAAGTCTATTTTATTCTATCTTCTAATGAGACTAGGTCGTATAGCAATATAGACTTTCGCATTATACACACTTGATATTTCGAGTTGAGTTTATCTCGCTTATCTATTTCTCGAAATATGTGTTGGAAGCTTTTTGCTTTAGCTATGTTCATCGTATTCTTGACGAGTTTAGTTGGAAACAATTTATTTGTTGGAAACTAAATATTAAGTCAAAAGCTGATCATGTGAAAATTACTTTGAACATCTTATATGATTTACGTGAGATAGTCATTTGATGTTAACTTGGGAAGTTTCGTATTGATCATTCGATCACTTGAAAATTACTTGAACCTAATGGTATGTGTGAGATTACCATTGTCGTCTTATAAGGATGTTTCAATGATTGAAATGAGAGTTTAGAACAATTACCCATGTATGGATACAACACCGTATGCATATCTAGTATGAGAACTATATTGTGATAATTCAGGTCCGAAACACTTGTTTGCGTACCTAGTATGCGAACGGATTTACCTGTTAAGGTCGGAACTCTTGTTTGCGTACCTAGTATGCGAACGGGTTTACCTGAGTTAGGTCCGGAACAGTTGTTCGCGAACCGGGTTTGCGAACGACTTGACTAGGCCAAGGTCCGGAGCTGCTGTTAGTGTACCCAGTTTGCGAACACATTGGTTAAGTTCTAAAATCGGTTATGTATGATTCTCATACCCATGAACTAAAACATTTATGATTTAAGGAATGCAAATTAGCTTTGCAAACCGTGGCTTAATGTTCATGAATTGATTCATGTATAAGTACTTTGTACGATTACCAATCAATCCGATTCCGTTTCAATTTGTTAATGAATATTTCTATGAGATGGTAAACAATTGAATAACTCTATTTGAAACACAATTAGATTCATTTGATTATCTATCATGATTGATTGATCATCATATTTGATTTAGAAGTGTTAGATGAATACGGCGAAGACAAAAGTGTTCATATGGTTAACTTCGGTTAACTGTTATTGAGCCAACCCAATATGCACGTTTAGGTACAGTTGCCCATATCTAAATATAAGTATATTTCATTTGTGTGTAACAAGCTAAGACCATCTAACGGTGGAGATTGATTGCTTAATTTCTAAGCAGACTTAGCTTGAATCTTAAATCAGGAGTTCATCTAACGGTGAATATTGAATGCTTTGTTATTAAGCTATCTTAGCTTTGATTGTAAGCAACCCTCATTTGAAAGGCTATATAAGGGAGAACTCTAGCAACTGGATAATCTGATCCCGACACTTTCATGTGTGCTAGTATCAAACTAGACTCGATTCTCCTTTAACCTAGGTTTTCCAAAACCATTATTAGGTTAACGACTTGAAGACTTCCTTTGGGATTCGTGAAGCCAGATCCAACTATTTTCTTTGTAGTTGCATATTCTAATCTTACTTGTTCTATCGTATTGAGTTTTATCTTCTCTAAGATTTACTCGAGATTTATCTCTGATGGGTAAGATATAAAAAGGAATCACAACAGTTTTTCGTCTCAGACTCTTGTGATTCCGCAATAGCTTCTTTTGTTAATCAGTTAGGTTATTGTGAGGTGACTAATATTTCTAGGCTGTTCTTCGGGAGTATAAGACCGGATTATTAGTTGGTTCCTGTTCACCTTGATCTTGTATCAAAAGATGGAACATAAAGAATAAAGGATAGACATATCTGTGGGACATAGATTTGTTTATAAGTCTTCGACTTTGGGTCATAACAACTCTTAGTTGTGGGTGAGATCATCTAAGGGAATCAAGTGCGCAGAATCCGACGTGGTTTTAGAGGCATAAGGAACGTGACTGTACCTTAATCAGCGTGAGACATGGTTAGGGCTAAACTACATTCCAGTCTGAAGTTAACTTGTAGTAGGCTAGTGTCTGTAGCGGCTTAATACAGTGTTGTGTTCAAAGTTGGACTAGGTTCCGGGGTTTTTATGCATTTGCGGTTTCCTCGTTAACAAAATTTCTGGTGTCTGTGTTATTTCTTTTCCGCATTATATTTTTTTATATAATTGAAATATCACAGGTTGTGAGTAGTTCAATCACAGTTGATAAATCCTACCTTGTTTGTTGGATATAACTTGATTGACATTTGGGCATTGGTCTTTGGTACCGTCCAAGTTATTTCTCATATCAATCAGGCTCGCGGATGTCTATCGGTTCGATTTGCTAATTGTATTGAGAAAGAGATAAAGCTCTTTGATATATTTCTTGATTGAGTCTCACTTATAAGTTGGTGCTCTCGGAATTATATTGGAGTTTATACCATACAGATTGTCGAACGAATTATTGGGTGTGGTTGTTATACCCCAACTTTTTCAATTGGTATCAGAGCAGGCAAACACACTAAGACCTCATAAGTCTGTGTTTGTAGCAATATGATTTCTGTGGATAGAAACTTACCTCTTTCTAACGCACATAGAAATGTCTTCCAAAGTTTTTGATTATGCCAAATGAAAAAGCGGGGGTCTAACAACCACACCCAATATTTCGCTTAACAATCTGTATGGACAACTCCAATATAATTCCAAGAGAATCAACTAGACAGTCAGACTCAATCAATGGAAATATATCCAAGAGTTGTATCTTTGTTTCACAATGTAATCAGCAAATCAAACAGATAGAAATCCGTGAGCCTGATTATTATATGAAACAACTTGAACGGTACCAAAGACCAATGTTCAAGTGTCAATCAATTTATATCAACAATCAAAGGTTGGATTATCTAATTAATTGACCTACGCACAACCTGTGATATTTCTATTATATAACAAAATATAATGCGGAAAAGAAATAACACAGACACAAGAAATTTTGTTAACGAGGAAACCGCAAATGCAGAAAAACCCCGGGACCTAGTCCAGATTTGAACACCACACTATATTAAGCCGCTACAGACACTAGCCTACTCCATGTTAAGTTCGAACTGGAATGCAGTTGAGCCCTAACCAATCTCACACTGATCAAGGTACAGTCGCGTTCCTTACGCCTCTAGAACCACGCCGGATTCTGCGCACTTGATTCTCTTAGCTGATCTCACCACAACTAAGAGTTGCTACGACCCAAAGTCGAAGACATGATAAACCAATCTGTCTCACCCGGAAAAGTCTATTGTATAGATAAATCAGTCTCCCACAGATAAACCTATGAGTTTTGTTCCGTCTTTTGATAAATCAAGGTGAACGGGAACCAATTGATATACCGGACTTATGTTCCCGAAGAACAACCTAGAAATATCAATCACCTCACAATAATCTTAATCGTATGGTAGCGAAACAAGATATTGTGGAATCACAAACGATGAGACGAAGATATTTGTGACTACTTTTTATCTTTCCTATCGGAGATTAAATCTCGAGCCAATCTTAGAGAAGATAGTACTCAAATACGATAGAAACAACAAGATCAAATCACGCAACTATAGAGAAAATAGTTGGATCTTGCTTCACAATCCTAATTAATTCTTTAAGCCGTTAACTTACAGAGTTTCGTGAAAAACCTAAGGTTAAAGGAGAATCGACTCTAGCTTATACAACTAGTATCACACAGGAGGTGTGGAGATTAGGTTTCCCAGTTGCTAGAGTTCTCCTTTATATAGTTTTCAAATCATGGTTTGATAGCTTTAAAACAAAGCATTCAATATTCACCGTTAGATGAAACCTGATCTAAGAGCCAATCTAAGTTTGCTTGAAACCAAAGCAATATCTCTCCACCGTTAGATGGTCTTAGCTTGTTACACACAAATGAGATGTACCTTCATTTAGATATGGGTAACCGGACCTAAACGTGTACACCTTGTTAGCTCAACAATAGTTAACCGAAGTTAGCCATATGAATACTTTCTTATCAACCATATTCATCTTATCAACAACTAGTTCAAATGACTCAAATGAAACTAGTTATAGAGTTGTTCAATTGTTTATATTCTCATAGAAGTATACAAGACACAATTAAAGCAAAATCGATTTTGATTCACTCGAATCAAGTCATGAACATTATAGCCACGGTTTGCAAAAGATTGCATTCCTCAATATATAAATGTATTAGTTCATGAACAAACCGATTCTAGAAATTAACCCACTCAAGTTTGCAAACGGGCACGCATACTTAAGTAGCCGGACTTGGACTGTGTCCGACACGGACTTGGACTGTGTCCGACAGTTTGCGAACGGGTACGCATACTATCACACATCCAAAACAACAGTTGAATTAGTACGCGTACGAGTACGCATACAGAAGTTCCCGAATTTCAACTAAGTTTGCCAGTACGCGTACGGGTATGCATACCAAGGCTCCCGGACTTTACCTGACCTTCCCAGTACACATACCGGTATGCATATATACCGGTCTTGGATCAACATATATACAAGTACGCATACTATGTCTATAATCCAATTATGGTTAAGTGTTCTAAACTCTATTTCAATCATTAAAACATTCTTAGAGGATGACAATAGTTGTTTTCACTAACTATTAGCATCAAAGCGATTTTCAAGTTATTGAAATAATCAATACGAAACATTCCGAGTCTATATCAAATGACTGTATCACACAAATCATGTAAGATGTTACTTGGCGATTTTCACATGATCATCTTTTGACATGCGTCAAGAATATAAGATGAACTTGGTTGAAGCAAAAGCTTACCAACACATATTTCGAGAAATATGTAAGCGAGTTAAACTCAGCTCGAAATATCAAATGTGTATAATCGAACACTATATAGCAATACGACTTTTGTCTTAAGAAGGAGATAGAGTAGAAGTAGACTTTCTGAGTGATAGATGAGTTTCAGTCTCCACATAACTATTGTCGATAAAGTTCCACAAGCTCTCATTAGTAGTTCTTCGTCTTCAATTGATGAACGCCGTGAAGTCTAAAGCTCAACTGCACAATCTATCCTAGCCCTAGACATTACTATAAGTAGACTAGAAATCAAGACTTATAGTTTTGATCACTAAACTTGACAAGCAAGCTTGAGATAGCAACGCTTGCGAGTTTGACCGAGCAGTGCTCTAACACCAAATGTCTTGGGCTTACCTCAAAGGATAACTCCTTAGCATATTCTTCCGAATCCCGAGGTAGAAAACTTATGTTCTCAGATTTTGATAACATTCCCTCTAAAGTGACAGTTGATACTATGTCAAAATCTGAGATGAAATTCACCAGAACCTTAAAAAAGGCTGTTGAGATTATTGATGTTCAAGCCTATAAAATCAGATCTCTTGAATAAAAATATGCTCAGCCCACTGATGGACTTGAGAAGTCTCTTAATAGAGAACGGGAACTCTATGGTATCGTTGAGTCTTTTTCTAATAATATCGAAAACCTCGTTTAAGAAACTACTCTACAGCGCGAAAAAATTAGTATGCTTGAAGATACTGTTAAAGAAGACTCAACTAGAGAAGAACGTTTAATCAAGTCTCATTCATCAGAATTGAACAGTTGTCGTGTTGAAAAAGAGAAACTTGCTGCATCTCTTTTACTAGCCCAGGAACAGTGTAACCCCTTGAAAAGATAAAACTCTGTTTTAGTGAGTAAGTCTTCTTCAGTGTCTTTTTCTAATACTCATGTGGTATTACCTAGCATGGAGAAAATTACTCCTAAGGAATTATCAGCTAAGAAACGTTTGCGTAACTCGCGGATATCTGAAAAGGCTATGAGTCAAAAGGGGGATTCATCAAAAGTTTATTATCCAAGATCCGGTTCATTCTGCGTGAAAAGGAATCATAATGTTCTACATTGTTTTGCTAGAAAGAAACAGATTTCTGATCTTCAAAATTTGCTTCTTTTTACAGTCGACAGAGTAAATAGTCTGACGACATTTACAATGGATGACATTCCTGCAGAGAACCAGAAATCTCGTAAAAAAGGTTTCCAAGGTAACTCCTCTAAAAATATTTACAAGAATCGTGTTCTTCATAATGGTGTGACTTCCTACACCACTTATGAACACGTTCCCATTGTTTATGAGAATAAGTCTTGCAGGTCTCAATCTAGGAAATGGGATTCTCGTGATCTTTATTCTCTGGAATGGATCTCAAGAGGTCCTAGACTTAATCCTCAAAGAAATCCTTCTGATGGAGATTCAAAAAGGTCATTATCTAAATTTTTTGGAAGATTCAACCGAAGGAAGGTGAGGAATACACGATTCAAACACTCAAGAGATATTTACAACTCTTCCCTCAATAAACATAATGGGATTACATCTCATTCTGTTACCTAGTCTCTACGTAAATTCATCCTTGAAACTAACTTGAGAGTTGCAAGGGTCATATTTATGGGAGACTCAAGTCAGTTGTATGTTATTATCTGATCGTGTGTTATTTCTTTGAAATAAAGTTGTTTTCGTCATATGTGAATGTTGAGTCATATCCTAGTAACTAATGTATCTTGTTGATTTTTCATGTGCTCTAATTTAAAGTGAAACTTCTAATTATCGAGATATGAAAATCTATGAGATGAATGAAAACAGATAGTGTATTTCCTTATTTTGGATCTTAGCTGACCCATTAACTTCCCGTAACCAGTCCTTGAAAGTCAGTGTATTCTTCTTCTTAAGAGTTTTTATATGGTTTCTATAACAAGGGATTCCTTTCCTTCTCTTGTTCACTAATATGTATATATATATATATAGTCAAAAGAATCAGGGACATCAACGGTACCTTTTATGATGGAGTCATGGAGAGGTGTGAAGTTATCAAAGAAGTCTGAATTTTTATGTCTAGGAAACTTCTTATGAGAATTTATTCTTATGTTTAAGAAGGAAAAATAGGGTTTGGAATAACAATTATTGTGATTACACATAGCTATTTCAACGTTTTTCATCTTGCAATGTTTTTAGATTTATTTATTTAAATTCTAAAGTTATTTGGAAGATGATTTTGTGCAGTATTTAATCTTTTTGATTTTATATATTGCAATTGCTTATGAGATGTATGCCTTTACGTTCGTGAATTGTGCTAGTATCTCATAAATGCTCAAAAGTTAAGTCTATTGCAAATATTGATAAAAGATAAAATGAACTTTTGAAACATTCCGCAGTATTGATCTTTCCCTGATCCACTTTTATGTGAAAGTACTGTATGGCTCCGTAAGTTTTCTTATGTTGAGTGCTTCCGATTAAATTAATCAATTAGTTCTTCTTGTGGTTAATTTATTCGAGTTTACTGGATACAAATCCATGTGATTTGTTAATGTCCAAAGAAATCCTTCTTTTCTCGTAAAAGCAAGGCCGCTCATGTTGTTCTCTTGGGAATGACATCAAATGGGGGAGAGTTCTTAAATTAACTTGTACTTAATTGCCATATCTTTGTGGGGAGTGTGGCTGTGGAATATTGTATGAGTTATCTTGTATCTTTATAAACTCCTTGATGAATATATTAAGTTTTCAAATTCATTTATGTGATTAATTGACATCTAATTTGTTTTGTTTTGTTTTGTGTAGATGACCAACTTCCAGAAATTCCTTTCAATTCCTTGGGACAATCAGTAGAAGATATTTCTAAGCCAAATGTTTCCAGAATTGGGGTGATAACCAGGAATGTTGTTTCACCACATTATGAGGATTGGAGGATCGTCCCCACGGAATTTAAGGAAGAAATTTGGAGGACCCTTAAGAATGAGTACAGGGTACTTGACATCATCAAGGGCAAGGTTTTAAGGATGGCAAATAAATCATGGAAGAACAGAAAGAACAAACTAAGACTGTGGTGTGATAAGTTTGATACTATTGCTGCGAGAAAGCACAATAGACCAGCAGGTGTGACGAGAGAAGATTGGGGACGCTTTGTCGATTTGTATGCTTCAGACAAGGATAAGAAACTAAGGGAAATAAGGAGGGAATCAAGGAAGCAACTGAAATCTCTGCACACTACTGGAAGGGATGGCATTGCTCGTCGTCGGCATTTGATGGAGCAACAAAGTCCAACCGGTAGTGTATCAAGATCTGTGGTATACTTGGCAACACATGTTTACCAAGAAATCCCTCAAGAATATCTTGAGTTAATGGACCCAAATTGTTATGAAATAAAATGCAGAGAATATGTTGTAAGTCCTGTAATTTTTGTTTCTTGTTTTTTGATTGACTTGCATACATTTATCTTTTAGTTTTCTTTGTAATTGGTTTTCCACTTACATATAATCTGATGTCCTTTGCAGGCAAAGATAAGAGAGTTGAACGAAACTGAGCAGTATAGAAACGAAACCAATTTGGACAAAGATGTCGTCGCCACGGTGGGTTTACATGAATTCTTATTGCAGTTTGCAAAAAAGAAACTTGTCAATTGCTAGCTAAATATTTTGTTTACTTCTTTGTAGGTGCTTGGAACTGAGGGGCTTTGTTCGAGGAATGGGAGGTGGGATATCAAAGATTGAACTGCGTGCTTCTGCAGTTTCTAGGGAGCAGTTACGTCAACAGGTGCTGAAGACTAGAGCTGTGGAAGATCGTGTCCGTACTCTTGAGGTCACTGTTGAGACACTAATGGCTGGTTTAAGCTGCAATCCTAGCACCAGCAATGCTAATGCTCAGGTAGCATTCTATAACTAGTTAATGATTAATTGCATGAGTTTCTTTTTGATTGAATGAATGTTTGTTCGATGCTTTGAAATTTCATGTTTAATTAACCAATTGTCAGTGAATTAGAAACTTATGCTAGGTTATCACAGTTTAGTCTTTGTTTCTCTTATGATTTATTTGTCTTCTTATGTGCACCAGTATTTTTCAACTCCGTGTCCAGGTAAAATATTCAGGACTTGTGTTTATGGATCGTGAGAGTGAAAATAAAATCTTAGATGTTAGAATAGTTGAATCATGACTGAGTCTTTAACCTTTCATTCTGTATGACCTTTCTTAGCGAGCAGTTGAAAATTTTATTATGTTTGCATTGTATTCTTATGTGCACCAGTATTTCTTGATGTTATATTGGATGTGGTTATGATCTGCAGGGAATGAATGCTGGTGGTTGTCAACCTAATAGTCAAACAGTAATTTTGAGAAATATGAGAAAGAGATGTGTTGCCTTGGGCCATATAGATAGGGCTAGGCCTCCATTAAATGATGAATTTCATTTGGTCCAGATTGAAGAAGTTTGTCTGGAATCTGAGGGTCTTTGTGATTGCGACGGAACTTTTAAGGACGTTAAGATAGGCGAGAAGATTTTATGGCCGCGACACTATGTTTGTCCAATTGCCACTGATGGTGATGGTTTTTAATGAAGTTGGAGTTACAGGTTTTTTGTGGAGGTACTGACTTTTTGGTGACTTTTTTTTGGGTATACATGGTTGGGATATAGTTGGATATATGGTTGGGATATACATGTCGGATATATATTTACGTACTGGGTTTATATATGTAAAAGTGGTTGCCTCGTGCACCTTATTGTATGTCTAAGGCAGAAAGAGAAGTCATCTGTAAAACTCTTAGCACACTTAAAGTTCCAATTGGTTACAGTGGGAATTGGAAAAAGAAAGTATGCCTGAAAGAGTTCCAATTGAAGGGTTTGAAGTCTCACGATTATCACATTCTGTTGCAGGGGTTAATGCCTATTTTTATAATGCATTGTTTCAAAGATCATAAACCTTTGCGTGAGGCAGTTCAACACTTATCATTGTTTTTCAAAGTACTAACTTCCAAGGTTATTGATCGTGCTCAGCTTCTTATAATGCACGAGCATGTGGAGTCAATATGTGTGTTCGAAATGTATTTCCCGCCTGCTTTTTTTGTTAGTATGACTCATGTTGTCGTACACTTGGCAAAAGAGGCACATCAATTGGGGCCTGTTCAATTTAGGTGGATATACCCTTACGAGAGGTATATACAATTCTTTAGTTACTAATATCCAATTTATTCTTTTTGGAACCAAGCAAAACTTACATATCTTTGTTTACTAACTACATGTGCAGGATGATGAGATACTACAAGGTTCTTGGTCGCAACAAAAATTATGTAAAAGGCTCTATTACAAAACAGTATGAGGTCAATGAAGGAGCGCGCCATTGCGTCGAGATACTTCTTGAAGCGAGGCGAAAATATTTTAAGTGTCGTGGAAAGATATCAATGCCCTGTGATGCTTATGAAGGTCCACACCCAGCTAAATCACAAGGAAAACGACATTTTTTGACCACCGTAGAACATGAACAAGTTCTTTTGTGGATATTGAGACATTCGGATGAAAATACTGAATGGGAAGCGTAAGTAAATCCCAAGTTGATTTCTATTTAGATCATTTCATCACACTATGCATTGGCTTTTAAGTTCAGAGACATGAATATAGTATTAATCAGTGATAGATCTTAGTTTATTACTTTATTACATCTAATGAACTTAAACCGGCAGTTAACTACCACATGCTAAAGCTGAAAGTTTCTTATCTTTATTGTTATATTCGAAGATATACTGAACGATGTCTCAGTTCAATTTCGTTCAGATGAAACATTTTAGTTATCATGACATGAGTTTAAGCTGAAATCTAAATTGATTTTGCATACCTATTGTCAATTCTCAGTAGATTTTTGTCACTATGTTTGATTTCTGGTTGCGTTTATTGCGATTAATTGTTAAACTTTTGGGATTGTTATAATGGCATCTTCAAAAATCTGTGTGTGCTCGCTCGAAGCAAGGTTAAGGGAGCAGTAGTACTACTTGATTATGTTTCTTGGTTTATTAGTTAATGCTTATCACTTGTCACTTTGTGTGTGTTTGACAGGAAGTACGAGACATATGTTTGTAATTTGAACCAAACTCGTACGGGAAGGATAAAACCTACATACTACATTGAATGGCTATAGAAACAACTTGAAGGCACTCCCATGACAGATTTTCGTAGGATGGCAATTGGTCCTACCTTCACTACAGTTTCGTACAACTCATAATTTGTTAATGGCTATCTTTTTTACACAGCCGATGCAGAAAAAAAATTAACTACGCAAAATAGTGGAGTCACCATGGATGCTTGCACCAGCTTCAGAGCAAGTTCCAGAGATACTAACTTGGTCGATGACTATACTACGTACTACGGCATTCTACAACGTATACTTGAACTGGATTATGGAGTTTTCTCTGAAATTGTTTTTTACTGTGATTGGGTGCGAGTCGAAGACAAATACATGGATCTTATGTGGATGCAGATACAAAGTTGAGGTTTGTCAACTTCAGAAAGTTTATGAGAAGCTCAAAAGAAGTCGACGATCCATTCATCCATGCTTCTCAAGCTAGACAAGTTTTTTACTGCAGAGATGTGACAAGGGAGCATTGGAATTTGGTTTTGGAATATCCAATAAGATCAGACCCCAATAAGAATGCTTTGGAAGATCCATTTGTCTTCATTGCAAATGCGAATGAAGCTTCGTCAATGTTGACAACTGTTGGAGATGATGAGTATTGGAATGGAGAAGCTCAGGTAAGGTTTCATTATATTTCTTCTTACACGTCTCTTCTAGTAGATTCCATATTTGTTATGTTTACTTTTGTTTTAATTTCATTTTCTACAATTGGTTATCTTTCCAAGGGCACGAGAAATGGGGATACACGTACGTGAATGAACTTGCCCAGCACCTTATAATTCAACTGGTGGAAATCATGTAGCTCCCCTATGCACATGTGAGTTTTCCTGTGCATCTTAAAGGCATTGTATAGTCAGAACCTTGACAGTTAGGTACTTATTTGGGTCAGATAACATGTTGAATCTTGTACTACAATCTGCACCTCGTATGTTCCACTATATCTAACCTGTTGGCTGTTGATGATTTCTAATTTCTTATGCATAATCTTGGATATCGTTAATGAACACTACACTCTGATGCATTCTGAATTTTAATTTATTATGATTACTAGTTTAGCTTGTGCAAGTATCTTCTTCTTCCCCTGTATCTGCCTTCGATTTCCCTGAAGCTTATGTTTTGTTGCAATCTTCTCCTATCGTAGTTATGGTTGTGTGATAACTTTCCTGCAGTTTGTGGCCAATACTGCATGTATTTATAGTCATCTTCCCCCCAACTAATATTATTAGTTTTTAAGTTACATATGTTATGTGCCCTTCTAGAGTACCTACAACGAAGGTTTGATTTGTCAAATTTACCTCACACATGACCTAGATTAGGTTATGGTTGTAGTTTAGAATTATGGTTGAATCACAGAGAATTTGTATGTATGCAAATGATGCAGGAAATGAGTTTTTAACACTGTTAATGATGAGGTTGTTGAATCTGGTGGTAGTTGTTCAGGGAAATTGAGATTGTTGGTGATGATTGAAATGAGATTGCAGCTATGGATGGTTGGAAAGTAAGCTGAGTTTATGATTGTATATAATAATGAGTTTTGCTTGGATTGTATAAGTTGTTCAAGTGATGTGAATTATAGTTATGGTCTTAATTAGTCTGGTAGAATGGAAATGATTATGGTTTAATCCCTGCAATTGATGAGCCAACTGTTGTCTACATGACCTATATCTAGGTTTAATCTGTCAAATTACCGCACACATGTGCTTCCAGCTACTACCCATTGCTAGAATGTCTGTCAAATTACCTCACACTGTTGTCTACATGACCTATATCTAGTAACTTATTTTGTTCTACCGTGTATTATGAACTGAACGAAGTCATTGTACTGTTGTTGATTTGCTTTGCAGGAAGTCGCATGTGAACCAAGGACACATCACATGGATGCTCTGCTTGATATCATTTGTGAAGTATTGGCCAAGTTCATTGTCATCGGAGGAGCTTAATTATCATTTTGTTTTTTATCAGTTGTCTATTAGTTTAGCATGTTGTTGTTAGAACTTACTAGCTATCTTGGACATGTATTCTCTGAACTCAGTATTTCATTCTTTTTTGTGTAATTTTACACCCAATGGATAAAATGAATGAATGTTAAAATTCTTAGTTTGATTATAAATTTCAGTTAAATTTGAAGTTGCGTTTGAATTTCAGTTAAATTTGAGGTTGCGTTTGAATTTCAGTTTGACTTTAATTTGACTTGACTTTAATTTGACTTGACTTTAGTTTGACTTCAACGGCATTCGGATTAATTCAGATTCAGGCATTTCAGCAAATCTAAATCTATATTTTTTTATATTATAATTCAAATCTACGACTGGTTTAACGGGTCAGTATCTAGTAACTGTTAGAATCGGTCTCTGTTCAGAGACTCACGGTTTAGGGTCGTACAATTAGAAAACGCTTTATCAGCGACCTCTTTAGAGACCGTTAGAACAGGTCGTTTAACTCTTATATATGACTTGTCCTGACGGTCGCGGAACTTCTGTTTTCCACTAGTGAATGTAAGTTTTGTTTTTCCTGGAAACCCCCTTTTCCTGTAATTATTTATCGATTTTGTTTTTGTTGTTGATTACTAATTTGGTGAAAAATGGGCTAATTGGGGTTTGACTTCAAATCAACCTTTTAGATGGATTTTGATAATGTTGTATTCTGTTGATTGTTTTGTCCTAGTATTGTGCACAACCTTTAGGTATTGTGGTGTTGGCCCGTGCATCTATTTTCTGATTATCATGCTTCTTTGAGTACATGGGAGACTGGAAGCTGAGAATATGTTCTCTTCAAAAGAAGTCGAGGAAGAGGCTAAGAAAGAATCCACCCAGACATTTGTACCAGGAGAAGTTCCCGATGTCATTGAAACATCAGAGAACGAGAAGGTTGCTAAATCCGTTGCTCCAACGCCTGAGCAAATCATAGCTATTAAGGTATGAATTCTTACATATTCAGCAGTTAAGCACTCTATGGTTAAGATATGTGCCCCTAGTTACTTTTATCTTTAAAATTCAGGTATCATGAGTCATGTCTCCAACTAGAATAGGTTCCGTGTAATTATTTTGATGCCTTGCTATCTTTAGTTGTAAACATCCTTATAAAGATACTTCTGTTCACTGTACATTTTGCAGGCTACAATTGTGAACTCTCAGACTCTGGAAAAGGTTGCAAGGCTTGAACAGGTATTTCCTTCTCTTTCTAGATTTAGTTGTTTGGCCTATTCTTTTTTTCTTTTTGTTTGCCTTCGAGATACCTTTGATGTGTTTCCTCCTAATTGTACTATTTCTTTCTGAATTTTAGTGTTTTCTAAGCTCTTTCTTTTTGTCTTGATGTTAAGATTCTGCAACTTTGGTTATTCATGACACGAACAGGCATTGAAGTCGGGCCAGCTTCTTGCAGAATTCAACATCCCAGGTAATAAAAACGATAACAATATGGATTTGGATGCTCAAAATGAAGCTAACACCGAATTGGACAATACTAAAGATAAGCAATTGGATAGTGAGATGGAGCCAATCGAAGAAGGGTTCTTTTTTAGTCACCTTATACATGGCTTTCAGAATTTTTTATAATTCTTTGGTGCTTTTGGTATTGTGCTCAAACAAGAATGGAACAATAATAACTGATGATGAGTAACTTAAAATATATTTAGCTACTTTATTCTTTTTTTCCGTCACAAGATCCAACGTTGTTGATTCTCTTTATTGGTTATTAATCCATGTTTCTTTTCTTGGTTCTTTCAGGATTAAAGAGTGTCGGTGGATTTTGTTATGTTCTTTTCTATCCACTCTAGAGAGTGATGGACGCGGAAATTAGATGGAGCATGATGATAATTCAAGAAAATGATTGTATTACCCTCTGCAAAAGGAAACTAGACATACAATTTTAGTGTGAGAAAATGGTGAAGGAACTCACTGTTTAGTTTATAAAGCTCGTGGACGTGTAACAAATGGGACAAATTCTCTTATGAAGATTCACTTAAAACAAGAAGATGGAGGTTTTCCAAGTACGGCTTTTGGAGAAATCTCTATGTTGAAGGAAATGCAACATGATAATATATTCAGGTATAATGTTTTATCATTTCATTTTAGTTTCTAGTTCAATTACAATTTGTTGCTTAGGATATAATTGGGTCGATAAAGGTGTGGGGTTATTCTGGTTGTTTAGTGCAAATATATTTTTGAACATGGTATGAGGCAGAACATGGTATGACTATTAAAACTACTAGTATCTCTTTTTAACTAACCAATGAAATCTCATGGTATGACACTATTATTAATTTCAAAGCATAATTTATTGGTTTGGAGACTACTTCCACTGTACGTATGATCAGTAGGGTCTCTTATTTCCTTTGATTTATGAGCTTTAAAGATTGAAGGGTCATTTTATACTCTATTCCTTGTCCTTGACAGTAGAATAATTCTAAAAGGGTAGTACCATAGTTTGTGTTTGCATTTAAACGTGTAAACACAATCAAGTAAATGAAATTTCACCAAATTTAGTCAACTATGTCATATTTTGGGAAGAATTTACTGGGTACACTAGGATGAAACTAGTTTAAGTAAAGATCCAGTAGCTGATAGGGTCAATCTGTGGTACTGCTCAAGTGTCAAAGTTTCCAATGAGCGGGTCATGATTAATAAGCTTAAGCTGTTATGTAATAGCATTAATTTTGATTGAATGTAGCTTTAATCTTTGTTGTGTAAGTTGGATTTAGAAGTTAAAGAGATCAGTCTGATGGTATTTACGGGCAGGCATTCATTCTGTGTTGATGTACAAAGATCATGTCTTGCCCCACTAACTTTAGTTTTCGTTTCAAATGCAGAGCTATGGTTAAGTTTCTGGTCAGAAGTGCACTCTATAACAAGTATTACGAACTGGAATTATTAAAAAAATGTATTAAGTATTAACTAAGACCACCACCTTAGGTGCTGATGCAACTCTCCATTCATTAAAATATATTTGTTGTTTTTCCTTCCATATGAAACAGTTATATAGTTGGTATGATGTGGCCAGAATTGAACTTTTGTATGATCGTGCATTGACATGTTCTTGAGAGAATCTTCTGTCACGCCCCTAACGGTTCTCTACATTTAGAAGTATGCTCAATGTCAAGTGTAATAACATGCATATTAATTGTCATGTTTTATAGGTACCTCACTGGTGGTGCTTGGGTAGGAAAACTTTTCTTTTTAGGATTGAATTCATCTTCTGAGTTTGTTTTTCCAGGGTTTGTTGGAGGAGCATATTTTGGAAGTGTACAAGGAGATTAAAGCTTGGAGACCTTGAATGCTTTAAGTAGTGCGGAGTGACTCTGAGATTGATGAAGTTTGTTTTGGAGGGTGAAATGTGATGATGTGCACCAACAACAAGTGAGTAAAGAAGACTCACAGTGTTTAATTTGGAAATGATGAAAGTACTCTAAAACATATAAATCTACAAGAATTAAACTTATATTGTGCTTAATTTACGTATTGAATATCTGGGGCATGAATATATATTTTCAAATGGAGGACTTCTTTCTTCATTGCACACTGAATGTCTCTCTGTCTCTCTTAGTAATGGTTTTTCAATGATATCGGCCTAAATTTTGGCCTGAAAATGTTGCAGGGAACTATTGACTAGGTCAACAGAAGAACAACTTGACTTTTTTTTTCAGTTGCAAAATTTACGCAACGGTCGTTAGCTGTTGCTAAATTTGGAACCAGAATAACAAAATCCGATCTGACTAAGAGGAGCCGTTCTAAGTTTTTTTGGTTCCAAATTTCACAACGGCTAAAGGACAGTTGCGAATTTTCCTTTTCGCAACTGCCTGAAGCTGTTTTGAAAAAAATATAGCAACAGCTGAATGCTGTTGCTAAACCTATTCGCAACAGCTAAAACCGTTACAAAGCCAAGAAAAAAAACAGTTGGCTGAACCGAAAACCGTTGCGATTTTTTTTTTGCAACGACCTAGGAGTTGTTGCCAAAAAAATGCAATGCCGCGTTTCGCAACGGCTAGCTGCTGTTGCAATTCCCTTTTGCAACTACAGGCAGCCGTTGCTAAACCCCAAAAATGGTGTAGTGCATGAATTATCTCTTTGAGAATTTCATTATGATCCCGTAGTTTCCGTACCTTTGCCAATTTATATTGACAAAAAGGGGGAGAATTATTTGGTAGTTCACACTACATACATATGGTTAACGGATCATTATGTAAGAGGGAGTGGTTTTCATTGTAAGAGGGAAGTATTGACTAAGGGGGAGTGATACATATCACCATAGTATTATTTCAAAGTTGTGATGCAATTGGACTTTGATTCGATATAATAATATTATGACATTGTATAACAATGATTGAGAACATCTATTTTCTTATTGTTATGGCTACCGATCTTCAACAACAATGATGCTGACTTGAACACGTTCAAAATCGTTGGAGTACTTGGAGTAGCGAAGAATTCAAGGAAAGTTGAAGAGCCAAGGAAATCAAGCATGATGGATGAGAAGCTACAAAGTTTATTTATTTTATAATCCATATGTATTGATAGTATTGTCACTAAAATTGACAAAGGAGGAGATTGTTAGAGCACTGCTCGGTCGAACTCGCAAGCGTTGCTATCTCAAGCTTGTTTGTCAAGTTTAGTTGATCAAAACTATATACTTGATTTCTAGTCTACTTATAGCTATGTCTCGGATTAGGATAGAATGTGTAGTTTAGCTTTAGACTTCACGACGTTCACCAATTGAAGAAGAAGATCTACTGAGGAGTTTGGAGGAACTTTATCAACAAAAGGTATGTGGAGACTAAAACTTATCTATCACTCAGAAGTATATTCTATTATATCTTCTAATGAGACTAAGTCGTATAGCTATATAGACTTTTACATTATACACATTTGATATTTCGAGCTGAGTTTATCTCGCTTATCTATTTCTCAAAATATGTGTTGAAAGCTTTTTGCTTTAGCTATGTTCATCGTATTTTTAACGAGTTTAGTTGGAAACAATTTATTTGTTGGAAACTAAATACTAAGTCAAAAGATGATCATGTGAAAATTACCTTGAACATCTTATATGATTTGTGTGGGACAGTCATTTGATGTTAGCTTGGGAAGTTTCGTATTGATCATTCGATCACTTGAAAATTACTTGAAGCTACTGGGATGTGTGAGATTACCATTGTCGTCTTCTAAGGATGTTTCAATGATTGAAATGAGAGTTTAGAACAATTAACCATGTCTGGATACAACACGGTATGCATATCCAGTATGCGAACTGTATTGTGATAATTTAGGTCTTAAACTCTTGTTTGCGTACCTAGTATGCGAACGAATTTACCTGAGAAGATCCGGAACTCTTTTTTGCGTACCTAGTATGCGAACGGGTTTACCTGAGTTGGGTCCGAGATGGTTGTTCGCGAACCGGGATGATTCTCATACTCATTAACTAAAACATTTATGATTTAAGGAATGCAAATTAACTTTGCAAACTGAGGCTTAATGTTTATGAATTGATTCTTGTATAAGTACTTTATACGATTACGAATCAATCCGATTTTGTTTTAATTTGTTCATGTATATTTCTATGAGATAGTGAAAAATTGAACAACTCTGTATAAAACACAATTAGATTCATTTGATTATATTTCATGTTTGATTGATCATCATATTTTGTCTAGAAGTGTTAGATGAATAAGGCAAAGAAAAAAATGTTCATATGGCTAACTTCGGTTAACTATTATTGAGCCAACTCAATATACACGTTTAGGTACGGTTACCCATATCTAAATATAAGTATATTTCATTTGTGTGTAACAAGCTAAGACCATCTAACGGTGGAGATTAATTGCTTAATTTCTAAGCAGACTTAGCTTGAATCTTAAATCAGGATTTCATCTAACAGTGAATATATAATGCTTTGTTACTAAGCTATCTTAGCTTTGATTGTAAGCAACCATAATTTGAAAGACTATATAAGGGATAATTCTAGCAACTGAAAAACCTAATCCCGGCACTTTCATTTGTCCTAGTTGCAAACTAGAGTCGATTCTCCTTTAACCAAGGTTTACCCAAAACCATATTAGGTTAATGACTTGATGACTTCATTTGGGATTTGTGAAGCCAGATCCAACTATTTTCTTTGTAGTTGTGTATTCTGATCTTACTTGTTCTATAGTATTGAGTTTTATCTTCTCTAAGATTTACTCGAGATTTATCTCCGATAGGTAAGATATAAAAAGTAATCACAACAGTTCTTCGTCTCAGACTCTTGTGATTCCACAATAACTTTTTCTATTAATCAGTTGGGTTATTATGAGGTGATTGATATTTATAGGCTGCTCTTCGGGAGTATAAGACCGGATTATTAATTGGTTCCTGTTCACCTTGATTTTATCAAAAGATGAAACACAAACCGAATAAAGAATAGACATATATGTGGGAGATAAACTTGTTTATAATCTTCCACTTTGGGTCGTAGCAACTCTTAGTTGTGTGTGAGATCAACTAAGGGAATTAAGTGCACAGAATCCGATGTGGTTCTAGAAGCGTAAGGAACATGATTATACCTTAATCGGTGTGAGACTTGGTTAGGGCTCAACTATATTCCAGTCCAAAGTTAACTTGTAGTAGGCTAGTATCTGTAGCGACTTAATACAGTGTGGTGTTCAAAGCTGGACAAGGTCCCAAGGTTTTTCTGCATTTGCGGTTTCCTCGTTAACAAAATTTCTTGTGTTTGTATTATTTCTTTTCCGCATTATATTTGTTTATATAATTGAAATATCATAGGTTGTGCGTAATTCAATCAGTTGATGAATCCGACCGTGTTTGATGGATATAACATGATTGACGCTTGGGCATTGGTCTTTGGTACCGTCCAAGTTGTATCTCATATCAATCAGGCTCACAGATTTTTATCTGTTCGATTTGCTGATTGTATTGAGAAATAAAGATAAAGCTCTTTGATATATTTCTTGATTGAGTCTCACTTTTAAGTTGGTGCTCTCGGAATTATATTGGAGTTTAGTCCATATAGATTGCCAAACGAATTATTAGGTGTGGTTTTTATACCCCCGTTTTTTCACTCTGTACAATTACAAACTAAACTGATTTTGCTTCAAATGGTTTATTCCTATAAGATGATGAACATTTGAACAACTCTCTTGAAACACATTTAGATTCATTTGATTATCTATTATGATTGATAAATTATAAGTGCTAATATGGCTAACTTCGGTTAACTATTATTTAGCCAGCAAGGTATACACATTTGGGTATGGTTCATCCATATCTAAATATAAGTATATTTCATTTGTGTGTATCAAGCTAATACCATCTAACGGTGGAGATTGATTGTTTAATTTCTAAGCAGACTTAGCTTGAATCTTAAATCAGGATTTCTTCTAACAGTGAATATTGAATGCTTTGTTACTAAGCTATCTTAGCTTTGATTGTAAGCAACCCTGATTTGAAAGATTGTATAAGGGGGAACTCTAGAAACTGGAAAACCTAATCCCGACACTTTCCTGTGTCCTAGTTGCAAACTAGAGTCGATTCTCCTTTAACCTAGGTTTTCCAAAACCATTATTAGGTTAACGACTTAAAGGCTTCATTTTGGATTCGTGAAGCCAGATCCAACTATTTTCTCTGTAGTTGCGTATTCTGATCTTACTTGTTCTATCGTATTGAGTTTTATCTTCTCTAAGATCTACTCAAGATTCATCTCTGATAGGTAAGATATAAAAAGTAATCACAACAGTTCTTCGTCTCAGATTCTTGTGATTCTATAATAATGTCTTCTGTTAATCAGTTAGGTTATTGTGAGGTGACTGATATTTCTAGGATGCTCTTCAGGAGTATAAGTCATAGGTATTAGTTTATTCCTGCTCACCTTGATCTTTGTATCAAAAAAGGGAATAAAAATAATAAAAGATAGACATATCTGTGGGAGACAGATTTGTTTACAAGTCTCTTTGACTTTGGGTCGTAGAAACTCTTAGTTGTGGGTGAGATCAGCTAAGGGAATCAAGTGCGCAGAATCCGACGTGATTCTAGAGGTGTAAGGAACGCGACTGTACCTTAATCGGTGTGAGACTTGGTTAGGGCTCAACTACATTCCTGTCCGAAATTAACTTGTAGTAGGATAGAGTCTGTAGCGGCTTAATACAGTGTGGTGTTTAAATCTGGACTAGGTCCCGGAGTTTTTCTGTATTTGCGGTTTCCTCGTCAACGAAATTTCTGGTGTCTGTGTTATTTCTTTTTTGCATTATATTTGTTTATATAATTGAAATATCACAGGTTGTGCGTAGTTCAATCACAGTTGATAACTCCGACCTTGTTTGTTGGATATAACTTGATTGACACTTTGGCATTGGTGTTTGGTACTGTCCAAGTATTTCTCATAACAATCAGGCTCACGGATTTCCTTATGTTTTATTTGCTGATTGTATTGAGAAAGAGATAAAGCACTTTGATATATTTCTTGATTGAATCTCACTTTTAAGTTCGTGCTCTCGGAATTATATTGGAGTTTGGTCTATACAGATTGCCGAACGAATTATTGGGCGTGGTTGTTATACCCACGCTTTTTCAGATATAAAGAGCAACACGACAGTACCGTTGTATCTCTTAGAACCATATCATCAGTAGGGAGTCCGTCATGTAAGAATTTTCAAATCACTCAAGAATGTATTAGCAGAATAGCGGAAGACCAAATTACTTTGAACCAAGGACTAGTAACACCCATATTTTGAATGAAGTTATTTGATGCCTTAAAAAAATAGAACCCCATCTTTACATTCTTCCAGACCATCTCATCTTCTCGATCATGGGAGGAGATAGGTGTTGAAAGAATAAGAGTTGTCAAATTTCCTGGTAAATTTAAACTTGATGGAATGACCCACTGTCTAGCAACCAAGAGTTCAGAAGCATTTTTTTGGATTGTTTTGAATTTCATGAGTGTCAAGACCAAGAAAATCAACCACAGGCCCTTTTATTCCCCGACACCAATTGTGTAACCAAAAATTAATGTTTGTACTGTTACCAATCAACCAAGTCACATGGTCCTCATTATATTCCATTGTCTTCGAAAACCTGGCCATAACGAAAAGCACCTGTAATTTGTAACAACCATCATGTGTTTAAAGAATCGAGACCTCATAAAAGAAGGGTTCTCTTAAATATAGCTCACACATTTATTAACCATAATCCAAAAAAATTAAACTAAAATGAAAATCCAAACACGTCTTAATTTTATTAACGATTTGACTTAATTTCCCCCACTTACTCAAAATCAAAATAAACCTTTTAATCATACTTCATTATATTTCAAATTGGTTATAATTGTTCTTTTATAATTCTCACACAATTATAAACCATAGTTCTTACTTTTCTCTAAAAACAACATAAATCCTAATTCTTAATTCTCTCTAAAAACAACAACATCAATTGAAACAGAATTAACTTAGGATTTGATTCTTTTCCTTGAACCATTTTCCTAAAACTCCACAAACACAATCTATAAAAAAAAAAAAAAATCTCTAAGGTGATTTTTTTCTCAATCATAATTGCACCAAAATTAATTGAGGGTAATTGATCATTCTTCAAAAATGTTAATCATGTCAAATATCTTACATAAACTTAATTATAAAAAATTAGATAAATAACTTTTTCTCTTGATTTAGGTTTCTAATGATCATCCTAATATTTTGGGCTATGTATAATAATTATGCATAATTATGTGGGCTATGTGTAAGATTTTAAAGGTCTGTTTGGTTAGATAAAACACTTATTTTGAATAGGTTATGGTTCATAAAAGCATGGGCTACATTTAAGAAAAGCCTAAAAGAACACCACTCATTCTCATTGTTGACAATATTCCATGCTTGCTTGAATAGGGCAGCAGTATTCATAGACAGAACAGATTGAATACCCAGTGAAAAAGCGGAGGTATAACAACCACACCCAACAATTCGTTCGACAATCTGTATGGACTAACTCCAATATTATTCCGAGAGCACCAACTTATAAAGCGAGCTCAACCAAGAAAGATATCAAAGAGTTATATCTCTTTTTCTCAGATCAATCATCAAATCAAACAGATAGAAATCTATGAGCCTGATTGATATGAGAAATACTTGGACGGTACCAAAGACCAATGCCCAAGTGTCAATCAATTTATATCCAACAAACAAAGGTCGGATTTACCAATTGATTGAACTACGCACAACCTGTGATGTTTCAATTATATAAACAAATATAATACGGAAAAGAAATAACACAGACACAAGAAATTTTGTTAACGAGGAAACTGCAAATGCAGAAAAACCCCGGTACCTAGTCAAGATTGAACACCACGCTATATTAAGCCGCTACAGATACTAGCCTACTAAAAGTTAACTTCGGACTAGAATGTAGTTGAGCCCTAACCAAGTCTCACACCGATTAAGGTACAGTCGTGTTCCTTACGCCTCTAGAACCACGCCGGATTCTGTGCACTTGATTCCCTTAGCTGATCTCACCCACAACTAAGAGTTGCTACGACCCAAAGTCGAAGACTTATAAACAAATCCGTCTCCCACAGATAAGTCTATTCTGATAGATAAATTTGTCTCCCACAGAAATACCTACGAAGTTTTGTTCTGTCTTTTGATAAATCAAGGTGAATAGGAACCAATTAATAATCCGGTCTTATACTCCCGAAGAGCAACCTAGAAATATCAATCACCTCACAATAACCCAACTGATTAATAGAAAAAGTTATTGCGGAATCACAAGAGTCTGAGACGAAGAACTGTTGTGATTACTTTTTATATCTTACCTATCGGAGATAAATCTCGAGTAAATCTTAGAGAAGATAAAACTCAATACTATAGAACAAGTAAGATCAGAATACGCAACTACATAGAAAATAGTTGGATCTGGCTTCACGAATCCCAAATGAAGTCTTCAAGTCGTTAACCTAATATGGTTTTGGAAAAACCTAGGTTAAAGCAGAATCGACTCTAGTTGCAACTAGGACACAGGAAAGTGACGGGATTAAGTTTTTCAGTTGCTATAGTTCTCCCTTATATAGTCTTTCAAATCAGGGTTGCTTACAATCAAAGCTAAGATAGCTTAGTAACAAAGCATTAATTATTCACCGTTAGATGAAATCCTGATTTAAGATTCAAGCTAAGTCTGCTTACAAATAAAGAAATTAATCTCCACCGTTAGATGGTCTTAGCTTGTTACACACAAATGAAATATACCTTCATTTAGATATGGGAAACCTTACCTAAACGTGTATATTGAGTTGGCTCAATAATATTTAACCGAAGTTAGCCATATGAACACTTTTGTCTTAACCACATTCATCTAACACTTTTAGATCAAATATGATGATCAATCAATCATGAAAGATAATCAAATGAATCTAATTTTGTTTCACATAGAGTTGTACAATTGTTCACTATCTCATAGAAATATATATGAACAAATTGAAACAAAATCGGATTGATCCGTAATCGGACAAAGTACTTATATAAGAATCAATTCATGAACATTAATCAACGGTTTGCTAAGATTGCATTCCTTAATTCATAAATGTATATGTCCATGAGTATGTAAAACATACTTAACCGATTTTTGAACTTGAAGCACTGTGTTCGCAAACCAGGTACGCGAATAACAGCTCCGGACCTTGGCCTGTCCAGCCGTTCGCATACCAGGTACCCGACCAGCCGTCCCGGACCCAACTAAGGTAGAACCGTTCGCATACTTGGTACGCAAACAAGGTTCCCGGACCATAATAGTTAAAACTGTTAGCATACTAGGTACGCAAATAAGGTTCCCGGACTTGAATAACTACAAAACAGTTCTCATACTAGGTATGCATACCGTGTTGTATCCAGACATGGTTATTTGTTCTAAACTCCCATTTCAATCATTAAAACATCCTTAGAAGATGACAATAGTTGTCTCACACAAACTATTAGCTCTAAGTAATTTTCAAGTGATCAAATGATCAACACGAAAATTTCCAAGTTGACATCAAATGATTGCCTCACACAAATCATGTAAGATGTTTCAAGGCAATTTCCACATGATCATCTTTTGACTTAATATTTAGTTTCCAACAAATAAATTGTTTCCAACTAAACTCATCAAGAATAATGATGAACATAGTTAAAGAAAAAAATATCCAACACATATTTCGAGAAATAGATTAGCGAGATAAACTCAGCTCGAAATATCAAATGTGTATATTGTAAAAGTTAAATAGACATACGACTTAGTCTCATTAGGAGATAAAATAAAATAGACTTCTGAGTGATAGCTATAAGTAGATCTCCGTCTTCAATTAATGAACGTCGTGAAGTCTAAAGCTCAACTACACATTCTATCCTAATCCGAGACATAGCTATAAGTAGACTAGAAATCAAGACTATAGTGTTGATCAACTAAACTTGACAAACAAGGTTGAGATAGCAACGCTTGCGAGTTCGACCGAGCAGTGCTTTAACAATCTCCCTATTTTTCAATTTTAGTGACAAAATTAACAATACATATGGATTACAAAATAAATAAACTTTGTAGATTCTCATCCATCATGCTTGATTTCCTTGGTTCTTCAACATTCCTTGAATTCTTCGCTACTCTAAGTACTCTAGCGATTCTTAACGTGTTCAACTCAGCATCACTGTTGTTGAAGATCCGTATCCATAACAATAAGAAAATAGTTGTTCTCAATCATTGTTATACAGTGTCATAGTATTATTACACAGCATCAAAGTCCAATTGCATCACAACTTTGACAATAATACTACGGTGATATGTATCACTCCCCCTTAGTCAATACTTCCATCTCACAATGAAATCCACTCCCCTTACATAATGATTCGTAAACTATATGTACATAGTGTGAACTACCAAATAATTCTCCCCTTTTTGTCAATATAAATTGGCAAAGGTACGAAAACTACGGGATCATAATGAAATTCCCAAAGAGATAATTCATGACTAAAAAAGAACATATCAACTTTGTTTCGATGATTTCACATAGTCAAAACTTAGTGTATTCATCAAGGAGTTTATAAAGATACAAGATAAAACTACAATATTCCACAAGCGCACTCCCTACAAAGATATGGCAATTAAGTACAAGTTCATTTAAGAACTCTCCCCCATTTGATGTCATTCCCAAGAGAACAACATGAGCGGCCTTGCTTTTACGAGAAAATAAGGATTTCTATGGACATTAACAAATCACATGGATTTGTATCCGGTAAACTCAAATAAATTAACCACAAGAGGACCTTATAGATTAATTTAATCGGAAATGCTCAACATAAGAAAACTTACGGAGCCACACAGTACTTTCACATAAGAGTGGATCAGGGAAAGATCAATACTATGGAATTTTCAAAAGTCCATTATATCTTTTATCAATATTTGCATAAAGAAACAATAGACTTAACTTTTGAACATATATAAGATAATCATAGTTCACGAACGTAAACACCCATATCCCATAACAGTTTGCAATATATAAAGCCAATAAAGATTAATACTGCAAAATCATCTTCCAAATAACTTAGAATTTAAATAAATAAATCTAAAAACATTGCAAGATGAAAATCGTTGGCAATAGCTAAGTGTAATCACAATATTTTCTATTCCAAACCCTAGTTATCCTTCTTAAAACATAAGAATAAATTCTCATAAGAAGTTTCCTAGATAATAAAATCAAGGTTCTTTGATAGCATCATACCTCACTATGACTCCATCATAAAAATTATCGTTGATATCCTTGATTCTCTTGACTGTGGAGATTCCATGTTCATGAGTTAGAACGTTCACCTTTCGATCAACAATACGAGCAAGTTTCTTAGCCTTGATGCAATCCAAGATGAACTTCTTCTGGTTCCGTATCAAGACCTTTTGATATTCAAGGATTGGTCTGACCATCAATGAGATGATTTATTTGCAGTTGAAGGTTTGAAAATTCGACCTTTGAGTCATTCTGAAAATGAATTAAATCCTTGACAGATTCAGTAATCCAGGAGTTGTACTCTTTCCTTGCAATCATCTTCTCTAAAACAAGTTCTTGAACCGAATTGCATCCTTTAATGTCTTCTTCTATATCAAAATTTACCACTTCCTGAGGTCTTGAAGAGTTCTCCATATATAATTTTTTATTAATAGGGATGGAAAAACAATATAATATATATATGTTCGTGAACAAGAGAAAGAAACCCTTGTTATGGAAACCCCATAAACTCTTAAGAAGAAGAAGACACGGATGTTTGCGGACCGGTTACATAAAGTTAATGGGTCAGAAAAGATCCAAAATAAGGAAATACACTCTGTTTTCCGATATCTCGTATAATTTCATAGCTCTATAATTAGAAGATTCTCTTTAAATTAGAGCATAAGAAATGATCAATAAGATACATTAGTTACCAGGAGTCAAGATATGACTCAACATTCAAATATGAAGAGAACAACTTTATTTCAATCCCAGGATCAGATGATATCATACAACGAACTTGAGTTTCCTGGTAGGTCTGTAAACAAGCCTACGACTATGTCTAACTGCAAGTGCACAATGTCTATTGTAGACAGAGCAAATACAGGTCGATCCCACAGAGACAAGGTGGGTGTAGTGTTGATTCCAAAGTCTTACTAAACTGATTCGAAACAAGAGTAACACAAATATGAGGTTTGCGTCGATACGACAAAGATTAAGATTGATTACAACTGTAAAATAAAGAGGACTCTAAACAAGCAGATAACTAGGGTGCTAGGGCAGTCAAATCCACCTCTTAACCTACACTAAGTCAATTCAGTTTCAATAATGTTATTGTCCCTTATAATGGACACCGGTCAAGATGCAAGTCTGCCGTTTATCCAGGGAGGTCTCGAATGGAGGGTTTAATGTCAACTAAGGTCACTAACTAATCCCTAGTATTAGCTGTCTTCTTATAGTTCAACTAATGACAGACCAATTTGATTACTTAGATAATTAAACCTTTCCTAAGATGGATGGCCTATATCAACTAAGGTAACTAATCCCTAGCATAAGTTGTCTTCTTACAGCACAACTCATCACAGATTAGCTTAGTCTCTTAAGCATGAGTTGAAGCACAATATATGGTTATTCTATCTACCTATGTTGCATAGCAAACAAAAGGTGAAAGCAATATACTGTGACACAGTGATTAAACCATTCCTATATCATTTTAAGCACAACAAGAACAATATCAGAAATTTGAATCAAACTAGCAATAGATTAAGGGCTTCATCTAAACCCTAGTTATTAAATTAGAACATGAAGAAAATACTGAAAACAAACATAAACTACATTTTGGTGCACCGGCTAATCCGTACATACCCTTCTCTCTACAATCTCTTCCCTATTTATACACAAATTTCCCCTCAATCACTAGAATTCAATAATTAGAGAACAACCACTCAACCAAAAAAATGTGTTTTCCCGACAAACCCCTTCTGCAATTCAACTCTGCAACTCCTTGATTTGATGTTCTATAGCTGTGAAGATAACCCTAATCTTATCTCTCTCAATTGTAGCTTTTAGGGTTACTGTTCTTGACAAGGGAGAAGATAAAATTGAGAGAGATAGAGAGTAAGAGTTTAATTACATAGGGTGGCTATGAACAGAGATGGTCGGGGATGAATATGATTGATGGAGGGATAGAAGTGATGGTTCTTCAGAGTCTGTAGGGAAGAAGAAACGAAGTGGAAGAGATGTTTAGCTTCTGTTCGATTAGGAGAGGAATAGCAGGTGCTCAGGTGTTGGGCGGAAGCATCAAATGTCGATGTACCGCATGTAGATGCCATTGGATGCTCATCAGTTACATCGAATCTGACGGCTCGGGATGGGTGCAGGCTTGGGTCTTGGATTTTATTTCTTCTAGGACCATGGCTTCTTCAAAGCTAATATCTCAAGCCCACTTCTAGTTTTGGGTCGTGCAAGCAACATTCTTCACTTGTGGAGAAGGTGCAAATGACATTCTTCACTGCTTTCTTAGCGGGAGCTTTGTAGTCGCTCTTCCATTGTCACCAATTCTCTGCTCTTTTGAGTTCTCAATTCATCCAAGCTTTATTTACTACCTAAAAACACAAAATTAATTAGTAAAAGTATTTATTCTTGAAAACAATGAAAATACAGAATTTGGGTAAATATATGATTTTAAAGAGCAAAAGATGAGTTAATTTCCAATAAAAAGGTGTAGAAATATGCAATATTTGACACTCATCATTTCCCACAAACATCATCCTTGTAACTCTCAAGTTAGTTTCAAGGATGAATATACCTAGAACTAGGTAACAGAGTGAGACGTAATCTCACTAGGAAAATTGAGGGAAGAGTTGTAAATACCTTCTGGGTGTTTGTGTCGTGTATTCCTTACCTTCCTTCGGTTGTATCTTATTCTAAAAGAATTGGACATAAACCTTTTTGAATCTCCATCAGAAGGATTTTTTTGAGGATTAAGGTAAGGGTCTCTTGAGATCCGTTCCATAGGATGAGAATTATGAGAATTCCATCTCCTAGACTTTGATCTGCCAGACTTATTCTCATAAACACTGGGAACGTGTACATTTGTGGCAAACGTATTTGCATCATTAAGGGGGACACGATTCTTGTAGAGATTTCGAGATGAGTAACCTTGGAAACCTCTTTTATGAGAGTTCTGGTTTTCTGTAGGAATAAAATCCATCGTACATGTCGTCAGACACTTTACTCTGTCGACTGTAAAAAGAAGTAGATTTTGAGTATCAGAAATATGTTTCTTTCTAGCAAAACAATATAAAACATAATGATTCCTTTTCCCGCAGAATGAACAGGTTCGTGGATAAGAAACATTGGAAGAATCCTGTTTTAAGCTCATAGCCTTTTCGGAAGACCGCAAGTCATGCAAACATTTCTTAGCAGACACTTCCTTTGGAGTAATTTTCTTCATGCTAGGTAATACCACATGAGTATTAGAGATAGGCACTAAAGATGACTTACTCACTAAAATATAGTTTTCCCTTTTCAAGGAGTTGTACTGTTCCTAGGATAGTAAGAGAGATGCAACAAGTTTCTCTTTTTCAACATGAAGGCTGTTCAATTCTGATGAATGAGTATTGATTAAACGTTCTTCTCTAATTGAGTCTTCTTTAACAGTATCTTCAAGCATACTAATATTTTCAGGTTGTAGAGTAGTTTCTTGAACAAGGTTTTCGATATTGTTAGAAAAAGACTCAACGATACTATAGAGTTCCCGTTATAAAGAGATTTCTCAAGTTTATCAGTGAGCTGAGCATATTTTTCTTCAAGAGATCTAATTTTAGAGACTTGAACATCAATAATCTCAGTGGATTTTTATAAGGTTCTGGTGAGCTCCTTTTTAGATTCTGACATAGTGTCAACTGTCACTTTAGAGGGAATGTTATATAAATCTGATAGCAAAATTTTTTTTACCTCGGGATTCGGAAGAATAGGCTAAGGAGTTATCCTTTGAGGTAAGCCCAAGACATTTGGCATAATAAAAAAACTTTGGATGACATCTCTATGTGTGTAAGACGAGATAAACTTATATCCACAGAAATTAGATTGCTACAAACATAGACTTATGAGGTCTTTAACGTGTTTGCCATCTTTGATACCAATTGAAAAAGCGGGGGACTAACTCCAATATTATTCCGAGAGCACCAACTTATAAAGCGATCTCAACCAAGAAAGATATCAAAAAGTTATATCTCTTTTTCTCAGATCAATCAGCAAATCAAACAGATAGAAATCTATGAGCCTGATTGATATGAGAAATACTTGGACGGTACCAAAGACCAATGCCCAAGTGTCAATCAATTTATATCCAACAAGCAAAGGTCGTATTTACCAATTGAATGAACTACGCACTACCTGTGATATTTCAATTATATAAACAAATATAATGCGGAAAAGAAATAACATAAACACCAGAAATCATGTTAACGAGGAAACCGCAAATGCAGAAAAACCCCGGGACCTAGTCCAGATTTGAACACCACACTGTATTAACCCGCTACAGATACTAGCCTACTAAAAGTTAACTTCAGACTGGAATGTAGTTGAGCCCTAATCAAGTCTCACACCGATTAAGGTACAGTCGCGTTCCTGATAGACACATTTATGTGTCTATTTTCATCTCTATTGTATATATTGTCAGTACCCATTTTTGTACTTATTATGGTATTTTGTGTGTGTAGGTATTTTTGGGGAATAAACATTTTTGGAAAAATCGGCTCGAAAAGTTGTCTAAATGCACCCCAAGGGACAAGTGTTATACGGACTCCAGCAGCGGATAAGGGGCACCCATGGCTATGTGTAGCCCAAATTCATCTTTAGCACCTGTCTTCATCATTTGAAAATGGATTTTTGGCGGGAAATTTCTTTTCTTCACTGGCAGTTGGGTCGATCGATTT
>JAJJMB010016246.1:1242982-1363578 GCA_023531105.1 Papaver atlanticum
AATTTTTATCATCATTTATTCATGTGTAATAGTGGAATCTAGTGTCTTGGTTATTTTCACTCTAAAAAAAACAAAAACAAATTTGGATTTAAATTTTCTCTACTTTTAGTTTAAATAAATCTAAATTCAATTGCTTTCACAAGTCTTATGAACCTCATTCTTACCACTATCTAAAATTAGATCAGTTCCTTACTCCTCTAGAACCACGCCGGATTCTGTGCACTTGATTCCCTTAGCTGATCTCACCCATAACTAAGAGTTGCTACGACCCAAAGTCGAAGACTTATAAACAAATCCGTCTCCCATAGATAAGTCTATTCTGATAGATAAATTTGTCTCCCAAATAAATACCTACGAAGTTTTGTTCCGTCTTTTGATAAATCAAGGTGAACAGGAACCAACTAATAATCCAGTCTTATACTTTCGAAGAGAAGCCTAGAAATATTAGTCACCTCACAATAACTTAACTATATGGTAGTAGAACAAGTTATTGTGGAACCACAAAGTCTCAGACGAAGAACTTTGTGATTACTTTTTATATCTTACCTATCGGAGATAAATCTCAAGAAAATCTTAGAGAAGATAATACTCAATACGATAGAACAAGTAAGATCAGAATATGCAACTAAAGAGAAAATAGTTTGATCTGTCTTCACGAATCCCAAATGAAGTCTTCAAGTCGTTAACCTAATATGGTTTTGGAAAAACCTAGGTTAAAGCAGAATCGACTCTAGTCGCAACTAGGACACATGAAAGTGACGGGATTAGGTTTTTCAGTTGCTAGAGTTCTCCCTTATATAGTCTTTCAAATCAGGGTTGCTTACAATCAAAGCTAAGATAGCTTAGTAATAAAGCATTCAATATTCACCATTAGATGAAATCCTGATTTAAGATTCAAGCTAAGTCTTCTTAGAAATAAAGCAATTAATCTCCACCGTTAGATGGTCTTAGCTTGTTACACACAAATGAAATATACCTTCATTTAGATATGGGTAACCGTACCTAAACGTGTATATTTAGTTGGCTTAATAACAGTTAACTGAAGTTAGCCATATGAACACTTTTGTCTTAACCACATTCATCTAACACTTCTAGATAAAATATGATGATCAATCAATCATTAAAGATAATCAAATGAATCTAAATTTTTTTTCACATAGAATTGTTCAATTGTTCACTATCTCATAGAAATTCATATGAACAAATTGAAACAAAATCGGATTGATTCGTAATCGTACAAAGTACTTATATAAGAATCAATTCATGAACATTAATCCACGGTTTGCAAAGATTGCATTCCTTAATTCATAAATGTATTTGTCCATGAGTATAAAAAACATACTTAACCGATTTTAGAACTTGAACCACTGTGTTCGCAAACCAGGTATGCGAACAACAACTCCGACCTTGGCATGTCCAGCCGTTCGCATACCAGGTACGCGATCAGCCGTCCCGGACCCAACTCAGGTAGAACCGTTCGCATACTAGGTACGCAAACAAGGTTCCCGGACCTAAATCACTACAAAACAGTTCGCATACTAGGTATGCATACCGTGTTGTATCCAGACATGGTTATTTGTTTTAAACTCCCATTTCAATCATTGAAACATCCTTAGAAGACGACAATAGCTGTCTCACACAAACTATTAGTTTCATGCAATTTTCAAATGATCGAATGATCAATACTAAACTTTCCAAGTCGACATCAAATGACTGTCTCACACAAATCATTTAAGATGTTTCAAGGCAATTTCCACATGATCATCTTTTGACTTAATATTTAGTTTCCAACAAAACTTGTCAAAAATAATGATGAACATAGTTAAAGCAAAAAGCTTCCAACACATATTTCGAGAAATAGATAAGAGAGATAAACTCATCTCGAAATATCAAATGTGTATAATGTAAAAGTCTATATAGCTATACGACTTAGTCTCATTAGGAGATAAAATAGAATAGACTTCTGAGTGATAGATAAGTTTTAGTATCCACGTACCTTTTGTTGATGAATTTCCTCCAAGCTCTCCTCAGTAGATCTTCGTCTTCAATCGATGAACGTCTTGAAGTCTAAAGCTCAACTACACGTTCGATCATAATCTGAGACATCGCTATAAGTAGACTAGAAATCAAGACTATAGTTTTGATCAATTAAACTTGACAAGCAAGCTTAAGATAGCAACGCTTGCGAGTTCGACCGAGCAGTGCTCTAATACCCATGCCTCCCTCTCAAAAGGTAAAGTAACCTTTTTCCATGCTACGACAGAGTAACTTTTAGGCCAAACATAAACGTGAAAACTATACAGCGCCGAGCTTAATATCACCGATTTAGCTAGCTGGACTCTTCACATCATTGATAAAGTTCTCCCTTTCCACTGAGCAAACTTGAGCTTAATTTCGTCTAGCAACGGCTGGAGAACTCGTTTAACAAGCAAACGGGAACCCGTTTTAAGCTTATTAATAATTCTAGCAGCTAGATTAAAATCTAGAATAAACCAAATGCTCTAAGAAAAATCACAAACAATAAAAATATGTTGCGAAGACTCAATATATATGGTCTATACAAAGAGGACAATTAACTTCAAAGTTTTGAACAAATCGAGTAATTGTTTCTTTAACAAGCAAGCACCCATATATACATTTCCATGAAAAGAAAAATATTTAGGTAGGCCACATAGACTTCCAGAAGATACTCCAAGGAAACTGGTGATAAAGAATACTACCTCAATTTCTAGAAAAGAAAAATTATCACTTTTTCATTTTAGCCTAAATATAGGCCAAATTGAAAAATCAATAGGAATTTTTTTCCAGAAACGAAGGGAGTATTAATCAGTCGCATCCTGCTGTTTAAAATAGCTTTATAAGCAGACTTGACAAAGAACAAACCATTTTAATTCTGGGTCCATCTAACTTTACCAGCACCATGTAAGGAAATCTTAATATGCAAAATATGCTTAATAATGACATCATCAAACCAAAGCTTTGATTGCACCAAATTTGTAGGTTCTAGTGTTCCCATCAATAAGCTTGCTAACAATTTGCATATCTATATGGACCATATCATAGCTAAAAGGTTTGTGGTATGTATTTATGTTTCAGAAAGATCAGACAGTCATCGATAAAAAATAAGAATATGGCTAGTGGAATGTAAAGAACCGACCCTCCACCGATACTGTCACATTACTTTATTTGTAATGAGCACAACTCTGGTTATCCAACAACAGCGTCCCACGGGATCACTCATTTCTGGATTATTCTCGTCCTCACACGCTTAACTGTAGAGTTTTTTCCAACTATGAAATCAACTTTTTAGAATATGCCTCACTGTTATTTTACGGTATATCACTTCATATATTCCATTTGCCTAACCATTACAGAATATGGGACATTAACAACTTAAGTTTATGTAGCAGACCCCTATTCTCAACTGATAACTCTTTTGTTGAAGAACTCCATACGTATAATGAACATATATTGGGTCTCCCAGTCTTAGACCTATCTGAGGGAGGAAGATGTCACATGAAGCTCCACTAAGCTATATAGAAGTAGAAATCGTAGCTACACACTGTTTCACCTGCAAAAATCTTCATGAAAGCCAAGTTTGTTAAGAGAAGGAAACACAAAATTTCATTTCACTGTGTCAAAGGCTTTTGATATATCTAGTCAGATTAGATTGCCATAAGCCCTTGACTAGATCTCTGTCTTTTCTTAGTGTCCACCGTTTCATGGGCTAAAACTATGTTATCTCACATATGTCTAGATCGAAGGAAAACTATACGAGGAAAACTATATGAAATAGTGATATAATCCTATTGAGTGATGGTCTAAGTCTATTATCTATAAGCTTAAAAATAATTTCATAAGAAGTGTTACACATGAGAATAGGCCTAACTCAATGGTATTTTTAGGACATGACACTTAATAAATTATAAATATGAAATTATGATTGCACTGTTAAGTAAGAATTGGAATGAAAAAGGCATGTACGATATCAATATTGTCTTCCCTAGTAATGTCCCATATTTTTCGATAAGGACCAGGTGGGAATCCATCTGGTCCAGAGAAGTCCAAGATTTCATCCTAAAAACAACGTCTTTAATTTCAGCACGAGATAGGATACCAAGTAACATGTTATTCCCTGCTTCACTTTTGCCTGGTTGGATGTAATAAACTCATGGTTTATCAAGGGTTTATTGGATCTACTAATGACGGAAAAATCCTCCTTAACCTTACTAGCAATGTCAATCCTATCCGTAAGCTACATTCTTAGATTATCCCACAAGGTGTCTATTTGAGTGTTTCTTCTTCATAGTTATTCCTTCCATGAAAATTGCTAGTCTTCTTAAATTTGACTTCGGACTGTCATTTTCTTACTAAATGACCTAGGAATGATATTATTTCTTGAATATGTACCCAACACAATTCTTACAAAGAAAAATTGATTTTTTTACTTATATGTGTACCAACGTCAATTCAAATCCTAGAAAAAGAAGAATCAATGTTTTGAACAGAAACAATTAAAGATGCAACTGGACCTGATCTTCCACAGTTTGTTCAAAATTTATCTCAACCGAGTGATCCGTGCAGGTGCTGCGCCTCTGTGGTTCATTGTTGGACCTATTTGTGTATATATTATGCACAGTCCGAATTAAGCCGCACAAATGCATATTGCTCGGCTAGCAACACGAGTCTTCGATCTTAGCAAGCAAGCAAGAAAAAAAGAAAGAATATAAGTCTCCGGTGCATAATGAAGGCCCAATTTCATTCCCATAGCTCAGCTTACTCCGCTTGAGTGCCAAGTCCCAGCACTTTATCCAGTAAACTCGAAACCTACCAAAAATGCATTCCGTAACTTCTCTCGTTTGGTTGCGACTTTACCACAATATGCTAACTCCACTAGATATGACAAAATGGATGGTTGTTTATAACTGAAAAAAGTACATACTCAAAATACAGCATAGGTTGTATACTTTCAGCAGTAGTGATGCAAGGGTGCACATTTCTTTGTGGCCACAGGCTACTGATCGAGTAACGTATTTTCTATCATCTTTAATTTAAATACTTACATTTTTACTTAGCAATTAACAAATCAATACGACCCACAAAACTAGTAAACATTCATAACTGGCTTTGGAACGTCACTTCTAACCAACCATGACATCTTCCTACACATCTCTATCCCATGACCTAATTCAGTTACAAACCTTCAAAATGAACCTTCTCAGTTCTCACACTCTACAGATGTTAAGCCTAGCAAATGCTCTTAGTTTTCAATGTCGCAGAGCATGGAGATAGAAATCACAGACCAAAACCTCGAAACCGCCCCTTCATCTAATTCACCTGTCCATGACAGTTCAAGTACTAGTAGTATTACAGACAACTTTTTCACTTGCGAAATCTGTACCGAACCAGTTCTTGAAAACCAGAAATTTAAGAACATGGAGATGGATGGATGCCTTCACCCTTATTGTACCGACTGCATCGTCAAGTACATCGAAGTAAAAGTTATTCACGACAACATTGCGGAAATAAAATGTCCTAACAGCAATTGCACTGTCTTCTTAAACGCTTTATCTTGTCATCCGATTCTTCCAACATTCGTGTTCGAGAAATGGTGTCGTGTTCTTTGTGAATCAGTTGTATTAATGGAATCATCAAAGGGGGGGTTCGCATATGGGAGATCTTATTGCCCTTTTCGTGAATGTAGCGAATTAGTTTTAAACGAGTGTGTCATGACAATTGCATTTTCAAGTACTTCAACTAGTTCTACCATTAGAAAATCAACGTGTCCAAATTGCAAGAAGATATTCTGTTTTCATTGTATGGTTCCATGGAAAGAAAATCATAGATGTTATAGAAGAGGTAATCTGGTAAATGACATCGATAGAAACGATCTTCTGTTCCTGGAGACTGCTAGACAACAGAAATGGACTCGATGTCCAAATTGCAGCTGTTATGTGGAATGTAAACGTGGTTGTTCCTTAATGACTTGCAGGTACATAAATCAGTATGTTATCCTCTTCCCATTATATTCCTTAAAGATATGCATGATTTTAGTCATAATTTGTCCCCGTAACTATAATTGCTGAATTGCAGATGTAAAGCCACATTTTGTTATGGGTGTGGATGTACTTGTATATGCAAAGTAAAAACAAGCTTTTGGTGGACAGTATTTTTGTGCAGTTTGTTGTGCTTTGCTTGTTTGAGTTTCATTTTTATGGCGCTTTACATGTTTCACCTGGGGTATAAGTATAAGTCTCCTAGAAAGTACTGGTGATCATACTGAATCCATATTGGCCGCTCAGCAGCATCGATTGATCCATTTATCTAGTGTTTTATTTAAGGATTTTAACAATGTTATTTTCTTCTAATCGGCTAGTATATGTTATTTCTTTCAATTTGTGCAAGGTGAATAAAAGGTCACTGTGCCTCCTTTTTGTGTAATTTCTTAATGTCTGTCTATTTTGTTGCGGTTTAACACCTAATACCTCAAAGATGCATTGCAGAATGGATGATTCTCAGCTACGGCTCAATGTAGTAGTGAAGTCTTGAAACAAGAAACGCCTCCGTGATAACGGAATCATACACTTACTGTGATCATTAGCATACCCATATATTTAACATACAGAGACACATCCAAAATTACAAATAGTTACAACTAATCCCGGTTGTTTAAAAACTTCAACAAATCAGTGCCAATTTAAGTATTTCAATGCAGTTAGCGCTAAAATTATTGTGAATGCCGCATCCTTGTGGTGGTTGATCATGATGCCCCCACAACTGTTGATGCTGTTGTTGTTATGTTTTCCATTACTAGTACTGCCATAGTAGGGATAGGGATAAATACCCCCACGAGGCACAATGGTACTACCGGTACCACGATTTCTACCACCACCTCTACTGCTGCTACCACCGCGACTGCCACTACCTCCGTGACTACCGCCACCACCGCCTCTTCTCATATGTGTGGTAATCATTTTGTTGCTCTCATAATCTTGAGGTGTTATAGGATGGTGCAGATTCTTCGCTGAAAATTTTAAGGTAATTTTTGTCTTAATATCAAAAACATTCTCAAGCAAATCTCCATGAAGATGGAACTAAAATTAGTAAAGGATGGAAGAATATACCTGCAACTTCTATGTATACACTTGATAAGAACAGGAGGTAAAGGAAAAGAAAAAGGAAAACTGTTTTTCGCTTCATCGTTCATCTGGTTCTTCGATATCAAGCCTCTAATATTTTGCAGAACATATTGAGGTCTGCATTACAAAATGATCCCACAAGATGTTCTTTAGTAGAAATACTTGTAAGTTGATGCTGTGTCATATTTTTGTGGAAATCAAAACCGAGTAAAGGAAACTCTCTTGTGAAGGAAACTATATTTAACCATATCCAAGATTTCTGGCACGTTAAAAGTTTTCAAATATGATACTTTTTGTAGGAAAGCACAGCTTCTTGGTGACAATGAAACTTAACTTATTTCCTCAACAGACCTCTTTTACAACATTGGTCCATAGAGCTTAGTATATGTTGCTTCTGAAATTATCCAAGTTATATGCCCTTTATATAAAGCATCACTTCCCTTCGCTGTTAACGCGGAGTTTAAGATTTGGACTTTAAACATGTCAATATCTCAATCTCTAAAGCTAATAAGCAAGGGTGTAAAGGCCCTGCCGTACAAATACATGACTTGCACAACACCATAAACAAGTGGTGAATTTCTTTTCCATTTTCATTTGTTGCTTTCTAAGATGTGCAAAACTAGTACAAGCGAATTTCGCCAAGTGTCAGTTTCAAGATTATCTGGCGCGACAATCTTATGCTACTAAAGTTGTTCAGAAACAAGAAAAAGAACCAGACATACATTTACAAACAAAACTGGCAATAGCGAAGGAAATAAAGTGTCTACAGCAGAAAGGTATCACCGTCGTCACTATAGGCATTAAAAAGCTCATCAAGCTGCTCATCTGTCCATTCAGGGAGTGAAGTTGTTGGCTTCTTAGATTCATCTTTTCCCTTGTTTTCTCTTGCAGTGGACATATGCTGCAGTGTATTACTTGTGCAGTTGGAGTTTTCCACTGGAGCACGATCTTCTAAACAGTTGTCATCTACATCCATTATACATTCCTCATTTTCCATTTCCCCCCCTCTAACTGTCAACTGTGTAGCCTGATTTGTTACTGAACGCTCCATCAATTGGGATATAATCTCTGCTGCAGGTTTATAATTACTACCTCGTTGAGAGTTCCCTCTTGCTGCTCTGCTTTCTTCAAGTTGTTTTCTATTATCAACAACATCATCTACTAACAGTTCTTTGTTTCTATATTGTCTAGGTACCTCACTCGTAAATCTTTCTGTTGCTCCTGATCTCGCAAATGACACCTTCTCGGCCATCTCTGACCTAGTCCTGTTACATCCATCTGAAGGAGCAGTGACAAGTAATTAGGAGGAGATAATAGACAAAATCATCAAAAGGGAATTTCATTACAGTTTCCTCCCCATTAACTGAGTCACTACTGATGATTCGAATGATGAGTGACATGTCCAGTTCGTTGACTTCCACAATAAATGTGATTTTCAACCCCAGATACAAAGTCGAGCAATCCAATGTCGCGCAGCATCAAAAGTTCTTACAGCAGAGGGAAAGGGTCACTCCGATAGCAGTTGGATACTTGTAGGGAATTAAATACTTAATTCCGCAATTCAGAAAAATAATCATGACATACCAATGGGATAGGCAGAATTAACTTCGGATACTGAAAATCCTTTTATTGGAGGTCCATTGTAGTCCTTGGAAATAACCTGTTACCCAAATCAGTTGATTGAGTTATTATTATTGGTAACTACTAGAGCACAAGACTTTTTAAAGTGCATTACCAAAAGAAACTATCAAATAACATTCATTCATATCAATCACACTATCCATTTTCCCCACGATCCCATCACATTACTAACTATGCTTTCTGCAAATCATGGGCAAAGAGGTGCTCAGACAGCTACATACACAACAACACTGTAAATACTAAATACTAAGTTAATCAGCAACAAATAAAACCACCAAAGATAACTACTCAGGCTGCAAAAAGAAGAATGGTCCCCGAATTTGGAGAGGATATCAACAAGCTTATATTAGGTTACTACATTTCAGAATCCACCATGTAGAAATAAAAACCTATTATGTTTCTGGAACCCAGTAGAAAACTCTGGAAACAATATGCGTGATATGAACACATTTGATACACTCAAATTAACATGTACCACCCAGATTAAATTCCAAGATCAAACTGATTCAAGAATTTCATTACAGCTAATTTAACAGAAAAGATAATGCACCTTCACGACATTCCGAAGTGTGATGTTGAGATAATGCCCCGTACGGGAAGGCGAGAATAGAACAATCTGCAGTTACATTGGTTCAGTAAGTCACCTAATGTAGATATCATATTTCTAAGAATTTGTCACATAACTGTTAGAATCCCATCTAGTTATCATCAATTCTTAAGAAAGATTAACGAAATTTTTCACGATACCTGCTTGAGAATTAATACAGAGCCAACAGAGATATCTTTTCCATACTCGCTTTCCGTAACTTTTCGATGGACATTAGCACCAATAGTACCTGTAGGATCCTGAAACACATAAATTAGATTCATTAATATGAATACCAAATCTTAAAGAAATCTCAAGAAGTATCAAAACACAAATTTTAATGACATTTGATTAGATTTACCACCTTTAGGGTTAAACTTATATCACCAAGACCATTGGGTTTACAGGATTTAACCATGGCAATAACCTAAGCATCCATCAAGAAAACGTTAGATTCACAACAAACAATACAAAACCAGATGTGGGTCGTCTTACAATTACTGCTTTAAATGATTCACAAGAAAATTACCAAAGAAATTCTTCTGTTGGTTAAACAATTCTTGATTGAACCCAAGTTTGATCTACCCTCTTCAAACCCCATATCGAATTCAAGAACACAAAGCCATGGATTTCGTTTGAAATCAGGATCATTTTCACCCTCATCTTCTTCTCCATTCATCCTTCTTATAAATTCCTGAGTCGGAATTTGAACTTCCCCAAATCGATTATCCTTAGCTTTTCGATTCATAGTAGCCTGGAGTAACCCGGCTGGACCCGGAATTAGACGACGATTACTAGTCGATGGAAGATCATCCCTTTTCTGGGTTTGAGATTCTAGGGTTTTGGGTTGAGAGCATGGTCGAAGAGAGTGAAAGATAGTGTTGTTTCTAGTCTTGTTAGGGTTTTGTTGTGAAGGAAGAGGAGGAAGAGGGCGTTTGCAAGGAAGAAGAGTGGAAGGTCTTAGAAGAGAAACAAGATCAGAATCATCCACATCTAAAGCTTCCCAAGCGTCATCGGTGTCCATGTTTTCCCTCTTCTTCGACTGTGGAAGCCCTGGATTCTTTCTCTATTTCCCGCCTCTTCTTCAACTGTGACTGTCGTGTCGATTTGTATCGGCGTTCAGAACACAAATGTAGAACTGGCCCGTTCACCTTATATTCTCTTTGTGGGTTTCAGTTTTCTCCCATAGGCCAAATTGTTTATTGTTTTTTTTGTTGGAAAAAGGCAAAAAGCCTTGTTTTTTTTGGAGCATTGTTCCACGAAAATGCTCGTGGTGTTGGAGGGAAATAACACCCGTGCCTCGACTATTCAAAAAGATGTATGAGGCGTTTCCTAGATGAAGATGATTTCAATAGAATCAACTCACAGAGACCTTGGTTTGTTTGTGGGTATTTAGTGGTGCTAAAAGTTGTCCCAATAGAGGGATGGCCAGCAAATCACTAACTATCTTTCACTGAAGAACTAATGTGGTTTATACTGTGTAATATTCCAAAAGAATGTACTGAATTTAAAGATCTTCAGAAGCTTACTTTTAAGATGGGAGAACTCATTGAAGCTCGAGATCCTTTCGGAAATCATCCTTTAAAGAAGAACGTCAAGGTGTATGTCAGAATTCCGGTGCAAAAAGCTTTACCAGTAGGCATCCCTCTGCTTACAAATGGAAGAACCCAACCCTTCCTCATTGAGTGTAGATACATGAAAGTTCCAAGATATTTCTGCACTTCATGCCGTGTTCTTGATCATAAGGATGTCAACTGCCCAGCTTGGAAGTTGAAACAGAAAGTCATTAAGGAAGCTGATGCTTCTAGCAGCAAATATGTTCTCATGCTGTCTCAAAGCTTATGATGCCATCTCCACCAGTATACAAACAAGTTGCGTCTACTTCCACAGCAATAGATGACACCATCATGCAACAGACGGAGATTGTGTCAGATACTCAAGTTGAGCCTACTACTGCTTTTATATGCAACACTGGAAAAGCTAAGGAAAATGATCAGAAGATGGAAAATACTACCCAAAAAGGTTTATCAAATATGTTTCAGATGGGACCTTTTGTCAACCGATCTACCTCTTTGAAGATTTTTGATGTTGGTCCGATTCAGCAAAACTTGACTCAGCAAAACAACGGTTTACCAATCATTTACAAACAGGTTACTACTCAAAATGTTACTGTTGGAGCTTCTATCACTGGTTCTGAACCGGTTATCAACGGACCGATTCGTACTTCGAACTCTTCAAGGAGATTCAAAATTGCTGCTGTTCCTAGTCCCAATCATGTGATCACCAGAGGAGCTCTTAACCCAGCTGAACATGATGCTTTATCTAATCTCAAAAGGAAGATCAATCCCAGGGCTGATTTGAGGAAACGTACTAGAGCTAATTCAAGTCTCGCTAGTCTAGTGGTTATCCCAGAAGAGCAGGATACTACTAACCTGACTATGCTCAACCGTGTCCCCCAATTACCAAATTGGGGGAATTACCTGCTATCAACCTCTCCAACTGTTCTCTCAATACCCAACCTTTAATTGATTCATATGGGAGATATAATGTACCTGCTGATAATTCTCCAAACAACAATGGTGTCCGCAATAATTCCCATCTCAATGTTGCTACTTCTAATCTCAATTCCTCCCAAGATACTTCTCAAAGTGGTGACAGTGCTTCTCTTGGTGGAGGGTCTAATTCCACCATTAGGGTAAATTCTACCCCTTCACCCCCTTTAATTGATCAGATTTCAGCTACTCCCGTAAATCATTTCCCTGTCAATAATGTTAATTTGCTAGCTTGGAACATTAGAGGTTTAGGTAAAAAAACTGCAAATAAAGAACTCAGCTTGCTTTGTAAAAATGTCAATCCTGACATCATTTTCTTGTCTGAGACAAAAATGAACAAAGATCTGGCTGTTAGGAAATTAAAAAACATGGGATTTCCCTGCACTTTCAATGTTTCTAGCATTGGTAGGAGTGGTGGTCTAGTTCTGGCTTGGAAGAAGGAAATTCAACTTAACATTGTTTCTTATAGCTTGAGGGGAATCTATGTCACATCTACTGATATCATCCATTTAAAAACTTGTCACATTCATTTTATGTATGGTGAACCTAACAGTAGTTTGAGACATGCTTTTTGGGAACAACAATGTCAACAATCCAATGCTCCCTTAGATGAACTAGTTTTCTTTATAGGTGACTTTAATGCTCTCTTAGAAACTGAAGATAAAAATAGTGGGTTAGAGGTTGATGACTCTGATTTCTTAAACCTTAGAAACTTATGTTATGTTTTCAACTTGCATGATCCTGGTTCTCTGGTCCTAGATTTACTTGGTCTAACATGCAGCAGGGTCCTGATTTAATTCTTGAAAGATTAGATAGATGTCTCTTAAATAAAATTGTTGAGGACCTTTGTCCCAAACTGTGTGTTAATAATCTACCTAGAGACTCTTCTGATCACTGCCCCATGCATATTGGTTTCAATTATGAGGAAGTTTGTATGCCTAGGCCTTTCCATTTCATGGCTATGTGGATTGAAGATCCTACTTGTAGAGATATCATTGCTAACTCCTGGTCTGTCAATGTGGTAGGTTCTCCTGCCTATAAATTAAAAGCCAAGCTCTTAAATACCAAAAAAGGTCTTAGGGACTGGAACAAATCTTCTTTTGGTAATATTCAAAATAATATATCTACCATTAGAAAAGATTTGGCTGAAGTCCAGGTTTCTAATCCTACTGATACTAGTACTTCCTCTAGACTCAAGGCTAGATTGGAATACCTCTACAATCTAGAGGAACTATATTGGAAGGATAAGTCCATGGAGGTTTGGCTCATGGAAGGTGACAGAAATTCACCCTATTTTCATAGAGTTAGCCTCTTTATGAGAAAAAGAAATGCTATTAGCTGGATAAAGGATTCCACAAATACTATTCTAACTGATAGAGACAGTATTGGAAATTCTTTTATAAATTATTTCAAAAATCTGTATTCTTCTCACCCTCAACAATTTCAAGATGAAATTCTTGTTGACCTCCCCATAAAATTTTCTCCTGAAGATAACTCTCTTCTGAATTTACCTATAAATGCTGAGGAAATAAAGAATGATGCCTTTCAAATTGGGGGGGGGAGGCTCCAGGTCCTGATGGTTTTACAGGCCTGTTTTATCAAAAAAAATGGGATATAGTAGGTGAGGCTGTCATTGATATGACTCAAACCTGCTTCAGGACAGGGCACATTGCTAAAGTTTTAAATCATACTAATATAGCTCTCATTCCTGAAGTTCCTCTTGCTGAACTTGTATCCTAGTATAGACCAATAGGTCTTTGCAATTTCATTTACAAAATTCTTTCAAAATCTCTTGCTAATAGACTTAAACCATTCATGAATAACATAATTTCTCAAAACCAAAGTGCCTTTATTCCTAAGAGGAGTATTTCTGATAACATTCTGCTAGCAAATGAGGCTATATTTGCTGTCAATCATTGTGACAAAATTGAAGGTATAGCTGCCATTAAACTTGACATGTCCAAAGCTTATGATAAGCTAGAATGGTCTTTTCTTGAGAGTGTTTTGACTAGAATGGGTCTCTCTAACCACTGGATCAGACTCATTAACCAGTGTGTTTCTACAGTTTCCTACTTTGTCCTTCTCAATGGTAGCCCCACAAGTTATTTTCAACCTGAAAGAGGCCTCAGACAGGGAGACCCACTATCCCCCTATCTTTACATCATCTGCTGTGAAGCCCTTTCTTCTTACATTGATAGCCTTCAAAAGAAAGGAATTTTAGAAGGCGTCAAGATTTGTAAAAGTGCTCCAGAAATGACACATTTGTTGTTTGCTGATGATTCTCTTTTGTTTTCTAAAGCTACTACTCAAAACTTTCAAGTTATCAAAGATTATCTTCAAAAATACTGCTTAGCCTCTGGGAAAGAAATAAATTTTGATAAATCTGGTATTTTATTTAGTAGGAAAAATCCTGAACATAGGAAAGCTCTTTTGGCTAACATTCTAGAGATTAATAACAGAGACTTGGGAGAAAAATATCTTGGCATTCCTACTGTGTTTCAAGCTTCTAAAATTCAAACCCATATGGGTATTCTCCAAGATGTGGATGCCAGAATCTCAATTTGGCCACATAAGCTCGTGTCTCAAGCTGCTAGAACTAATTTTATTAAACATATTGGCCAAGTTATCCCCATTTTTCAAATGAGAGCCTTTCTTATTCCAAAACATCTGTGTAAAAAAATGGACTCCCATCTTTGTAAATTATGGTGGGGAGAGACCCTTGATCCTAAAGACAGGAAACTGCATCTTTTAGGATGGGACATTCTATGCTCCCCTAAGGCCGAAGGTGGTCTAGGCTTTAGAAAGGCTGAGTTAAACAACCTGGCTATGCTGGCTAGGAATGCCTGGAGAATTCTAGAAAATCCTACTTGTATGCTAGATACTGTTCTCAAGGCCAAATACTTTCCTAGAACTGATTTCTTGAATGCCAAGTGTACCGGTAAGTGCTCTTGGACTTGGAAGTGTTTGCATGCTATAAAAGAACTTATCAAGCTTTTTATCTCTTGGATTGTTGAGGATGGTCAATTTATTGACCCCTGGTGTGATAAGTGGATCCCATCTTTGGGTATTGCTACATCCAACCCTTTAGTCCCACCTGATCCTAGTATTAAAGTTTTTTATTTCATTGACTCTCATACCCTTTAGTCACTATATGGGGCTTAGAGGTTTTAGGCCCTCCCCATGTAAAAACCTTTGGATGCGTATTTTGAAAATCAGGGTTCCCTACAGAATCCAAGTCTTTACATGGAAAGCTGTTAGAAATGCTCTCCCTGCCAGAACTATTTTGCATACCAAAATGCCTATGCATAGTGTTGAGTGTGCTAGGAGCAATGATCCTCAAGAATCCATAATGCATGCTTTGGTCCTCTGTCCCTTTGCTAGTCGAGTTTGGTTTCTCTCTGATTTTTGCATCAATACTCAGTTTTTTCAAAACAAATCTTTTACTGACTGGTTATTATTTTGGTTAGCTGAACCTTTGTCTAGACTCCCTAATGAAGCTCAATGCCTTTTTGTTACTATTTTGTGGTCTTTGTGGACTAGTTGGAATAATTTAATCTTCCAAAACATGCAGGAAACCCATACAACTGTCTTAGTTAGAGCTAGAGCCATGCTTTTAACTAGGAAACTCTGTCTTACTATCTCTCCTACTACCCCTATAAACCTATGTGACAATTAGATGCCCCCCCTCTGTTGGATGAATTAAATGTGATACTGATGGTGCCTATATGATGATATTTCTGGAGCAAATGGTGCAGGTTTTGTGATGAGGGACTTCTCAAGCAAAGCCTCTTTTTGTGCATCCCTGGTTTTTGAAGTAAAGTCTGCTGAAGAAGCTGAAGCCAGAGCTATTTGGGCAGTCCTGAAGAAAGCCTTGGAGCAACAGTTAACTCATATGATCGTCGAAAGTGATGCTAAGACTCTCATCGATCAATTTTCAGCTGGCCAGTTTGATGGAGACTCGCGTACGGATGCTATTTTCAAAGAAACACAATTCTTTTCTTCTAAATTAGTAGCTTGTATTTTTTAACTTTCAACTGCGTGTGTGTAATTCTGTTTCTCATGAGCTAGCTCAATGGATAAAAACAAACAATGCCTCCATGTACTGGTATGTGCCTCCTGTTTGGCTATTACCAACAGTTGAGGGGGATCATTAGCCTTTTTGAAGGCCTTTTTCTATATAAAAAAAATGTATGAGGATGACAACCGATGTGTGAAACTGTAAACAAGATTATGATAAAATGAGAGAGGTAACAACAATAACATTATCAACATCTTAGGATTGATAGTCTCCTCCTTTATTGTTGTAACCTATCAGAGTTTCCAGTTTGCTAATCATCTCAATTCTCAAATCAACACTATTATAACAAAACATAAATTTATTCATTACGTTTAACATCTTCACATCCTGTTTCCCCATGGTTACAAGTTCAAAATCCACAAATTTACACCCAAAAAATGTAGGAGTTTTGAACCTACCAACACTAAGCAAAGAAAAATTTCCACACCCATTACCATCAAGATTAATACTACCACTACCAGATCGACAAACCAACCAAAAAAGAAAAAAACAACCTGTTATTATCTCCGCAAACACCCACAACTTTATTTCAAATCCAACAATAACTAGCTTGATTTCTTCCCAAAAAATTAAAGACAATGAGAGATCAAGCACCTTCATCAACTTCAGCAACTACAAGCATAAGAAGAACCCTTGCATATTTTCACAAAGCAGTTCAAGAAATCCTCAATAATTTAACCTCCAAAATTTCTCCTCCAAGAGTTCTCCTCATACTCTTCAGATGATCATCATTGATCATCGTCGTAGTCGCTTTCGAAATTTTCCTCCTGATAGTAAAAGTCACAGCCACTACCACTGCTGGTTAAAGCAGCAGAACCATAACCTTCATCGTCACATTCTTCCTTATCGTCTCCAGATTTTTAGTTTAACACCATCATCCATGGTATTCTGATCATTATCATCAGCTACAGGTATGCCATTAATGTCCAACGCGGGTATCTCCTCACTGTCAGAATCCTTGTATAGGGCTTATGACATGATTTGAGCAAATATTTTGGGTAGTCTTTTCTCTGCGAGGCAACACCGATACATCATATCTTCAACTCGCTTTTGTCTCTCAATCTCTTGTGTTGTCTCCTCCGGATCGGTTGATGATTCGCTGCTGCTTCCTTAATCTTTAACTACAACTGCATTTTCTTCACTATCACTTTTTGTTGCACTTTTTGTTTTTCTCCGATAATATTTGCGATTCTCTTGTGTTGTTTGTCTGTCCCTTTCTTTCCTTGCGCCTCTCTTTCTCACCCGTAACTTAAACTCCTCATTGCTCTTAGTTCTCTGGCGATCAAACTCTTCTTGGTATATTTTCCTCTCAAACTCTTGATTCAAAAATGGTGTCAATCTTCCTATCTCACGACTTGATAATGCCTCAACTTATATTTTCCAACTTTACTTTATTTTACCCATCTATATTACATTAATGGGTTTTATATGGAGCAGTTCAAAAAAATTACTACACAAAGACAGACATAATAAATGTTCAACTATCTTGAGTAGCGTACACCATATTATCTCTGGTACAAAAAGAATTTTTGTTGAAGGTGCAAAGCCATCTCCTTTAAAGAGAAAAACACACGTCTTCATCAGAAATAGACATAGACATGCCATATTTGGCACATGTGCCCTCTTTTGGGTCAATGCTTGAATTTCTCCAAAGCAGTCTTGATTATAGGAAAACATCAACTACACTCCAAAATTGTAGTCATAGTATCATCTACAAAAATCCTAACCTTTACCATTTCATACACCTGATCTTCATCCCTTTTTTGGTTATCTCTGCAGCACTTCTATTTTTTAAGATAACATCAATGTTTCTCTGCAGATACTTCAACACACCCAAGTGACCTATCATTATCATATCACATGTGACAAAAAGATATTTCATTATTCTCTCAGATCATCAACTTTTATCTCGTCCTCACTATCCATTTTAAAAATACCTATCATATGTTTGTTTTCAGTATACCATTCTCTCATATATTTATATTTTTTCCTTCTCAAATGAATACTCAAAACATCCCACCATTACCACCGTACTCCTTAGAAAAACGTATTCAAGAACTATCCAATCAAATGTCTGAGAAACTTGCCTTGCCAAACAAACTTAAATCATTTCTTACAGACCTAGTCTTCATTGTGATAACTGTAAATAATAATAACCAGATATAATGTATGATTGGTCGTATCTGTGACAATACACTTCTTACTAATGAGGTTGTTTTTATAGTGAACCATTATCATGGGAATGAGGGGAGTTCCGGCAGCAACTAAACTTGATATGTCTAAAGCTTATGACAAGCTTGAATAGAATTTCCTTGAAAAAGTTCTAAGGAAACTTGGTTTATGTGCGCACTTGATATCTTTAATTATCTGATATCTCCTATTTTGTCCCTTTCAATGGTGCCCCTACTGGTTTGATCCAACCTGAGAGAGGCCTTAGGCAACGAGACCCTCTGTCTCATTACCTTTACATTCTTTGTTCTGAAGCTTTGTCTGCTTACATTATAAACTTACTAGACTATAGCTTGTTCAAAGTATTAAGGTTTGTAGAAATGTTCCTCCTATTACCCACCTATTGTTTGTTTATGGTTTCCTACTTTTTTTTGTAAGGCTACTACTCAGGATTTTAATACCATTAAAGATTATCTTCATAAGTATTGTTCTGCTTTTGGTTAGGAAATAAATTTTGACAAGTCCGATATTCTTTTCAGTAAAAATCTGTCACCTCAGCTAGTCCAATAATTATCCTTTATTACGAATATTATCTCTGTTGACCTAGGTGAAAAGTATTTGGGCACCCCCATTAGCTTTCAGAAGTCTAAAATTCAAACCTATATGAGTATCCTACAATTTGTTGATGCTAGAGTTACCTCTTGGTTTCATAAAATACTTTCTCAAGCTGCTGAAACCTCTTTTGTTAAGCATGTGTGTCAAGCTATCCCCATCTATCAAATGGATGTTTTCTTATCCCAAAAGTTCTCTGTAGGAAATTGGACTCTCATCTTTGTAAATTTTGGTGGGGGGAAACTCTTGACTCTAAAGATTGGAAACTTCATTTACTTGGATGGGACACACACTTTCTTCTCCTAAGAGTGAAGGTGGTTTCAGTTTCAGGAATGATGAATTAAATAATCTTGTTATGCTAGCTAAAAATTCTTGGAAACTGGCTGAAAACACTGACTCTCTGTTAGGTATTGTCCTTAATACTAGATGTTTACCTAATACTGAGTTCTTGAATGCCAAATGCCCATTTTCTTTCTTATGTACTTGGAGATGTCTTCATAACATTAAGGAGCTCATTAAATCTTATACCTCTTGGATTATGGGTGATGAGCAATTCATAGACCCTTGGTGTGATAACTGGATTCCTACTATGCGTTCTGCTAAACCTAGCCCCCCATGTGCCCCAATACTCTAGTCTGAAAGTGCCTTACTTTATTGATCCTGACACTAGATCCTGGAATATCTCTAGGTTAAATATTCGTTTTGACAATGCATCTGTGAAAATATTTTTGCTATTTCCTTAAGCCAGCTACGCCCTCCTGATAAGAGGGCTTGAGAGCTCTCAAAGGAATAGTAGATTTAGTTCTAAATCTGCCTTCTTGGGATTCAGAGGTCTTAGACCTTCCCCAAGTAACACTCTTTGGAAGTGCATATGGAAACTCAAAGTCCCTTATCGTATTTAGATTTTCATCAGGAAAGCTACTTGAAATGCTCTACCAACTAGAAATATTTTGCAAACTATAATGTTAATGGATAAAATTATTTGTCCTAGATGCATGACTTATAATGAATCCTCTATGCATGCTTTGGTTTTATGTCCTTTTGCTGCTCCTGTTTAGTTTTCTCCTTCTCTGTGTTTTCCTACTCATAACTTTCTTAACTTTTCTCTGCATGATACATTAGCTTTAATTCTTTCACTTATTTATCTGATGAGTCAAAAAAAATCGCTGCTATTTCATGGTTCATCTGGAACAGTAAAAACAACCTTATATTTACAAAAAGAAGGAGAACCATGATGTTGTGATTGCTAGAGCTAGAGCCATGATTAATTTCAATATGAGCCCTTTTATTAATGTCATTGGTGCTGCGACTTGGATGCCTCCACCTTCTAGTTAGATTAAATGCAATATTGATGGTGCTTTCGATCATATAACTTTGGCTAATGGTGCTGACTACATAATGCTTGATTCTACTGGCAATCCATCATTTTGTGGTACTATCACTTTTGAAGTTTACTCTCCAGAAGAAGCAGAAACCAAGGACAGCTCTAAAGAAGGCACAAGATTTACAACTCATTCACATCATAGTTGAATGTGATGCTAAAGATTTGATTGACCAAATTTTAATGAGAAATTTTAAGAGAAACCAATGGACGGGTGCTCTCTTTAAAGACATTTATATTTTTAGTTCTAGTCCTGTAGCTTGTATTTTTTTCTTTCCAACATAAAACTTTTAACAATGTTGCTCATTCTATGGATGCTTGGGCCAAAAACAACCCTCTTAAAAATAAATCACAATTACATCCCAATTTTTAGGGGCCACAACAACAATTGTGGCAAAACTTGGACCTTGGTACTAGCAGTCAGAATGTCAACAATACAATTTTGAATCTGATTTAAGCACCCCAAACCAATTGATTAATATGAAGGGGTACCTTCCCCAGTGCTTGAGAGGAATGATGAAATAGATTATCAGTCTTTTAGAAGCAATTCTATAACCATAACAAATAATCAAGCATGCATATATAAAAGCGAATCAAGTAGCAATCACCTAGAGGGATTTATATATCACATTGGTACATGAGTCCACCTACTTGCACTCTTAAGCCGGTTACATTCTCATCCCTTCTGATGGTAACATAGAAATTACTTTTTTTTTACTCGGTCAATAAGATTTCATTAAACAATCAAACTAATTACAGAGATAAAACTACGAAAACAAAGAAGGCAAAGTGCCTTGAAAAACTTCCACAGTTTATGTGAAACGAAAATAAACTTTGCCCAGAATGAAGTTTGGCCTACACTCAAAATCTTTTATATCATTCTTGTTAGAGCATTGCTCGGTCGAACTCACAAGTGTTGATATCTCAAGCTTGTTGTCAAATTTAATTGATCAAAACCGTATCTTGATTTCTAGTCTACATTCATTCAAGTCTCGAATTAGGATAGAAGTGTGTAGTTGAGTACCATACATCACTGCGTTCTACCGTTTGAAGGCGAAGATTAACCGAAGCTTTTGGAGAACTTCATCAACAAAAGGTAAGTGAAGACTGAACCACTATTACTTAAGTTTTCACCTTTCTATCTATGAGACTATGTCGCATGTGTTAGAGCATTACTCGATCGAACTCGCAAGCGTTGCTATCTCAAGCTTGTTTGTCAAGTTTAGTTTCCAAAAATATAAGTATTGATTTCTAGTCTACTTATAGCTAAGTCTCGGATTAGGATAGTAAGTGTAGTTGAGCCTTAGAATCCACGGCATTCATCGAATGAAGACGAAGAACTACTCAAGGGAACTTGTGGAACTTCATCAACAAAGAGGTATGTGGAGACTTGAACTTATCTATCACTCAAAATTCGTATTGCTATATAGACTTCAATTATACACATGTGCTATTTCGAGCCGAGTTTAACTCACTTATCTATGCCTCGAAATATGTGTTGGTAAGCTTTCGCTTTGGCAAAGTTCATCTTTACTAGTGATGAAAGTCATGTTGATTATTTAAATAACTTGAAAATCGTTTTGATGAAAATAGTTTGTGAATAACAACTACTATAACATCCTCTAAGAAAGTTTCAATGATTGAAATGAGAGTTTAGAACAAGTAACCATGTTTGGATATAAACATAGTGTGTTCTCACATTTGTGTAACAGTCCAAAACCGGGAACCTAAAGTATGCGTACCCGTACGCGTACCGGCGGTTGTTGGAAACTCGGGAAAGTATGCGTACCCGTACGCATACTAGCGGAAAGTTCATGTCCGTTAATTTCTGCTTGAGTTTGGAAGTGTGATTTAGTATGCGCACCCGTACGCATACTGGCGTAACAAAACTCGGTCCGATCACTTAGGTATGTGTACCCGTTTGCATACTTAAGTAGGTTACTTTCTAAAATCGGTTTGTTCATGAACTAAAACATTTATATAATAAGGAATGCAATCTTTGCAAACCGTGGCTATAATGTTCATGAATTGATTCGAGTGAATAAAAATCGATTTTGGTTCGATTGTGTCTTGTATACTTCTATGAGATCTAAGCAATTGAACAACTCTCTAAGTAGTTCATTTGAGTCACTTGAACTAGTTATGGTGAAGATGAATAAGGTTGATATGGAAGTGCTCATATGGCTATCCATTGGTTAACTATTGTTGAACCAACTAAGTGTACACGTTTAGGTACGGTTACCCAAACCTAAATGAAAGTGCATTTCATTTGTGTATAACAAGCTAAGTTCGATCTAACGGTTGAAAGATATTAGCTTGAATCTAATCAGGTTTTCATTTAATGGTGAATATTGAATGCTTTGTTACCAAGGTAACTTAGATTGCAAACCCTGATTTGGAGACTATATAAAGGAGAACTCTAGCAACTGGGAAACCTAATCCCCGCACCTCATATGTGATACTAGTTGCGACTAGAGTTGATTCTCCTTTAACCTTAGTTTTTTCACGAAACCCTGTAGGTTTACGACTTAAAAACTTCATTGGGATTGTGAAGCCAGACCCAACTATTTTCTATGTAGTTTTGTGATCTGACATATGTTATCCCGATTACCCTTCAAAAGAGTTTATCTCCAACGAAAGGGAAACAGCTGAAGAGAGTGAAATGATTCTAAAACTTTTAGAATCCAAGCTGATAGATTTAATCGGTTGAAAAACAATGTCAATGTTCTTCTTGGTGTAGTAAGAGACTATGATTCCAAAAACGTTGAAGTTCAGTCTTCACGTATCTTACTTGAGGCAAGCCTCAAAAAGGATGCTTTGGAAATTGAACATTGCTTGAGTAAACTCTCGATTCAAGGATGTTCCAAAAAGTCTTCTATACCATCTACTTCTTTTGCAACTGAGAGAGTTCCAGTTCCAGAAGTAAAATCGGAATTCCCTTCTATTGGAAAAGATGTGCCTATAGCCTCTTCTAATTAAGGATGTTGCACATCACATGGAAGGAAGAAATCTCCAAACGATGATGTTAAGACAATACCTTCTAATCACTCTCATGATCAGAAAGTATGTCTCTTTTGTGATTCAAAAGGGCCTGTTAAGCAAAAGAGAAACTATAGGTTGAATGACAATTCCATTGTACGACTTCAACACACCTTAGATTTAATTCTCAAAGGTGTAACTGACATTCGTATGTCTAAACCAATTGGTTTCAGTACTCACCCTGTGAATTCTACCAGGAAAGTCAGTTCTATGAGTTCCTCAAATGCTCAGAAGCATAACAGACGTCTCAACAAAAATCGTCTAAGAAGAGATCAAGTATTTTCTTCTTTCAAAAAGGGAGATAATGTTACCTTTGATGTGAGCAAAGTATCAGGAGAAGGAAGCAAAAATTATGATATGAAAAATAACCTAAAGGTGATAATTGAAGGTTATAAAGAAATCGTCAACATGCTGTCAACCGCCTCTAGTCAAAATTCTTCTGGTAAGAACTCAAACTATGTCTCGTATTTTGATGATAGTAAGTTTTATGATAATTTTTCACATTAAAAGAGATTCTTTCCGAGACTTGAAAGGAAAAAGAGACTCAACCATGAACATCGTTCATTTAATGAGCTTAAAGCTCATTCTTGTGCTAATTAATCACAAGGATTGAGAACTTACTCATAAAAATCTTGTTGAGTAAGTTGTGTTAATAATCAGGTATACTTTTGTCAAAATTGTTTTCTTTTTAGTTGAGCTATTTTCTTATCATTTATAGCTAAACTATTGTATGCAGACAACCTTGCTTAAGTATTTGTTGTGTCTGAAGATGTTCTTCGTTTTGCTTTCTTTTTGCCTTGCTTTCAAAGAAGTTTTCATTGCAACTATGTTGCTTGCTACTCTTGTGCTCTAAATTGTTTCTCCACGGAGATATAGAATTTATTGAGCCAAAATTTTGTGAAGGTATTCACGTAGCAAAATTTCAGTTGTGTCGTAAATTACGACCCTTTGTATTTTTATTTTATGGGTAAAGTTGTGTTCGTACGGGTACCCATGTTACCGTCATGAATCAATTTTGGAAACCCTAAAAGTTACCTTCCCTAAGAAACCTTCTAAATACCAAACCTTTGAGTCTCGTACACATACTCTGGGTTATTTTGTGTTATGTCAAGAATGTCTTCATCTTTACACTCTGGTGATTTTGCAAGAGGTTTTCTTGATAAAGGTATTGGTTTTGAGTCCGAAGGGAGGAAGAAAAGAAACCTAGTAGAAGATAATCATCCTAATGCCTCATATTATGATGCCTATACACATCAGGATGTTGAGAATGAGGATATGGTTTCTGCTGAAGTGGTTCATGATTTTCTTAAATATTTTGAGGAAGCAAAATTGCAGATCGTTGATACTTTGAAGAGTCTTGATGTGTTAAGAACTGAGTAGAAAAAGGTTACTTATGATCTTGGTCTCATAAAGACACATGTTAAAGAGCTTCTCAATGAGGATATCTTCTCTGAAGATGCAGTGAATGCTGTCAATCACAAGCTCAAAGACCTCAAAGCACGTGAGGATTCCGAAACGTCTATGTGATTTCAGTTCGTGTTCGGTTTTGATGGTTTGGGAGACTGTCTTTGTTTTTAGCTTGTTGATCTTATTTTTTCTAGGAAAGCTTCTTATGATAATTTTATTTTTGTGTTTTTAAGAAGAATAACTAGAGTTTGGAATAGCCATTATTGTGATTACACATAGCTATGTCCAATGATTTTCATCTTCAATGTTTTTAGATTTATTTGTTTAAATTCTAAAGTTTGTTTGGAAGATGATTTTGCAGTATTAATCTTTATGGTTTTATATATTGCAATTTGTTATGGGATATGTATGTTTGTGTCCGTAAACTATGATTGTCCCATATGTTGTCAAAAGTTAAGTCTTTCGTACGTCGATATGCAAGTATTGATAAAAGAATAAATGAACTTTTGACAAAAACAAAAGTTAAGCCTATTATGTCATTATGCAAATATTGATGGAAGATAGGATGAACTTTTGTGTACAAAGATTATGTCTATTGTATGTCATTGTGCAAATAGTGATGGAAGATAGAATGAATCTTTGTCTATTCCGCGGTATTGATCTTCCCTGATCCATATCTTTTATGTATATACTGTGTGGCTCCGTAATTTCTCTTATGTTGAGCATTTTCCAATTAGATTAATCATGGGTTCTCTTGTGGTTAGTTTAGTTGAGTATTCCGGTTGAATTAATCATGGGTTCACTTATGGTTAATTCAATTGAGTATTTTGGATACAAATTCATATTCTTATATGATTTGCTGTTGTCCAAAGAAATCCTTCTTTTCTCGTGAAATTAAGGTTGCTCTTGTTGTTCTTTCGGGAATGACATTATATGGGGGAGAGTTCTTATTTGAACTTGTGTTTTATTGCCAAATCTTTGTGGGGAGTGCGGCTGTGGAATATTGTAGGGGTTATCTTGTATCTTTATAAACTCCTTGATGAATGCATTTAGTTTCGGCTATATGATTGCATCTAAAAAGTTGATATGTGCTTTCTTTTGGTCATGAAATGTCTCTATGGAAATTTCATTAGGATCCCACTAGTTTTCATACCTTTGCCAATTTTATTGACAAAAAGGAGGAGAATTAATGTGTAGTTCACACTACAAATACATATGGTTTTCGGATCACTATGTAATGGGGAGTGGTTTCCATGTGAGATGGAGTATTGACTAAGGGGGAGTGATACATATCACCATAGTATTATTGTCAAAGTTGTGATACAATTGAACTTTGATGATGTGTAATAATACTATGACACTGTGTAACAATGATTGAGAGTTTTTGTTTTCTCATTGTTATGGCTACAGATTTTTAACAACAATGATGCTGAACTTACAACCTTTGGAATCATTGGAGTACTTGGAAGTGACGAAGATTTCGAGTAATGTTGAAGAACCAAGGAGATCATGCATATGGAAGAGAAGCTGCAAAGTTTATTTTTTGTATTCCATATGTATTGATAGTTTTGTCACTAAAATTGACAAAGGGGAAGATTGTTAGAGCACTGCTCGATCGAACTCGCAAGCGTTGCTATCTCAAGCTTGTTTTCAAGTTTAGTTGCCAAAACTATAAGTCTTGATTTCTAGTCTACTTATAGCTAAGTCTCGGACTAGGATAGAAAGTGTAGTTGAGCTCTAGACTCCACGGCGTTCATCATACAAAGACGAAGAACTACTCAAGGAACTGGTGGAACTTTATTGCTAAAAGGTATGTGGAGACTTAAACTTATCTATCACTCAAAAAGTCTATCTACTCTATCTACCATCTTGAGACAAAAGTCGTATTGCTATATAGACTTCGATTATACACATTTGCTATTTCGAGACGAGTTTATCTCGCTTATCTTTTTCTCGAAATATGTGTTGGTAAGCTTTCGCTTTGGCCAAGTTCATCTTTACAAGTGACGAAAGTCATGTTGATTATTTCAATATCTTGAAAATTGCTTTGATGAAGAATAGTGTGTGAATAACCTCTATTTAACATCCTCTAAGAATGTTTTAATGATTGAAATAAAGAGTTTAGAACATGTAACCAGCATTGGATATAAGCATATAATGTGTTCGCGCATTAGTGTATAAGTCCAAAATCGGGAACCAAATGTATGCATACTTGTGTGTGTACTAAATGGTAGATAGAGACTGGGTAAGTATGCGTACCCGTACACATACTGACGGAAGTTCACGTCCATGAATTTCTGTTGAGTTTGGAAATCAAAACCAACTCAATCCGGTTACCTAAGTATGCGTACCCGTACGCATACTCGTGGAAAGTTCACGTCCGTGAATTTCTTTTGAGTTTGGAAACCAAAACAAACTCAAATCCGGTTACTTAAGTACGCATACCCGTACGCATACTAAAGTGTGTTACTTTCTAAAATTGGTTTATTCGTGAACTTAAATTTATATAAACTAAGGAATGCATATTTGCAAACCGTGGCTATAAAGTTCATGAATCGATTCGAGTGAATCAAAACCGATTTTGCTTCGATTGTGTCTTGTATACTTCTATAAGATCTAAGCAATTGAACAAATCTTGAACTAGTTCATTTGAGTCATTTGAACTATTTATGGTGAAGATGAATAAGGTTGATATGAAAGTGCTCATATGGCTAACCATTTGGTTAACTACTGTTGAACCAACGAATTGTACACGTTTAGGTACGGTTACACAAACCTAAATGACGTATATTTCATTTGTGTATAACAAGCTAAGTTCGATCTAACGGTTGAAAGATATTAGCTTGAATCTAATAAGGTTTTCATCTAACGGTGAATATTGAATGCTTTGTTACCAAGGTAACTTAGATTTCAAACCCTTATTTGGAGAATATATAAAGGAAAACTCTAGAAACTGGGAAATCTAATCCCCACACCTCCTGTGTGATACTAGTTGTATAAGCTAGAGTCGATTCTCCTTTAACCTTAGGTTTCTACCGAGACCCTGTAGGTTAACGACTTGAAGACTTCATTTGGATTGTGAAGCCAGACCCAACTATTTTCTTTGTAGTTGCGTGATCTGATCTTGCTGTTTCTATCGCATTGAGTACAATTGTAAAATTGGCTCGAGATTAATTTCTCCGATAGGCAAGATAGAAAAGTAATCACAAACATCTTCGTCTCATCGTTTGTGATTACATAATATCTAGTTTCGCCATCATACAATTGAGATTATTTTGAGTTGATTGATAATTCTAGGCTGTTCTTCGGGAATATAAGTCCGGGTTATCGATTGGTTCATGTTCACCTTGATTTATCAAAAGACGGAACAAAAACTTGTAGGTATTACTGTGGGAGACAGATTTATCTATTCTTGTAGACTTTTCTGTGTGATACAGATTTGTTTATTAAAGTCTTCGACTTTGGGTCGTAGCAACTCTTAGTTGTGGGTGAGATCAGCTAAGGGAATCAAGTGCGTAGTATCCTGCTGGGATCAGAGACGTAAGGAGCGTAACTGTACCTTGGATCAGTGTGAGATTGATTGGGGTTCAACTACAGTCCAGATTTAAGTTAGTTTGTAGTAGGCTAGTGTCTGTAGCGGCTTAATACAGTGTGTGTTCAATCTGGACTAGGTCCCGGGGTTTTTCTGCATTTGCGGTTTCCTCGTTAACAAAACTTCTGGTGTCTGTGTTATTTCTTCTCCGCATTATATTTTGTTATATAATTGAAATATCACAGGTTGTGCGTGATAAGCACGTAAGTGTGACGCATTTTCACCCATAACTACATTATCTAGGACTCATTTTATTTCTAATAAAGTTGTTTTAAGTCTTTTCTAGGGAATAATCTCTTGCGACAAAATTGGCTCGAAAAGTGGTGTTTTACACCCCAGGATAGAGTACTAAAGGCACCCCAGAAATGCACCGGAAGCACCCCAAAAATGTGTCGTAGGAACCCCGTAAAAATTACTATCTACGCCCAAAAATTACTATTTGCACCCCATAAGACAAGTGCTAAAGGGACACCCGTGCAGGATTAGGGGGAGGACATCTTCTTCTCAAATTCAAAAAATGAATTTTTGCGGGAAAACGTTTCTCTTCACTGACAGAATTTCGATCGGATGTTTGGACGTGATTTAGTGAGATTCAATCCCTTAAACTTAGTGGGTAGACGTGATATGACTATAGAAAGCTAGTATGGGTGATTTTATCGATCAAATTTGGCTGGATAACTTGGTTTAATCCAAACAGGGAGTTGGAGGAAAAACATGAGCTTGCACGAGTTGTGAGAAATTTAAACGTGTACTGCACATGCTTGGAAGACTTAATCGATATCCTGGAGCGTGAAGAAGGTATAGAAGGAAAGAAATACAGCTTCAGATGCGTGAAAATCAAAATCAATGATAAAAATGGGAAAAAAATATACCCGAGTAAAAGAAGATTATTTGTAGTTAATGGAGGAGATTCAATGTCGAAATGATGTATAAATAGGTTCCTAGGATCACAAAGAAGGGGTGTCGAGAGTTTGGGGTCGAGAGGAGAGCTCGTTACATCAATTTTTGGCGCCGCCGACGCGGATTTGTTTTTAGATTTAGAGTTTTTAGATTTTTATTCTTTTGTCCTTTTTTACGTTTCTTGGGTATTTGTCTTTTTGTTGAAGGTTTTGAATCAAAGAGGAATTGGAGACGAAAGACCTGGGGGATTAAAAGATAGACAAAGCGAAAAGAACGGAGAAAAGACGAAGATTTTTATTTTTTATTTTTATTTTTTAATTAATTAGATTTTATTTTATTTTTTATTTTTAGATTTTATTTTTAAAAACTGTAAATAGGACTTTATTTTTGTATTTTATTTTTATTTTTGGAACATTAAACATTGGACTTTAATTATTTTTAAACCCTACGGAAGGGTACATTTTTTTTTATAAATATAAACTGTTTGCAGGGAAGGACGACGATTACGATATCGTCTCGGCCCCTCGGGTTCGTACACTGACACAGGAGTCAGTGGCCCGAGTCGACTACAACCGTTTCATCGCCCGTCTGGTACGGGAGGTAAGCTTCTAAACACCCGCGAATCCCCTGTCAGCGGGTTTACTGTCTTCCTTAAGGTGCATATATGTTTTGGTTTTGAATACGGACTTTAATTTCCTAGTAAAGGGCAAGGCCAGGCCATACAAGATAATGGTTCGGATTTCATCACCGTTCTCTTCTTGCCCGCCTTAGGAATACATAACCTACGCGAACCCAAGCTTAAAATACTGATTAGAACGAGACCGATAGGGTAACGAGCTTGTAGGAAAGTCATTCAAAGGGAAGTATTGGGTATCTTATTAGCTTAACTCAAAAGTTCAGGAAGATTACTGTGAGTCGACTAGAGCCGCCCTAACGGGAAACGTTGCCAAAGAGGTGGGGGTATCAAAGCTCCTCTGAGCTTCCCCTACTTCTCTTCGACTCACTTTATTCGGATCGATCTAGAGAGGTTTGCTAAAACGATACCTAGTTGCCTTTTGGAGGAATAGAATCTGGTCTAGAAACAATCTAAGGGAGCCATCATGCTTTTTGTTTGCTAGATTCAATAGGTTTGATTTGGTCGAGTCAGCCTTGTTTGTGATTGTGTAGAATTCCTCTGTAGTTTGTATTTTCGGGGTGATGAATCCTTTTCAGGAGACGCCACCTGAGATGACGTTACGAGAGTATATGCGTAGAAATTCTCATTATCAGGAGACGTCATCTAAAATAACTCTTGGTGAATATATGCAAGGGAAACGACATTGGGATGTTCCAATGGTAAGTGAGGAATCACCTATAATGATCTACGAGAAGTATTATAAACACATACCGCTTAGTTTGGAACAAAGATTAAGAATTCTTGAATGTCAGAAATTATATTATGATGATGAGGAGGAGGATAGTAGTAATGAAGAATCTGAAATATGTAGGCATAGTGATCAGGAATCTATTAATCCAATTGAGCTTTGTAATGATTATATTTTTTTTAGTTCAAATCCAAATAATTTTTATGATTATTCACCTATTCAAAAGGACGAGGATTTGATTAGGGATATCACCGTTTTAGACGATGTAGTTTTTCCTTTTGATTACGAAGCCGATAGTGGTTTAGAGGAACGGGTTTATTCTGAAAATGCTTTTTTAGAGTCTAACGACTTAGAAACAATAGTCTTAGACGAAGAAGATAGACCGTAGAGAAGAGTAAAGATGCACTACCTGATAATAACTTAGAAAAATCAATTGACCATTTCCAAGAATCTGATGATCTAGAAATTAGGGAGATTGTGACTAGTCTATCTAGAGACACTGAAAACTCTAAGTTTGGGGGTGATTATCACTTCCCTAGTGCCTTACCTTTAACTCTCAGAAAGTCCCCTCACTTAGGACTTGATATCTGTGCCTCGACCATTTTACAAGATTACCTTCATACTCGTTTTCCCGACCCTAATGATGTCCAGGAAGAAGTTCAGTCGTTAGAAACCCATCCTATGGTTGATGTGGTTTGCCCAGGCTATGATACCCAGATTGACTTTGTTTTCCCACCAAATAGTTTTCTTCCAACTGTGGGAACGTTTATATTTCAAATGTGTCGAATATTAAGTTCTGAGACTAAGCCTAAGTACTTTAGGTTAATAGAATCGACACATTTACTTAAGAATGACCACTACTCCCATTGTGGTCAATTATGTAAGTCAAATCTGATTGACTTAGAGGATCCTCAGTTATTTAGGTTATTATTGTGTGCTTCTAAGTTCCTATTTGAGTTTTTACAGACTTTAGGACCTAATAATTCGGATCCCACCTATGAAGAAAGGCAGCCAATGAAAATATTTTATTTAGATCCTTTCATAGAACCTGAACCTGAACCACAATTAGATTTAGATATCTTAATCAGGAAACTAGATAAGGGCATGCTAGTCTTATTCATTTTCTTGGTTTATTGCAGTTTCCTTTGGTCAGCTCTATTTGGTTTTGAAGACCCACAGTTGTTCCGACTGTTATTTTATGATTCGAGTGACTAATCCTTTCCTAGTCTGGCTGAAGACTTTAAACTTAGCACTTCTTGGGAGGTAACCCATGCTTATGCGTCGACTACGATAATATCCTTCCTCACTTCCTTTAAGTAGTAACAGTTTCTCCTTGTTCATATTTTTAATTTCATCTTTATAACATTGAGGACAATGTTAGATTTAAGTGTGGGGGAGTGATTAACTTTTTGTTTATTTTTGTAGGAGTTTCCTTATCATATTATGACCAGCTGTTGAGCGGGTCTACCTTAGGAATTTACTTTTATGATCAGCTGTTGAGCGGGTCATCAAATATTTTTTTTGATATGACCAGCTGTTGAGCGGGACTTTCTCTATGTTACACAAATGACCAAAAAAAAAATATGACCAGCTGTGGAGCGGGTCTATTATTTTTGTTTTCTTATGACCAGCTGTTGAGCGGGTCTTTCTCTATGTTACACAAATGACCAGATGTTGAGCGGGTCCATTCTTTTGATTCACATGACCAGCTGTTGAGCGGGTCTCTCTTGGTGTTACGTAAATGACCAGCTGTTGAGCGGGTCTTGAGATTTTGCTCGAGGACTAGAAAAATGTAAGTGTGGGGGAATTTGATAAACACGTAAGTGTGACGCATTTTCACCCATAACTACATTATCTAGGACTCATTTTATTTCTAATAAAGTTATTTTAAGTCGTTTCTAGGGATTAAGCTCTTGCGACAAAATTGGCTCGAAAAGTGGTGTTTTACACCCCAGGATAGAGTACTAAAGGCACCCCAGAAATGCACCGGAAGCACCCCCAAAATGTGTCGTAGGAACCCCGTAAAAATTACTATCTACGCCCAAAAATTACTATTTGCACCCCATAAGACAAGTGCTAAAGGGACACCCGTGCAGGATTAGGGGGAGGACATCTTATTCTCAAATTCAAAAAATGAATTTTGGCGGGAAAACGTTTCTCTTCACTGGCAGAATTTCGATCGGATGTTTGGACGTGATTTAGTGAGATTCAATCCCTTAAACTTAGTGGGTAGACGTGATATGACTATAGAAAGCTAGTATGGGTGATTTTATCGATCAAATTTGGTTGGATAACTTGGTTTAATCCAAACAGGGAGTTGGAGGAAAAACATGAGCTTGCACAAGTTGTGAGAAATTTAAACGTGTATTGCACATGCTTGGAAGACTTAATCGATATCTTGGAGCGTGAAGAAGGTATAGAAGGAAAGAAATACAGCTTCAGATGCGTGAAAATCAAAATCAATGATAGAAATGGAAAAAAAAATATACCCGAGTAAAAGAAGAGTATTTGTAGTTAATGTTGGAGATTCAATGTCGAAATGATGTATAAATAGGTTCCTAGGATCACATAGAAGGTGTGTCGAGAGTTGGGGGTCGAGAGGAGAGCTCAGGAGGCGTGAATCAAGAGTTTTCAGAACTCTGTTGTTGTTGCTGCTGCTGCTCGTGAAGAACAGGGAAACAACGACGGTTTCTTCAACTGGTTGTAACAGTTTCTTCAACTGGTTTGCAACATTTATCTTCATTGTAACAGTTTCTTCATCCTCTTCTGCAACATTTATCTTCAGATTTGTAACGATTATCTTCATCATAACAGTTGAGAGTTGAAACAGTCGGTCTGTAACGCACCGGTGCTGTTGCAGATTTCCTGTTTTATTATTTTCTCTTCTTGTAAACACTTTTTGAGCCATGAATACATATTTTGAGTGTTTTTTCGACATGATGAGTTAAACCCCAACACTGGGACGACGAAGGAGGCCGAACTTCATACATGGGTAAAAAAAAATTATTTTTTTTATGACTTTTGCACTAATATTAATTGAAATATGATTTTGATTAATTAGTTATTATTTTATTAGATGGGTCATGCTTGCTTAGATGTTTGATGTCCCATGCTTACGATTTATAACTAATGTTTTTAGAATCTACCTTGGCAAAAATAAGAGTCCATGTTTACATTTCTTGAGCTAAAATTGTTGAGAATAAATAATTGAACCTTATGTTATGAAGATTGGCCGAATCCTTAGTTCCAGTACCTCTTGCACCATTTGTAATATTATTGTATATTTTTATTAAATTTAAAAACTCGAATCTTCACAAGTCTTAGAGTTCGAATCCTATTTACCACTACTACAACAAAGTTGAAATCACATCAGTGCGTTAAATCGATCAATTGGTAAATCCAACCTTTGGTTGTTGATTGAAATTGATTGATACTTGAACATTGGTCTTTGGTACCGTTCAAGTTAATTTCTCTTGTATTCAATTAGACTCGCAGATTTCTATTTGTTTGAGTAAGTATTGAATCGAGAAATTGAGATATAACTCCTTGATATACTTTTTATTAAGATTGAGTCTGACTGTCTAGTTGATTCTCTTAAAAGTATATTGGAGTTAGTCCATACAGATTGCTAAGCAAATTATTGGGTGAGGTTGTTGTACCCCCACTTTTTCACTTATATTGTTTTGCCTTCCCTATTTATTTTTATTAAAAAAAAAGGGAGTTATGGAAAACTCCTCAAGACCTTAAGAAGTGGTGAATCTTGAGATGGAAGAAGACTCTAAAGGATGTGATTCTGTTCAAGAACTTGTCTTGAAAAAGATGATTGAAAGGAAAGAGTATAACTCCTGGATTGGAGAATCTGTCAAAGATTTAATTCTTTTTCAGAATGAATCTAGGGTTGAGTTTGCAAATCTTCAACTGCAAATAAATCAGCTTATTGATGGACAGGCCAAAATCCTATATAATCAAAACACTTTGATCAGGAATCAGAAGAAGCTCATCATGGACTGTGTCAAAGCTAGGCATCTTGCCCGCATTGTTGATCGGAAAGTTAATGTTCTCACTCATGAACATGGGGTCTCTACGGTTAAAAGAATCAAGGATATGAGTGATACCTTTTATGATGGACCCTTTCAAAGGTATGATGTTATCAAAGAAACTTGATTCTTATGTTGTCTAAGAAACTTCTTATGAGAATTTATTCTTATGTGAGTACACATAGCTATTTCCAACGATTTTCATCTTGCAATGTTTTTAGATTTATTTATTTAAATTCTAAAGTTGATTTGGAAGATGATTTTGCGGTATTAATCTTTATGGTTTTATATATTGCAACTTGTTATGGGATATGTTTGTTTGCATCCGTGAACTGTTATTGTCCCGTACGTGGTCAAAAGTTAAGTCTTTCATATGTCAGTATGCAAGTATTGATAAAAGATTGACTGAGCTTTTGATAAACAAAAGTTAAGCCTATTATGTCATTATGCAAATATTGATGGAAGATAGGATGAACTTTTGTTTACAAAGATTAAGTCTATTACATATCATTGTGCAAATAGTGATGAAAAATAGAACGAGCCTTTGTTTATTCCACAGTATTGATCTTCCCTGATCCATATTTTATGTATATACTGTGCGGCTCCGTAAGTTCTCTTATGTGAGCATTTTCGATTAAAGTAATCATGGGTTCTCTTTTGGTTAATTTAATTGAGATTTTTGGATACAAATTCATATTCTTATGTGATTTGTTAATGTCCAAAAAAATCCTTCTTTTCTTGTGAAAGTAAGGTCGCTCTTGTTGTTCTTTCGAGAATGACATTTTATGGGGGAGAGTTCTTAATTGACTTGTGCTTAATTGTCAAATATTTGTGGGGAGTGCGACTGTGGAATATTATAGGGGTTATCTTGTATCTTTATAAACTCCTTGATGAATGCATTTAGTTTCGGCTATATGATTGCATCTAAAAAAGTTGATATGTTCTTTTCTTTTGGTCATGAAGTATCTCTATGGAAATTTCATTAGGATCCCACTAATTTTCGTACCTTTTCCAATTTTGACAAAAAGGGGGAGAATTAATGTGTAGTTCACACTACAAATACATATGGTTTACGGATCATTATGTAAGGGGAGTGGTTTTCATGTGAGATGAAGTATTGACTAAGGGGGAGTGATACATATAACCATAGTATTGTTGTCGAAGTTGTGATACAATTGAACTTTGATGATGGGTCATAATACTATGACACTGTATAACAATGATTGAGAGCTATTATTTTTTCATTGTTATGGCTACGGATCTTCAACAACGATGATGCTGAATTGAATACCTTTGGAATCATTGGAGTACTTGGAAGTGACGAAGATTTCGAGTAATGTTGAAGAACCAAGGAGATCAAGCATTTGGAAGAGAAGCTACAAATTTTATTTATTTTGTATTCCATATGTATTGATAGTTTTGTCACTAAAATTTACAAAGGGGGAGATTGTTAGAGCATTGTTTAGTTGAACTCGCAAACGTTGCTATCTCAAGCTTGTTTGTCAAGTGTAGTTGACAAAACTATAAGTCTTGATTTCTAGTCTATTTATAGCTAAGTCTCGGATTAGGATAGTAAGTGTAGGTTAGCCTTAGACTCCACGACGTTCATCGAATGAAGACGAAGAACTACTCAAGGGAACTTGTGGAACTTCATCAACAAAGAGGTATGTGGAAACTTGAACTTATCTATCACTCAAAAGTCTATCTATTCTATCTCCTATTTTGAGAAAAAAGTCGTATTGCTATATAGACTTCAACTATACACATGTTTAACTCACTTATCTATGCCTCGAAATATATGCTGGTAAGCTTTCGCTTTGGCCAAGTTCATCTTTACTAGTGACGAAAGTCATGTTGATTATTTTAATAACTTGAAAATCGCTTTGATGAAAATGGTTTGTGAATAACAATTATTATAACTTCCTCTAAGAAAGTTTCAATGATTGAAATGAGAGTTTAGAACAAGTAACCATGTTTGGATATAAACATAGTGTGTTCTCACATTTGTGTAAAAGTCCAAAACCGGGAACCTAAAGTATGCGTACCCGTACGCGTACCGACGGTTGTTGGAAACTCGGGCAAGTATGCGTACCCGTACGCATACTGGCAGAAAGTTCATGTCGATGAATTTCTGCTGGAGTTTGGAAGTGTGATTTAAAATGCGCACCCATACGCGTACTGGCATAACCAAACTCGGTCAAATCACTTAAGCATGCGTACCTGTTTGCATACTTAAGTAGGTTACTTTCTAAAATCGGTTTGATCATGAACTAAAACATTCATATAATAAGGAATGCAATCTTTGCAAACCGTGGCTATAATGTTCATGAATTGATTCGAGTGAATCAAAATCGATTTTGTTTCGATTGTGTCTTGTATACTTCTATGAAATCTAAGCAATTGAACAACTCTCAAACTAGTTAATTTGAGTCACTTGAACTAGTTATGGTGAAGATGAATAAGGTTGATATGGAAGTGCTCATATGGCTAACCATTGGTTGACTATTGTTGAACTAAATAAGTGTACACGTTTAGGTACGGTTACCCAAGCCTAAATAAAAGTGCATTTCATTTGTGTATAACAAGCTAAGTTCGATCTAACGGTTGAAAGATATTAGCTTGAATCTAATCAGGTTTTCATCTAACGGTGAATATTGAATGCTTTGTTACCAAGGTAACTTAGATTGCAAACCTTGATTTGGAGACTATATAAAGGAGAACTCTAGCAACTGGGAAACCTAATCCCCACACCTCATGTGTGATACTAGTTGCGACTAGAGTCGATTCTCCTTTAACCTTAGGTTTTTCACGAAACCCTGTAGGTTTACGACTTAAAAACTTCATTGGGATTGTGAAGCCAGACCCAACTATTTTCTATGTAGTTTTGTGATCTGATCTTGTTGTTTCTATCGTGTTTGAGTACAATCGTAAGATTGGCTTGAGATTTATATCTCCGATACGCAAGATAGAAAAGTAGTCACAAACACCTTCATCTCATCGTTAGTGATTCCATGATATCTTGTTTCGTTAATAGATTAAGATTATTGTGAGGTGATTGATAATTCTGGGCTGTTCTTCGGGAATATAAGTCCGGGTTATCGATTGGTTCCTGTTCACCTTGATTTATCAAAAGACGGAACAAAACTCGTAGGTTTATCTGTGGGAGACAAATTTATCTATTCAATAGACTTTTCTATTTGAGACAGATTTGTCTATCAAGTCTTCGACTTTGGGTCGTAGCAACTCTTGGTTGTGGGTGAGATCAGCTAAGGGAATCAAGTATGTAGCATCCTGCTGGGATCAGAGACGTAAGGAACGCAACTGTACCTTGAATCAGTGTGATATTGATTAGGGTTCAACTACAGTCCAGACCGAAGTTAGTTTGTAGTATGCTAATGTTTGTAGCGGCTTAATACAGTGTGGTGTTCAAATCTGGACTAGGTCCCGGGGGTTTTCTGCATTTGCGGTTTCCTCGTTAACAGAACTTATGGCGTCTGTGTTATTTCTTTTCCGCATTATATTTTGTTATATAATTGAAATATCACAGGTTGTGCGTTGAATCGATCAATTGGTAAATCCAACCTTTGGTTGTTGATTGGAATTGATTGATCCTTGAACATTGGTCTTTGGTACCGTTCAAGTTATTTCTCTTGTATTCAATCAGGCTCGCAAATTCCTATTTGTTTGAGTGTGGATTGAATCGAGAAATTGAAATATAACTCTTTGATATACTTTTATTAAGATTGAGTCTGACTATCTAGTTGATTCTCTTAAAAGTATATTGGAGTTAGTCCATACAGATTGCTAAGAGAAATATTGGGTGTGGTTGTTGTACCCCCGCTTTTTCAGCATGACTAAAGAAGACTTTATTTGTACAACAAAAATTTCGAGTCAAGTTTATCTTGATTAATTATTCTCGAAATATGTTGACTAAGCTTAAGAATATTTGTTCATATTTGATGAATTTGGTTAAGAACAATTTATTATTTATGACCTAAATTATGATTCAAGATTAATATTTGAAAATATCGTGGAACAGTGATATGTGTCATTGATGTTATTTGGGAATGTTTCAAATTGACTATTAGAAAGATATAGGACTATTGCAAATCTAAATACAGGACAATACACGTACCAGCTAACATACTTGCGCAAACTGTTAAAGGTCCGGAGCCGCAATACACATACCGGCGTAACTATAGTTCAGCAACGACTTTTGGTACACATACCGAGTATGCAAACCCAAAAATTTCTGTGACTCATGAACTCAGGTTGGTACACATACCTAGTATGCATACCGAAAAAGTTCTGTGAACTCCTGAACTCATTTTTGTCTTAAGGGTATACAAATCCGGTACACGTACCATGAAATAATAACTCACAAACTGGATGTAGGTACACATACTTATCTAGTCGAAATATTTTCATATGCATCAGAATTATTTCTATGAGATAATCGGCCTTTGAACAACTCTCTATAAAAACACATCTAGACATATTTGATCACATTATAACCTATTTTTGTGACTCAAGATTAAAGTATTAAAGTATTATATGAAAATGATTAAGCTTATAGTTCTTCTGGCTATTTTTGGCTAACCATTCATGAACAAGTCATTGTACACGGTTCAGTTATGGTCCATCCTAACCATAGTATATATTTTGTTATGTTAATCTCAAATCAAAGATTCATCTAACCTTGGATATTGATTGCTTGATTCCAAAGCTAACTTAGCTTAAATCTAAAGCAACCTTTGTTTTGAATGTCTATATATGGAGAACTTCAAGCAACTGGGATCTTTGTAAACTAGAGTCGTCCTCTTCTTTAAACCTTTTTAGGTTTAGCGACTAAAAAGACTTCGCTTAGGGATTCGTGAATCCAGGCCCGACTATCTTTATCTTGATAGTTCGTGTATCCTGATCTTGCTACTGATTGTTGGATGTCACCCCGATCAGGAAAGATAGATAGAAATCACAAAGTTTCTTCGTCTCGGACTTTGTAAGTCCATAGGTATATTCCTTTATGACGATTTTTTGTCGAAATCGGAGTAGGTTTTACTTGTGAGGTGAATAATAATCTAGGCTGCTCTTCGGGAGTCATAAGTACCGGATTTTGAGGTTTGCTAGACTTTGTCTATTGCAAACGATTTCCTCACCTTGATCTTTGATCAAAACGGAAATCACATATATGCTTATCTGTGGGAGGCAGATTGGTTTAAAGTCCTCAATTGAGTTGAAGAAAGACTTAGACTGTAAAGGACGTCAGCTTGGGAATCAATTGCACAGAGTCCTGCGAGATTCAAGAGGCGTAAGGAGCGCCACTGTAATTGAATCACTGTGACGGTAGATTCAGTCTCAACTTCATTCCGGTCCGAAGTTTTGATAGTAGGCTAGAGTCTGTAGAGGCTTAATACAATTTGGTGTTCAAATCTGGACAAGGTCGCGGGGTTTTTCTGCATTTGCGGTTTCCTTGTTAACAAAATTTCTGGTGTCTGTGTTACTTCTTTTTCCTATTATATTGTTTATCTTTATAATTGAAATATTACAAGTTGTACGTAAATCAATCAAAGTAGATACGTCCATCGTATTGTTGGATACAACTTGATTGATCTTGGATATTGATCTTTGGAATTGTCCAAGTACTCTCACGGTATATTCAGGTTCACGGACTTGTCTCCGTTTACATAATGATTGTGAGAGAAAGAGATATAAACTCTTCATATAATTCCCGATTGAGATTCATTAAGTTGTAACTCTCGGAATTGTATTTGAGTTTAGTCCATACAGGTTGCCTAAGAAAAAGTTGGTGGTGTATTTTGGTACCCCCGCATTTTCAATTAGTATGAGAGCAGGCAAACCCGTGAAAGACCTAATAAGTCAGTGTTTGAAGCAATCTGACTATATGGACAAAAGTGCAATATCGATAAACATACCGCCATCCTTTGATGGCATAAATTACTTATGGTGGAAAATTACTATGCGTTCCTTTCTACAAGCCCGTGACTTTCATACATGGAAATATGTAGTAATAGGATACAATCGTCCGACAGTTGTTAGAGACGGAAATACTGTTGAGAAAGATTTAGCAGAACATAGTGAAACCGAGATAAGTGCTGCAAAGCATAATTCTGACAGGTTAAATGCTATTATTCATGCCATAAGCCAAGATCTTCAACACCATGTGACTTTGTGCACTAAGTCTAAAGACGCTTGGGATATCTTAGAAACCGTATTCGAAGGAGATACCTCAAGCTAGGATTCAAAACCTAAATTTTGACTGGGAAAATCTTCGTATGTCGGATAAAGATTCGTTTGATAAGTTTAATCACTAAGTTTTTGAAATTGTTAATACATGTTATGTGTTAGGTAAGATCAATCCTGAAAAGGACATTGTGATGAAAATTCTCCGATCTTTACCGATGAGATACGAGCCTAAGAACTATGCCATCATGGAAGGAAATAACCTTGCAACACTTTCTAGAAATACTTTGGTTGGAAAGTTAAAGATCTTTGATCATGAACTGCTCGATCAACAACGAGAATTGAACTGTGATCCAAAGTCGGAAAGGATATTGCGTTCAAGGCACTGAGAAACACTGAAACACTTAAAGGTGAAAGTGTTGACAACTCTGTGAACAATGTTGTTGATTCTGAATTTTCAGATGAAGATCTTGATAACTCATTTTTTATTAATCACAAGACAGTTTAAAGAACTTCTTAGGAAGAGAAATAAACAGTTCACTAGAAAAAGCGGCATACGACTGTTAATCCACATAATCGTATTCCTGTCAAAAACAGAGACTCTAACAATATTGACGATGAGGATATGCCATAATTTTTTAAGTGTAAAGGGTTCGGTCACTTTGCTGATGAGTGTCCATATCGGAAGAAATACACTGGCAACAACAAGGGTTTTGCTGCAACGCTTGATGAAACGTCTGATCATTATCATTCCGAAGAGGATGATGGATCAAGTGTAGCACTCTTGGGACAAAATTATCAATTTTTATGAATGTAGCAATACTCATATCAATCTTGATAGTTTGATTGATGATTCTTCATCAAAATCATTGGAGGATGTGATTGATTTTTCGTATACTAATGAAAACCCTGTTAATATTTCATGTACCCTTTGTTTAGCTGCTAACGTCGTTCCTGAATTAATCCTCAAACCGACATGTCCTTATTGTACCATTGAGGGTCACACACTCACATAATATTTCAAGTATAAACACAAATTAAGGTATGTCAACAAACTGCAACGGAGGGCTAGTTTTTTGGAAAATGTGCTTAAACTTGTTCAAAAGCCCAATCTTAAGGTATGTAAAGTTAACTCTTATTCTCCTAAAAGATTGAATGTTTCAAAGGAAAAGGTAAAATCTCAAATAAAGAGAAGAGTCAGGTCTAAACATTCCATAAAGAAGGGTATTACAAATTCCATGCAGGAACCTAGTGGTGAACACTCTACTGCTCACCTCAACACAATTTGTAGCGCCCCCAAAGCTAGCAACTGACTAATCCAATGGATCAACTAAATACAGAGGCACTAAGAATCTAAATCATATACTTAAGCATTCAATTAAGAAATCTGCTACAAAACTTAACCCATTAACTAGCCCCGCTCTGAAATATATATATACAAAAACTTCGCTCAAATGATACATATACATATACAATAGTCATTTAGTTTACAAATAGATTATACAACATAATAAACATAGCCAAAGTTAACCAACAAACGAACTCAACCCTTGAAGCTTTCGCTGCGCAACTCTGATCTGTCTCTGAAACTGAAAGTGGGAATGGGTGAGCACATCATCCCTAAAAGGGGTGCCCAGTAGAAATAACATTTAACTTTCAAGTAATCACTGGTATGATTTTGAAAACAATTCATGTTTTCCCAGAACACTAAAAGACAACCAATTCACAGAAATAAACAACCATGCATGTATATGGAACTAACTCTTTCGTCAAACAATGTATAATATTCAATGCCAAATTCCAACACCTAGATAATAATATTGTGGTGTATCGCCCTAGCCATTGCATAAAAGCTCGAAAGTAAGTAAGTACAATGAAGGAGCAGTATCCTATATACCACATATGGGAATTCATATTTCCCAAGCATTCAAATGGAAATTCTTATTTCCCAAACATTTACAAAGACAAACAAAGCATTACAATTCCTTTCCAAGCAATGGAAAGATTAAAAAGACTAACAAACTTTCGGAATTTAAAATAAAACAATGCATGGAATACACAATCAGACAATGCATGAATTTCATTAAACATAAACTTTTGTAAAAGAAAAACAACAGTAATCACAAAAGAGTTAAATGTAAATTCCCACCTCTTTTGATGACAAGCCACACCTACCTCGAGATCCACGATCCACTGGTTCATCCTTTGAATCGATCGTTGTTAATAATTAACTGTTAATCATACAAGCACTCTAAGAGTTTAGCCAAAAGTCTCACACAAGGCTCATAACATAATTTCATACAATTCTTTAGTTATAGGCTAAGTAGGGGTGTGCAACGGACGGACGGTTGCGGATTAGGGATCACCCGCGTCCAATCCGTCAAAATTGCGGATTTGGGAAATTCAACCGTGTCCGTCCCAATCACCCGCGGATTTGACATCTGCGGATCAGCGGATGATACGGGCCGGATGCGGATTAACCGCGGTTTAGTCAAAAGAAAGAAAAAAATACAAAAAAATTTAGAAACTAGAATTTTAACACAAAAGATAGTTAACATTTAACACAAATTCCATACTATTATTTTGAGTTCTTAAGGTGAATTATGGCAGCCAACTTATCTCTATCTCTCTATATGCACTCTCGACAGGCTATAAACAGTAAAAAAGAACGGAAGAACACAGTAGACAGAAAACAATGTGGAAAATAGATCATTGCTATATTTGTAATACAAATTAGTTATAGCCAATAAGAAGCTAAGAGATCTTATTAGTTCTATTAGTCGAACTGATCGATGAATCTTACAGAAACATGCTTAAATTCCTAAATGTTGATAGCCACCTTCTAGTATACTTCTCTACGGTGCGGATGAATCCGCGGATTTCAAACTCCAACCGCAACCAAACCGCTAAAAGTGCGGATTTGAGAATCCCACTCGTGTCCGGCCCTTAGATCTTGCGGATTGGGTTTACGGATGAAATCCGCGGTTCCGGACTTTTTGCTCACCCCTAAGGCTAAGTGAATTATCTAATGGTTCTAAGCCCACTTATGGTTCTACACCTTTTCATTATCTATCTTTAACATATCAAAGGTTTACTATTTCGATTAGATTTGTTCTATAGTCCAATAAATAAATCTTAAGAATAACTACAACTTTGTAGAAGAAACCAATGGTCAATTCGGACTATAAAGAGTCCAAATCATCAATTATAAGATAACTAGTCTCAAGCCCAAGTCCACTAAACCATCCCAATAACCTAAGGCCTGGTCCATATGTGTCAACTAACGGTCAACGTTTGGTTAGAAGGAGTCAACTAACAGTCAACGTCCAAGTCCAAGTCCAAGTCAAAGGTCAACTAGTCAGATCGGTCAAGGTCCACTGAGTCAAATCTGGTCAGGTCTGGTTACTGAGTTTACTCAGTCAGATACACTAAGTCAGATAAGAATCTAAGTCAGACTGAATCTGTTCAGTCAAACAGGCATAAGGTTCAGGCCTGAGCCACAAGCACAAGCCAAAGATTCTACCACACCTGCAACTCTAACCCTAGTTCAACTTCAACATACTCATTCTTTTACATTGCTACTCAAATTCTATGTCTACAAAATCATTATAACACATTCAATCTAAAACAAAACTCCATAACTCAATTACAACATTAAACTAAGCTTACCTAGATCTGCAGTTGCAGCTTTCAGTAAGGCCACTGCTGAAACATCAACACAACCAACCACTCTCACCAGCAGTTACTATCTTGGTTCACTACAAATTTAACTCAAACAACTGCCACTCTAACACCCAAACAACACAACCATCTTTAAACTCTGAACCTAACCAAACCTGTACCAAGGCAACATTCATGACCACCTGCCTCAATCTCAATTCCACACAACAATTCAATCACAGCTTCATTACTGCTTCCATCTCCAGCTCCAGTTATTTACACACTACTATCAACTCATACCTCAATAACTCTGCACCTCCACCATTCACTGATGTCCCCTGCAGCTTCAACATTCCAGACAACACCAACACCACTAGCAGTTCAACTTAACTCAACACTAGAATAATCTACAACCACACTATCATTACAACTTCAAATGCACATCTTGGATCATTCTCAGCACAAACCAATCTCAACTATACTTCAAATTCAACAACACCTTTACTATCAACACCACTTCTACTACAAACCCATTACATAATACTGCATCATAAACTTCTTCCATATCCTGTAACTGGCAAACCATTACCACCCATTTACAACACTGACTCATATTACTCATCTGTTGAGCCATACCACCTGACTCAATCTCTAATAACATCAACATAGCATTACCATTTCAATATTATAATCAAGATCAAGACCACAACAACAAGATAATATTCTTACTAGATTTACAGAGGGAGACAATTACCTCAATTCTGAAATTAAAGTTCTTCTCAATAACTGAATCTGCAAATCAGTGCCATAACCAATTTCTTCTTCAAATTGTCTCTGAACATTCTATGAAATCCTAACCCTCTAATTCTTTATCGAATTACTCTAGAACTTCAATTACACAACAACCCATCTCGAAACTAACAGCAGCCTTCAAACTTCATCACACCTAATTCAATTCCCAACTCTTCTCTTCTCTAATTCAAACTCAAAACCTCAATCAAACCTTCAAATCTATCAAACCCATCCTTTAATTTTCCCCTTTACATCATCTTCATCTTCTAATTCTTCCTTGAACTTCTTATGAAAACCCTAACTCTTCAATTAATCATCAGAACAACTACAATACAATAATTCATCCACAACCCTCGTGTTGTTCATCTAACCACAGCTCAATTAACCCATAAATTCACCTATAAACTCGAATTCATTCTCAAAACCCTAATTTCAGTTATAGCAGCATCAACTCCTTCTCCTCCCGAAATCAGTAAACATCAATCACCACCACCAACCATAATCCCTGATAACTTGTCTAATTCTCTCGACCTCACAGCCTCAGAATTCTCACAGAATCGCCGGAGGCGAAAAGAGAAGGAAAGAAGAAGAATGAAGAATAAGAAAGAAGGAAGGAAGGAAAGATGAGTTTATCTACTCGATCTGGGGATAAGACCAACCAGATTTACTGAGGCACCCAACAGCTTAGATAAGGGCTTCCAAAAGTCCATCAACGAAATGACCATTTTACCCTCATACTTATCCGATGATATCTTCTTCGTCCGGTATCCGAATGAAACGTTTGAGTAGTCCATTCCGCATAACTTTTCGAGAGCTATCTAACGATACTAGTTTCGTATCTAGATCGTTGTTAGATTAATTTCTATTAATTAACGTTCGTGTTAAACTAATTGAGTCCTTAGCGGTAAAATCGCCTCTTAATCCTTGCTAGACTAGTTAAATAGCGTTGACGAGCTTGAGGGTCTTTACACAATTTAATTGTGTTGCGAAGTGCATCTTGTCTCATGTGCCCTTAAAAGAGACAAAAACCATGCATATTAGGGCTTTGGGTCAAACTTGAATATTATTACTTGGATTTCCATCTTTTCATGTTCGTTGATACAATGAGACTACTGATGTTGTATTGCCATCTCTTAAGAGAATAACAATATTTTGTTGTTGAGCCTTGCTCCATCAAAATAGTCTAGGATAATTCTTACTGGTCATAAATCGGTTACATAACTCATTCTATGTAAATCTATTCTCATAAGCGTCATTTATAATTCATAATTTGATGCTACTACTGCATACAGTCTGTGGGTATTGACTTTGCAATATAATCAAGAATGGCATAAATTAACAAATGCAACTTGTTCATATTAATCTATGTCTCAGGTAATGGTATTAAAAAGTTTGAACTATGTAAAAACTTAAGGATAAAAGTGACATTTCGTTTTTCTAAGTTTTTATGTATTTCTCTAGTACGGGAACTTCATTAAGACTCATACCTCTTTCACAAGAAGTTTGATTGTTTGAGAAATATATTTTTATTTCACAAATCCAATTTAGTCTTACGAATCATGGAGGCTCCAAGCACGACATCTTCTGAAATTTTTACTCCTATGGTTGTTGATGTTTATCCAACTAGAAACGAACAAGAAATATCATATCCTTATGTCTTAAAAGGAAAAGGAAGAATACGAAGAAACCTAGAGCCGACCACTCTAATCATCAAAGGTTTGCAACTCTTCTCGAAGAACATAAGAAAACCAAGATGGAGGTGCAGGGACTGAAAGCTATTCTGCAAAAATCACTTGAGCTACAAGAAGCACTTGTCAAACAACAATCAAAAAGGTTTGAAGGAGTCAATTCTCTTATTCACGAACCATATATTCTGATGCATGTTGTGGACAAAGAGTTCGGAGATGATAAAGAATTCTTTAAGGATTTTAAGTACTAGGAAACTTCTTGTTAGAATTTATTCTTATGTTCGAGAATGATAACTAGGGTTTGGTATAGCATATATTGTGAGTACACAAGCTATTTCCAACTCTTTTCATCTTGCATGTTTTTCAATTTATTTATTTATTTAAATTCTAGAGTTTTTGAAAGATGAACTTGCAATATTTAATCATTATTAGTTTTATGTATTGCAAAGTCTTATGAGATATATGTGTCCGAAAAGACGAGGGTACCCAAATATACCACAATCTTTTGTTTAACAACCTATGAGTCCTCTTCCGAATGTGATCGTCTATGGACAGAGTCGAGACAATACAACAATTCGGTTCACACTTCGTGTGCTCGTCTATGGATACGAGATCGAGACAATATAACAACAAGATCACTTGTGTGATTGACTATGGATACAAGATCGAGACGATACGACAGCAAAGTGTGTACTTGATAATAGGTTCAGTAATAACCGAAACTCTATAGGATCAATATCAAGCATTACGGAGTTAACGTACTTGTGTCTTTTACTTAATTATAATAACAATTATAATGCAGAAAATAAAGACACATTACCAAATAACATCAATGACACATATCACTGTTCCGGGCTATTTTTGAATGATAATCTTGAATCACTATTTGCATTATGAACAATACATTTACCTTAACTGAAATTCATCAAGTATGAACAAATGTTCATTAAGCTTAGTCATATATTTCGAGAACTAATTACTAAGATAAACTTGACTCGAAATTCTTGATATGCTTACAATAGTCTAATTAGTTATGCGACATCGTCTCATAGATAAAAAGATGAATATAACTTGAGATATAGGTGGTTCAGTCTTCACTTACATTTTGTTGAAGAAATTCTCCAAAGCTTCGGTTGATCTTCACCTTCAAACGGTGGAACGCAATGATGAATGCCGTGATGTTCGTTTCTCAACTACATCTTCTATCATAATCCGAGACTTAACCAATTGTAGACTAGAAATCAAAATATAGTTTTGATAACTAAATTTGACAACAAGCTTGAGGACAGAGAAACGCTCTAAAAACATCAGAATTATTTCTATGAGATAATCGACATTTGAACAAGTCTCTATAGAAACACATCTAGGCATATTTGATCACATTATAACCTATGGTTGTGACTCAAGATTAAAGTCTTAAAGCGTTATATGAAAATGATTAAGCTTATAATTCGTCTGGCTAGTTTTGGCTAACCTTTCATGAACAAGTCATTGTACACGGTTCGTTATGGTCCATCCTAACCATAATGTATATTTTGTTGTGTTAATCTTAAATCAAAGATTTATCTAACAGTGGATATTGATTGCTTGATTCCAAAGATACCTTAGCTTAAATCTAAACCAAACTTTGTTTTGAAAGTCTATATATAGAGAACCTCAAGCAACTAGGATCTTTGAATCCCCGACACTTTTCCTGTGTGTCCAAGTTGTAAACTAGAGTCGTCCTCTCCTTTAAACCTTTTTAGATTTAGTGACTAAAAAGACTTCGCTTACGGATTCGTGAAGCCAGGTCCAACTATCTTTATCTTGATAGTTCGTGTATCCTGATCTTGGTACTAATTGTTGAGTCTCACTCCGATCAGGAAAGATAGATAGAAATCGCAAAGTTTATTCGTCTCGGAATTTGTGAAGCCATAGGTATATTCCTCTATAATGATTCTTTGTCGAAATTGGAGTAGATTTTACTTGTGAAGTGAATAGTAATTTAGGATGCTCTTCGGGAGTCGTAAGTACCGGATTTTGAGGTTTGCTAGACTTTGTCTACTGCAAATGATTTTCTATCTCATCTTGATCTTTGATCAAAATGGAAATCACATATAGGCTTATCTGTGGGAGGCAGATTGGTTTAAAGTCTTCAATTGAGTTGAAGCAACTCTTAGGCTGTAAAGGACGTCAGCTAAGGGAATCAATTACACAGAGTCTTGCGAGATTCAAGAGGCGTAAGGAGCGCGACTGTAATTGAATCGCTATATCGATAGATTCGGTCTCAACTACATTCTAGTCCGAAGTTTTGATAGTAGGTTAGAGTATGTAGCGGCTTAATACAGTTTCGAGTTCAAATCTGGACAAGGTCCCAGGGTTTTTCTATATTTGCGGTTTCTTCGTTAACAAAATTTCTGGTGTGTGTGTTATTTCTTTTTCCACATTATATTTTTTTTGTTATAATTAAAATATCACAGGTTGTACGTAAATCAATCAAAGTAGATACGTCCATCATAATTGTTGGATACGACCTGATTGATCTTGGATATTGATCTTTGGAATCGGCCAAGTACTCTCAAGGTATAATCAGGTTCACGGACTTTTCTCCCTTTACATATTGATTGTGAGAAAAAGAGATATAAACTCTGCATATAATTCCTGATTGAGATTCATTAAGTTATAACTCTCGGAATTGTATTTGAGTTTAGTTCATACAGGTTGCCCAAGTTGGTGGTGTATTTTGGTACCCCCGCATTTCCAATTCTCAGCTAGTAAACAAGCTTGCTTAGCCAAGTGATTTGCTGCAAAATTAACTTCCCTATAACTATGAACATAATGTATGTTATAATAAAAAGTAAAAGCCAACCTCCACTTCTGCTTTAGTTCACACGGAAGGTTTGCACCCTTAAAAGCTTGAACATAACTATTAGAATCTGATCGTACGCATATCTTCTTCACATTCCATCTTCAAGCCAAATCTATGCCATAGATAACATCACTAATTTCCGCAACACAATTTGTCTGCCAACCCAGGCCAACACATAAATGCACCGAGAGTAGCACAATTTACATCACGAATACAAATACCGGCACCAGCTTGGCTAGGGTTACCCTTAGCTGCACCATCACACCATATCATTATCTCACCCTATTTTGGAGGAGCCAACTGAACTCAACAGGCGTAGAGGTCTTAGATACTCTATGTTTAACTTTGAAATAATGCATTATGCGCATTATGCGCAGATCATCCATTTTATTAAACACAAAACCTTCATACGTATAGAGTTATCATGGATTACCTGATACACTCTAACCTTAAAGCCAAGCCAGTTAACAGCTGCACCTTCAAAAAAGACTATATTGAGCAATTTCCATAACTCTGAGCAAATTGCAAGATTAGTAAAAATCCATAAGTCTTTGATCATTCTGCTCATTCCAGTTACTGCCTCATATGAAGCCACAAGATCTTCAGCTGGTTGTAGATCGAAATCCTAGTATCCCATGCACATATCCTCTTAGAAAACCTACAGTGCCTAATAATATGGCTAAGAGATTCAATATCTTTCTTACATAAACAACACCTCATTGTCATATCCTTACCCATATTTTTAATCATCAGTTTCGCACCATTCCTTGCTCCAAATCTTCTAATATTACACAGCCAAAGTTGGGTGTACAAAAGACCTTGAAAAAAGCTTAGTTGCAAGACTTTCTTCGTAACTGTTCTGATCGTAGTCTTAGCAAACCTAACTGAGAAAACACCTTTGTTATCAAGATCCCAAATTTTATAATCCTCACCGCCAACAATAAGTGGGAGAGAATAAACATCAACACCAATTCTCACCATCAGAGTACGAAACCTATTAGGAATAACCCAGTTTCCGTTAACAATCAAATCACTAACCTTTGAAGTAAGATCTTTCCTTCCCAAAGAAGTAATTCCCAGCCTCTTAGAAATTGAGAAATTACCACACCAATTATCAAAGAATAAGGAAGTATTAGTGCCATTTCCAATAATACAACGCGTATGATTCTCAACATAATTGTTTATCCATCTTACACCCGGAAAAATAGTGACATAAGTTTAAAGTCCATTAGAATGCCATTCACTTTGAAATACTTTGCCTTCAGAAATCTTGCCCATATTTTGTCCGAGTCTCTAATACTTATCCACAACTTCATGAGTATTGCCTTATTGACAACAGCCAACCTATTAAATCCTAAACCTCATTCTCCAAGTGGGAAATAGAGACTATCATAAGCAACAATAAAGTACCTACGTTTCTCAGCATCCCCAGGCCATAACAAATTACGTATAGCTCTCTCAGTTTGCTCAATCATCCTATTAGGCCAACGATAAACTGCCATAGAAATGAATTACATAACTAGATATCATAAAATGAATCAAAACTAATCTTAGCTTGGAAAGATAGCAGTTTACCCTACCAGCTGGACAACTTGTCCATTATCTTCTCTACCACTTGCCTGACATGAATATTACGTACAATGCCCGTCTTGAGTTAAATACCCAAGTATGTGTAAGGAAAAACATCTCTATCCATCCCCTAAAAAGAAACAGCTATACCACGAGAGCATGAGCCGCCTCCATAGTAAAATTTTCTCTTGTTTCTCTTCACATATTAACTAGAGGCCTTTTGATACATGCCGAGCATGTCCATTAGATTGTGCAAGCTATGCTAGTTTCCTTTGCATAAAACCAAAATATCATCAGCAAAAAGAAGATGTGTGGGAGTTACTCTTTTTTTTACTACCATACAGTTCATCCTTTTAGTAGAAAATAATTTTTTGAGGTTGCAACTCAAAACATCCTCAATAAGCACAAAAAACAAATGTGAGATGGATCACCTTGCCATAGACCCCTTGTGATACTAAAGAAACCTTCAAGGCTGCCATTAATTAAAACAGAAATTCTAGCCGGATGAAGAATGCTTAGAATCCAGTTATACCAGTTTTCAGAGAAGTCATACCTCCTAAAAACCTTAGCCACAAACTCCCAACTGACGGTGTCAAAAGCTTGAACAATGTCCAGTTTTAGGCCAACATTACCATGTTTTCTACTCACTCCAATCTCATTGATCAACTCAGAAGCTAAAGCAATATTCTCATGTATGCTTCTCCCTTTTATAAAAGCAATTTGTTCTTCAGAAATCAACTTGTTTAGCACCACGCCAATTCTTGTAGCAAGGATCTTTGTAAAGATTTTGAAGAAAAAATTACTTAAACCAATAAGCATATAATCCTTAATAGTATCAGATGCATTATTCTTAGGAATCAACACAATAAAACTCGAGTTAATGCCATTTGGAGTTTTCCTCATCTCCCAACAATTTATAATTAAATCATCCTCAATAATATCCCAACATTGTCCATATAAAATACTTGAAAAACCATCCAGTCCAGGTGCAATATCAGCTCCCAAATCAAAAACAGTTGCTTTAATCTCCTCCAAAGTTGGCGCTGCATCCATAAGAGCACTTTCCTCAGCAGTTATGCTCTTACAATCAATGCCAGGATCAATATCAAAGTCTCCACCATTAAATTTGTCTTTGTAATAATTGACAATATAGTCATTTATTTCATCCTTTAAAAACAAAGTAGACTCGGTAGAAATATTTAGTTCATAGATTGTATTTTGGCTTATTCTCATACGTACAAATGCTATTATGAAAGAATCGAGTATCATGATCTCCATCTTCCAGCCAACTTACTCTAGGCTTCATCTTTAACATAACTGCCAGTTTAGTTCTAACATCCTCAACAGTTTTCTTAGCATCCATAACTCTTGTAACTGAAGCTCATCAGCCGGATCATAATCAAGAAGGTCATTTTTGTTAGAGCATAGCTCGGTTGAACTCACCAAGCGTTGGTATGTCAAGTTTGGTTGTCATATTTGACTGTGTCAAAACTCATCTAAAGTCGCTTAATTAAATACTAGAGTCAACTTCGTTTAGGTTAAACTAGAAAGTCTAGGAATGTTGAGACATACAAGTGTTACTCCGAAGACCTGAAGAATGTGAAGAAGTAGCAAACTACAATGAGTACATCATCCTTCCACTTGAGGTTAGTAATATTGACTTGAACTGTTTCATTCCTAACATATCTTTCAAGTAATGCTATATTGAAAACATAACTGCGAAGCTGTATATACTATACATATTGTATTATACTCTAATGATGTGACATGGTCATAATTGTATGATCATAGTATTAGGAATTAGACTACGAAGTATAACGCTTATCTTTTGAACTTCGTAGATATGACATCGACATAATCTTGTATATACTGTTATGATTATGTGAATGGGTTATGGTGAATATTTCATCCTAGGAAACAATGTTTTACATTCGTTTAAAGGAAGTACATTCATGAACTTGTTTTATGAATCGAAAGGAAAATCATTAGGCTTATTGGTTCGGCTATTCATTGCAAATCTTTGGATGACCAATATGTGTGAGTTGGTAGAACTGATCTTAACCTTGGTTATGTATCTTGGTATAACTAATCACAAGGCCTGACTTATGATTTGGTATGACTAGTTTTTATTAATTGGTGTAACCGATCCTAAGTAATCACCATGTGATGGTATGATCGATCATTGTAATTGGTGTGACCGATCCTAGTAATTGGTGTGACCGATCACAAGTGTTGTGTAATCGATCCTTGTAATTGGTAACCGGTCCTGGTAACTGGTGTGACCGATCACAAGAAATACCATGGGAACATGGAACCGATCCTTGTAACTGGTGTAACCGATCCTAGTGACTGGTGTGACCGATCACAAGTATTTCCATAATAAGGTATAACCGATCCAAGTGATTGGTAGAACCGATTGAACCCATGTGATTTGGTATTTTATCAATCACATAAGTAATCTTGGAATACTGGTCAACCAATTCTAAACTTGTTTGGAAGTGTGGTATAACTGATTCCAAGAATGTAAATCCATGTAAATATGAAATAAGGATTTACAGTGAAAAGATGTCAACATACTTTGAACACGTATAATAACTCTTATCATTTATTGTTCAAAGATATTCCTTAGTACTCAAGGAGATCCTGTGCGGAAATAAATTGAGAATCTTTTAATTAAAGTTTTTGGTTTTATATGCTTTAATTACCAGCAATTAAATGCATATCTCTAGAGAATAAATTTTAGTAATGTGAATTTACTAATTGGAGATTTTCTATTGAGAGATTTCGGAAATATTGGATAAGCATTTATTAGAAATAGGAAAACTGAATTTTGACATTCATTGCAAATCTTGAGAATATTTTCGGTATTGGAAATTTCTTTATGTCCAAACATCCTTGGTCTGTAAATACCTAAGTTTGCATTTCTCCAGGCAAACTTCATTTCTTGTTATTTCTGATGGAGCCGTATAATCGGAGAGGAATGTATCCTAACTAAGTGAAATCTCTTACGACCGCTCGTTGAAGACTTCTGTGGGATCAAGAAGCTCTACGAGTACCGTTGGTGGGAAACTAGATTGAAAAAGTGGGGGTACAACAACCTCACCCAATAATTCGCTTAGCAATCTGTATGGACTAACTCCAATATACTTTTAAGAGAATCAACTAGACAGTCAGACTCAATCTTAATAAAAAGTATATCAAGGAGTTATATCTCAATTTCTCGTTTCAATACTTACTCAAGCAATTAGAAATCTGCAAGTCTAATTGAATACAAGAGAAATTAACTTGAACGGTACCAAAGACCAATGTTCAAGTATCGATCAATTTCAATCAACAACCAAAGGTCGGATTTACCAATTGATTGATTCAACGCATGACCTGTGATATTTCAATTATATAACAAAATATAATGCGAAAAAGAAATAACACAGACACCAGAAGTTTTGTTAACGAGGAAACCGCAAATGCAGAAAAACCCCGGGACCTAGTCCAGATTGAACACACATTGTATTAATCCGCTACAGACACTAGCCTACTACATACTAACTTCGGTCTAGATTGTAGTTGAACCCCAATCAATCTCACATTGATCCAAGGTACAGTTGCACTCCTTAGTCTCTAAATAAGGGTTTGTAATCTAAGTTACCTTGGTAACAAAGCATCACACATGAGGTGTGGGGATTAGATTTCCCAGTTGCTAGAGTTCTCCTTTATATAGTCTCCAAATAAGGGTTTGCAATCTAAGTTACTTTGGTAACAAATCATTCAATATTCACCGTTAGATGAAAACCTGATTAGATTCGAGCTAATATCTTTCAACCTTTAGATCGAACTTAGCTTGTTATACACAAATGAAATGCACGTTCATTTAGGTTTGTGTAACCGTACCTAAATGTGTACACCTAGTTGGTTCAACAGTAGTGAACCAAATGGTTAGCCATATGAGCACTTTCATATCAACCATATTCATCTTCACCATAACTAGTTCAAATGACTCAAAAGAACTAGTTAGAGAGTTGTTCAATTGCTTAGATCTCATAGAAGTATACAAGACACAATCGAAGCAAAAACGATTTTGATTCACTCGAATTGATTCATGAACTTTATAGCCAGCAAATATGCATTCCTTAGTTTATATAAGTTTAAGTTCACGAAAAAATCGTTTTTAGAAAATAACCCACTCAATTACGCATACCGGTACGCATACTTCAGTACCCGGATTGAGTTTGTTTCCAGATCACAAACTCCAGCAAAAATTCACGGGACGTGAACTTCTGGCAGTACGCGGACTTTAGTTCCGGTTATCCTGAGCAGCAAAGTACGCATACTTTGGTTCAAGGATTTTGGAATTACACACATATGAGTTCACATACAATGTTTATATCCATTCAAGGTTATATATTCTAAACTCTCATTTCAATCATTGAAACATTCTTAGAGGATGTTAAATAGAGGTTATTCACACACTATTTTTCATCAAAGCGATTTTCAAGATATTGAAATAATCAACATGACTTTCGTCACTTGTAAAGATGAACTTGGCCAAAGCGAAAGCTTACCAACACATATTTCGAGAAATAGATAAGCGAGATAAACTCGGCTCGAAATAGCAAATGTGTATAATCGAAGTCTATATAGCAATACGACTTTTGTCTCAAGATAGGAGATAGAGTAGATAGACTTTTGAGTGATAGATAAGTTCAAGTCTCCACATACCTTTTAGTCGATGAAGTTCCACCAGTTCCTTGAGTAGTTCTTCGTCTTTGTATGATGAACGCCGTGGAGTCTAGAGCTCAACTACACTTTCTATCCTAGTCCGAGAATTAGCTATAAGTAGACTAGAAATCAAGACTTATAGTTTTGGCAACTAAACTTGACAAACAAGCTTGAGATAGCAACGCTTGCGAGTTCGACCGAGCAGTGTCTTTCCCGGCGGCGGCTGACTCTGTCCGGCCGGCCATCTCGGTCCATTCATCTCCTTCCGGAAACAGAGATCCTGTGCTTCGCGATATAGCTTACTTCAGTAGCCTTCGGATTGGTACGCCTCACTCAATTGCACTACAGGATTTTTACGCCCCAGCTAGCCACCAAGCCGAGCCTCTAAGCCAAGTCAAGCCGCCGAGCTGACAGCTGAGCCAAGCCGTTGACTTTCTAGATGTTTCCACCCATGTTGATTTGGCTTGCGAATTTATATGCCTCACTATGGGCTTGAGTACACTATTCTTCTTGGGCTTGATCTTCAAATTTATTTCTTTGATATCTTCTTCATCTCACGTCCGAATTGGGTGATTTTTGGCTCATTGCGACCATCATTCAATTTCCTACATCATCAAAAATTTTGGAGCAAGGCGCTCACCGAGCACAATGATCGAAAAATGGATCACGTCATCAACATGTTAATACCGCGTCGTCAACTTGGTGCCACGTTAGCTAACTTCTTGCCATACAAGTTGCCACATTAGCAACTTGCCACCATATCAGTAGAAGTTGCGCCATATCAGAAAAATTATTTTTTAGGATTGGGGCGGCGACATCGAAGAAAGACGCATTTAATCACCAAATGAAGCCATTATGAAATCCTAAAAGTTTGATATTATCCACAACATGAAAATTTTGATGTACCTCACTCAACTTCATAACATCATCGTGACATCCAAGTGATCTTCGATATCGATAATCACCTCTTATCCAGTGATATTCGCCATCTTCAGCTACCATGGACAACATGCTTTGCCAATATCCATCCAAAGGTACAAAATTAATTATTTTCACATCATTTCATGAATTCATGCATACAATGTGGCGAGCATTTTCGCATGCCAAGTCATGTGGGGATGCACACATCTCAATTCTGCGCGTATCTGGAATAGTGGGACTGGCCCTCTGCACGTATTCCACATAGCATACACCTTCAACTTTTCATACGCGAGCAAGATGCAGCAAGAAAGTGCACCATTGTGCGAGCATTGAGCAGCATGACAATCACTATCTTTTGGGGGTGAGTTGCATATCACTTCAACATGGCTGACCATCACTTGGGGGCGAGATATGTAACACCTCGTGGTCTAAAGTAACTCTTTTGGGGCGAGCTAAGTAACACTCCACACGCTTGGGGTCGAGTTATGCAGCACCTAAATGCGATGCGAAATTCAGCTGCTGGAAATCGAAACAAAGGGTAACCCGAACTTCTTAATCCTCCAACGAGTTACAGGATTAAGAGGGGGCGAGCATACACCCCAATATTTTGATGAAATTATCACAAACAGAAACGTTAATAACTGCTACAGTCCAGTTGATCGAATTGTTGTAGTCCAGTTCCTAAGCAACTACTACACTCAGTTGTACGCAACTGATGCAGTCTAGTTTTGCACGCAACTGATGTAGTCCAGTTTTGCTCGCAACTGATGCAGTCCAAATTTGCTCGCAACTGCTGCACTCAGTTGGACGCAACTGATGTACTCCAGTTTTGCTAGCAACTGCTGCACTCAGTTGGAAGCAACTTATGCAGTCCAGTTTTGCTCGCAACTCTTATAGTCCAGTTGATCGAACTGCTATAGTCTAGTACCACGGCAACTGCTGCAATCTAACTGATCGTATCTCCTGCAGTCCAACTAATCGCAGCTGCTGCAGTGCAGCTTTACTCATTGATGTTGCAGTATATCTTTGCTCATTAATGATGCAGTCCAGCTGATCGAAGCTGCTGCACTTCATTTTTGCTCGTTGCTGCTGCAGCCCAGCTGATCGAAGCTGCTGCAGTCCAGCTTTGTTCGCATCTCCCACAGTCCTGCTTATCGCAGCTACTGCAGTGCATCTTAGATCGCATCTCCTGCAGTCTAGCTGATCGCAGCTGCTACAGTGCAGTTTCACTCGCATCTCCTGCAGTCCAGCTGAACGCAGCTGCTGCAGTTCCGCTTTGCTCGAAGCTGTTGCAATCCAGTTTTTCCCATTACTGTTGAAGGGCGGCTTTATATGGCTGTCGCAGTCCATTTTACAGTGGTAATTGCATTCCAATTCCACATAAACTGTTGTGGTCTAGTTTTACATCGTTGTTGTTATCCTGATTCATATAACTATTAGCGACATATGAACATCGTCGCCAGACCAGTAGCAAATCTAAGATCGTTAGGAGGTCCAGCGTCACACAAAGTCTTTTATCATCTCAGTGTTTTAAGGGTCTTACTAATGGCTGTCGCCTTTTCGCTAATAGTTCCGCATCTCATCCTAAAGTTGATAGCAGTTCAGTACTAACAGCTACTGCTACCCAGTTTGGTCAGAAATTACTATCAGTCAGCAAATACAAGTTTCGCTTACAACAATAGCCGACACAGATTCCAGCTGAGTGACTTCAAATATAGCTCGTCTTTTCCAACAACTATTACCAGTCTAGTTCTACGCAACTGCTACAGTTCAGTTTTATATCAACAGTTGCAGCTCACTTTCAACACTACTTCGCTCCGGTATCACGCTTCCGTTGCAGACCAGTTCAGCCTCCAGTCTAGTTTTTGCATACAACAATGGTTTATGCTCAACTATTGCCCGCTGATCTTCCAATCACAATAGCCTCAATTAGGGGCGTCTTGATTACGGTTTCCGCAAACATCAAGGGAAGGTTGCCATTCACTTCAACAACAATAATCCATACTTGGGGGCAAATTTTATCATTGTCTGTCAATACAAAATGGAAAACTAACTTCTTAACCCCGCAACAAGTTGGAGGTTAAGAGGGGGCGATGTTTGTACCATGATAAAATTACCACATATTGGGCCAGGATATTGTCTGGGCCATCATTCAACCGTCATCTAAGCCTGCCAACCAGTCAACAGATGCAGCTCACCAGTCGGCCCAGTGTTACATGAAGTCAATGGTCAAAGTCAACGACGGGTCAACCGAAAAGCTCAACAGTGGGTCAACGGTCGTAGCCAAGTTGCCAACGGTGCTGCTGAATGCTCCCCGGACTTGTGCACAGGCGAAGTCCTCCATCCAGATTGCTAACCAGTTTCCAGCCTTGTTGCTAGTCGTGCTATCAGCCAGTCTCCATCCACATTTCCAACCATCCAGTCTCCAATCATGTCTCCAGTCAAGACAGTCTGCTATTCAAAGATCGATCTTCACAGTCAATGACAAAAGTCAACCCTGCAAGTCAAAGTCAAGGTCGTTGGTCAAACCCACAGGCCCATGCCAGTTTGGCCTGTTTCCACCGATCCAGTGCAAAAACCCTAGAAGAAGATTGTGGAAGTTTCTGGATGACTTGCTGACCAAGATGCAGAGAAAGTTCTGGAACATTCCAGATGTCTTCCTAGCCAAGTTACTTGCATAGGAAGTTTATCTCGAAATTAGGGTTTAACCCATGTATTCAATTGTATAAATAGATGGGAATTTCAACCCTAAATAGATACGCCCTGATAGAGAAAAATACACCAGCAAGCCCTAAAAGGGATCAGAAATCATTGTAACCTATACATCAATAAATATCTCTCCCTACGGGGATTCGCCCGTGGATGTAAGCAACACTTTCCGAACCACGTTAAATTTGTGTCTTTGTTATTCCTGTTTTCTCGTGTTATTAACCCTAGTTTTTATCATCATCACCAAAATCACCGTGTTCTGTGCCTGGAAATATTTCTGGGTACAAACAATGTGAAAGGCCTAATACCTATTTATATAGGTTTACATTGCTTGGCCTTCAAGTATCTCCGTTGGTTAAGGAACCCGACCTGAAATTACGAAGGAAAGACCCTAACCGTGAATTTTGGCCTTCACAAGTATGCATACACGTTTGCATACTTAAATTTCAGTTAAATCCAGGGAAATATAGTATGCATACCTGTTTGCATACTGAAAATCCATTTGCATACCCGTTTGCATACTTGTTTGTCTTCGGTATTCGATAAAAAGCTTGTTTTTCCCACAATTTCTTCGCCCGAACTCGGAATGACCTCATTCTTTTTGCATTCTTTTCCTATTTCAATTCTATTCAAGATGGTGATGAGAAATCCTGAATTTGAATGATTTAAGCTTGGTCTTTGGCCCGTCTCTTCATTTTTGAGCGTTTTGCTCCTTTTTGTCGCACTTCTTCCACTTGTCTTTGACTTGGGAACTTGGATACTTGGAATACTTCTATTCCTAGCTATTTTTAGCACTTTGTAGCTCCTTTTTGGATGATTCACTTAATATAGACAAATAAAATAAAAAAAGAGTAATAATACGAATACATGCGAGAATAATAACTAAAACAAGTATGGAATGGATACTAAAATCATATGAATTATGCACTTATCAGCAATCTTTGCAAACTGTGGCTTAATGTTCATGAATTGATTCTTGAATAAGTACTTTGTGCAATCATGAATCAAATCTGATTTTGTTTCAATTGTGTCTTATATACTTCCATGGGAATATAAGACCAGATTATCAATTGGTTCATGTTCACCTTGATTTATCAAAAGACGGAAAAAAAACTTCATAGGTATATCTGTGGGAGACAGATTTATCTATCAGAATAGACTTATCCGTGTAAGACAGATTTGTTTATAAGTCTTCGACTTTCTGTCGTAGCAACTCTTAGTTGTGTATGAGATCATCTAAGGGAATCAAGTGCGTAGAGTCCTACTGGGATTCAGAGACGTAAGGAACACGACTATACCTTAATCGGTGTGAGACTTGGTTAGGGCTCAACTACATTCCAGTCCGAAGTTAACTTGTAGTAGGCTAGTGTCTGTAGCGGCTTAATACAGTGTGGTGTTCAAATCTGGACTAGGTCCCGGGGGTTTTCTGCATTTGTGGTTTCCTCGTTAACAAAATTTCTGGTGTCTGTGTTATTTCTTTTCCACATTATATTTGTTTATATAATTAAATATCACAGGTTGTGCATAGTTCAATCAATTGGTAAATCCAACCTTTGGTTGGTGATAGAAATTGATTGACACTTGAACATTGGTCTTTGGTACCGTTCAAGTTATTCTCAAACCAATCAGTTCACGGATTCATTCCTGTTGATTTGCTGAACGAAATATTGGGTGTGGTTGTTAGACTCCCGCTTTTTCAAAGGATATTAACATTTTGCCAGAAACCTTATCCACCTTCAGGTTCAATGATGAAGTCATATTGTATTGGCTTGGAAAAATAAATATCAACCAACACAATAGCAAAGTAACCATATTCATGCCTTAGGGTTTTAGCAACAACATGTTTACCAAGAACTCTGCAAATACGAAACAATCATTCCTCATTCCAAAACTCAATAAAGAGAAAAGGTACCCGATACCACACCACAGACCTGGTGATCTTCTCCTTCTCTGGATCAAACATAGGCGTCCGTTCCCGCACCTTCAGTTGTTGGCCTTTAGCTTTCCACGAACCATCATAATTTACACGCTTGTTATCTACATCGTTCTGCAGCTAGTCTTCATTAATGAAGCAAGTCTTTCTTCGCCTCATCAAAAGTAATCTTCTTGAAATCCAGACGGCCAACCAAACTATATTTCTATTCAGCTCTAGCCCTAATATGGCTTGTTCTTGGCAGCTTGACAACCAAGTTTCCCTTCTGAGTACGAGTTGGCGGATCAGACGGAGCTTCAACATCAATGTTTGAGACAACATGAGTACGCTTCTTAAAGAGAAGCAAAGGATTTAGTTCCTTCCTTATTTCGGCCATTAACAACATCATTATTATCATCTTCAACAGGTTTCCTATTATTTTCCAAACTAGGGTTTCCATTATTTTTTGGCATGTAAAATACCTAGTTCTAGATTTTGATCTCGAATGTGACTTAGGTTTAGGATTTGGGACATGGACACGAACATGATTAGTTTGATCATTACGATAGATGGTTTAGTTTGATCTTGCGCCATGATAGCACTAAATCACGACGGAAAACTTGAACATGAAAGAAAGAAAAGACAGAAAAAACCGGAGCTCTTTTTTTGTCCCGCCCCAAAGTGTACCGAATTATATGGGTGTACTAATCCAGCAAATCCTACAGTTATGATAGTTTTATTTTATATGGATTTGGTACATGTTCGTGTAATTTGATACAACCGCAGCAATCTTGAAATTACACGACTACATTTATTATGACATGAATCAACAAACTCACGATTCACGAAGGTACCTTTTTTATGAAGAGATTGTGAGTTATGCAATTGCAGACTTTAAAACTAATCCCAATATCATATTTTCTATAATTAAGTGTCCAAGTTCTAATCCCTAAAGATATCCTGTCATTAATTAGAAAAAATAATCATGTTAATACATTAACATGATCATGTTATCATTCCTGTACCAAAAGCATATATAAATAAATAAAATATCAATATGGTGTAAGGTGATGAAAATTTGTTTGGTATTCATCAGGAAAAAGGTGCAGTTGGTATTGGCTATCCAGTAAGAATTTGATTTTTTGTTTTTGTTTTTATTAGATATTAAAGCACATTCCAATGAATTTTTTAAACACATCATCTCAATAAACAAAGTCTTCATACTTTTTGGATTGTTTTGAACTACTCTTTCATGACACATGAAGCCAATCTGTAATGTTCTTCCCATTTGGCCATTTCTTGATGATATATCCTTTCTCTTATTGTCAATTAATTAACCTTTTCTTCATAGTTGATGTATACAAAAGAAACTTCCCAAGGTCTTTCCTTTTCACCTTTCTAACGTCATATAAACTTCAAAGACCCAGAAAAATAAAACAAAATAAATGAAGATTATTTTCTTTCCTTCATTTTAAACTTTATATAGCTGTGAAAAAAAGACTCAAATTCAGTCAAAGATTAGAATACCCTTTTCTCATCTGAATCCCTTTGACAAACCCATTATATATTCATCACTAATTGCTTATTGGTTCTTCATTTGCAGAGAAAGAAAAGAAAAAAAAATGAAGGAGATATGGACAACTCTAGCTTCATTAATGGGTGTTTTGGCGTTCTGTCAAAGCCTACTCCATTCTGTATTTCCACCAGAATTAAGATTTGCAGTTTCTAAGTTCTTCAATAAGTTTTTTCTCTGGTTTTCTCCATACTGCTATTATGATATAACAGAAATTGATGGAGTGAATACTAATGAACTTTACAACGCTGTTCAGCTCTATCTCAGCACATATGCTTCAGTAACAGGAAATCGGTTGAGTTTATCAAAAGCTCCGAATGCAACTTCATTAACATTTGGGTTGTCAAGTAGTGGTTCAATTATTGATAATTTTAATGGAATTACAGTCTGGTGGGAACATATTGTAACACAGAGACAATCTCAATCATTTTCATGGCGTCCATTACCCGAAGAGAAAAGAGGGTTTACTCTTAAAATCAAGAAAAAAGATAAAAGTTTGATACTAGATTCATATCTTGATCATATTCTGAGTAAAGCTAATGAAATTAGAAGAAAGAATCAAGATCGTTTGTTGTATACAAATTCTGGTGGAGGATCTGTTGACAGAGGGCATCCATGGGAATCTGTACCTTTTAAACATCCTAGTACTTTTGAAACTTTAGCTATGGATCCTGTTAAGAAGTCTGAGATTATGGATGATCTTTTAAGCTTCGCAGAAGGTGAATCTTTTTATCAACAGACTGGTCGAGCTTGGAAAAGAGGGTATGCTTCTAAATTTCTGTTTTCATTTCATTTCATTTTTGCAAAAACATGTAGACCAACCCATTTAGGCACAAACACAGGACTAACATAGTATGTCCTGCAGCAATGATCTGCCCATGCCCACAGATAGTACTAGTGAGTATTTTTGTTAGTGTTTTCATTTATTAGATGCACCATGTTAGGAATAGCAAACATAGTTTCAGCTGCTCGGCTGCGCCGCTATTCCGTTTTGAATTGCTGTTATAATTCTAATGATGCTAACAGATAGTACTAATGTGTATATTTGTTGGTGTCTTCATTTATTGGATGCACCATGTTAGGAACAACAAAAATAATTACAGATGCACGGCTGCGCCGCTAGTCCCTTTTGAATTGCAGTTATAATTCTAATGATGCTAACTGATAGTAGTATAATGAGGTGGTTGTGAAATTCATGTTAATGTTGTTTGAAAAACAGGTACCTTCTGTATGGCCCTCCTGGTACAGGAAAATCAAGTATGATTGCTGCTATGGCAAATTTCTTAGGCTATGATATCTATGATCTTGAATTAACTGAAGTTAATACCAATTCGGATCTCCGCACATTACTAATGAAGACGACATCGAAATCTATAATTGTGATTGAAGACATAGATTGTTCCATCAATCTCACCAACAGGAGCAAACCAGGAAGAAAATCTCAAATTCCACTGGAAACAGAAATTACAAAAGTAGCCGGGTCAAATTCTAGTGCTGGTCCTGATGGTGGGAGTTCCATGACGCTTTCGGGTTTGTTGAATTTCACTGATGGGTTATGGTCTTGTTGTGGGAGTGAAAGAATTTTTATCTTCACTACAAATCACATTGAGAAACTGGATCCAGCATTACTAAGAAGTGGAAGGATGGATATGCACATCCACATGAGCTTTTGTTCATTTGAAGCTTTGAAGGTTTTGCTAAAAAACTATGTTGGATTGGATGAAAAAGACTTGTTCAAGAATGAGTTTGTGAAAGGTATGGAGCAAGTGATTGATGATGCAGAGATGACTCCAGCTGATATTAGTGAGATTTTGATAAAGAATAGGCGTAAAAAAGAGAAAGCTTTGAAGGAGTTGTTGGAGAGTTTCGAGAGACAGAAGAACAAAAAGATGAAGCTGATAAGCGGAGGAGAGGCGGTCGGATTCGTGAAGGAAGAGAAGAGCTCGTTGACGGAGGAGGTAGTCGAAGAGGAGGAGGAGAAGAGGGAATTAGAGAAACAAGTAGAATATTGCGAGGAGTTAGAAAATTGCACTAAAGAAGGACATGAAAGTGAAGTCGAGGTAATGCAGAAAAAAGAAGGTACCGAGGGGATTTGAGAGGTTTTCTTCTTACTAGCTATAAGAAATAAGGGAATGTGACATCCATGTTTGCAATTAAGAGTTGAAATGTAGTTCATTAACTTTCAATTTAACACCATCTAACGAGTTTCGATTCTGTTTTAACGGGATGTTTGGCCATTATGTATGTCTTTTAAATCATATAGTAGAACCTGAAACACTCACTCCCCTAAAATTTATGCTGCAAATAGACTCCAGAGTCCAATGCGGTAGTCCCACGAGACCTGTGCAGCTCCTTGGACTGGTGATGGCCTTGGCATTTTCCAACAGGGGGGGTGCATAATGGACAGGAATTTTCCATTGTACTTGTCAGTATTGGAGATCATCTTTCATCTTTGCTTAGTATTTTCTACTATCTCTAACTTTATAATGCGGTTGGAGAAAGATGTCTTTTTAGCGTCTTCGCATCTCCTGCCAGAACAATATTTCGATTATGACAAACATTGTCGCACAGTATCAAATTACCATGAATGATCTTTTCTTTATCCTACAAAATTAGTCTTGTCTAGGACATAGGATTGACTGAGAAGTTGAAATAGAGTCAATTTCTATACGTTTCTCAATGAAAGAATAATCCAATAATCTGCTTTCAGGTTTGATAATGCGTAAGAATGCTAGATAGCTCTACAGAACCACTGTGCCCCGCATCCGCATATTGATGGTGAAATCGCACTTTCCTACTGTAGATACCCCATGATGGGAGAAGGATGGACGAGCTAAGGCATACTGGAGTCGGACCAGGGTTTATGGGTGAGTAAAGGGACGAGGCTAATAGCCGGAGCACTGACGGGCCCGGGCGCGAGAGAGAAGCCCAGATTCCAGAAGAAGCCGTTAATAAAGAGTCTCTCCCCTTGGTGAAAGATCAAGTTGAAAGAGTAAGGCCGTTGTGTATATAGAAGTTTACCGATAGTATTAGTAGTCTTGTAAAAGAGGGTACCAAAGGATACGTGTAAGTCAATTCTTCTCAGAGTTGCCATTAAGAGGTTATAGGCAGGTCACCTAACCCTCATGAGTTTATATCGGCACTAATTAAAAACTTTGATTTTTTGCGGATCAGAGGCACCATTGGTGGTTGGAGTACACTGACTAGGCTACATTTCACCTATCTGGACATTTGACTTATCTTCAGAAATTTCAAAAAAAAACGTATGCACTTTGACTTTTAATCAACGTACAAGTGCATCCTTCTCTAAATTCAATAACCCTATTACTTTCATTTACCCAATTCACATTTCTTCCTCCAAAAATTTGCCCATGCTCATCCCATTTTACCAAAATAACATTGATGACATTTGGAGGCTTATAAGAACTCCGTTTATCTTGTTGGCTAGAGAACAAGTGCAGTTATTGTTCAACTACCATAATCTGCTGGATGAAAGCATACTTGACATAAGTCGCGAGGATGAGAGTAATGATATCGTCATCAAATTCATCTTATTTTGCTTGCTTCTCCAATTACACGTGAGCAAATATATCAGATATCGGAGATGTTAGGGGGAAAAAACCTCTACCTGGTATCTCAAAAAAAAAAAGGAATCTTGGACCACTTACACAACAAAAAAAGTAATAAGTGTTTCATCAATTTCATTATTTTTCACTTATACAGAATGTGTTCAATCCTCGAACATTTCCCAGTTTAAGGTTAAATCTCTGAAGCTCCTAAGACTCTTTATTCATATCAGGATCAAAGTGCAATGTCACACTCATAGCACATGCTTCACCACATTCTGGTATCGTCTCATCAAGTTATATGTGTATAAACACATTTCAACCACTCATATCAAAAATCATATCCAGTATTATGTCAACCCTATCCTCTCCATCAATATTTTACTCATTGTCTCTCTTTATATGGAGCAACCCAATACTTCAGAAGTAAATACTTCTTCAGCAAAAGACATTCAAGACCTACCATCCCAAATGGAGCAAAAAACTTACTTTTCCAATAAATCTTCCTTCAACACTTACTGAACCAGTTTTCATAGACAAAACCGTTATCCTCTCAGAAAACGATAATAACTGGAAGTGGTGTATGATAGGTTATGTATGCAATAAAACTCTTGTTCCAACAACATATGTCATAAGCTATATTTGTTCCCAATGGCCTCTAGCTCAAACTCATACTGTTAATACTTTCAGTGGTCTGAGAAACAAAGTGATGATAAGAATTTTAGCTGGGAGTGACTTCAACAAGGTAGAAGCACAACGTCCCTGGTTTGCATGCTAGTAGTTTTCTGATTATTCTAAGAGTTGTTCCCCCAACTGGCTGGAAGGATAAATGTCAAGCAACTTTCACCGATGAGTTGATGTGGCTTATTTTAAGTAATGTATCGAATGAACGCGCTGAATTTGTAGACCTCAAAAAACTCATTTTAAACTTGGTGAGCTTATTGAAGGGAAATCCTTATGGAAATCATCCCCTGAATAAAAGTGTCAAAATATGTGTTTGTATCCCTCTTCAAAGATCTCTGCCAACTGTTATTCCGCTCGTCACAAGAGGAAGGATCGAACCATTCCTCATAAAATGTAGATACTTCATGGTGCCAAGATTTTTCTGTACATTTTGCCTCATTATTGATCATATAAATGTTGTTTTTCCAAGGGGGAAAGCTAAACAGAAGGCTATTCAAGAAGCTAGTCAATATTATAGTGTAAAATACTTTCTATTAGAGGTCTCTAGATAGATGCCTCCACAACCACTTGTTACTTTCGCTGAATCGGTTTCAGCTATAATTCTATATAGCCCCACACCAGTTCGTGTTGATTTTGTAATTGATACCCAAGATGATAATCTAAACCAGGATAACCATGGTAAAGGGAAAGCTCTTGCGATTGTACAAAATGCTAAAGATGTTGAAGAACATTCTTTGAAAATGAAGCTTCATAATGGTCCATTCATGAATAGATCTAATGCCCCGAAAATATATAACATGGTCCCGGTCCAAGCTCACCCTCCTGTTATCTTAGACAGTGGTTTACCAGTTATTCTTAAGCATGTGACAAATCAGAAAGACAACTTTGCTAACTTAGTATCAATTAAAGTCAAGATCCTATTTGGAAACGAAGGGGTACCAAGTACACCACCAACTTTTTTGTTTGGACCTATAACACAAAACCTAATACAATTGCAAGTAGACCAACTTAATGATCCTTGAACAGTATGTGTATACGGTTTATCTTTCTTGTACAATTAATAGTAGTTTGGACCAAATATCCGTGAACCTGATTTAGTACAGGAACTCTTGGACAATCTCAAAAATCAATATCCAAGACAACCTAGTATGTATCGTAACTACATGAATCGAATTCCAACAAGAACAAGTTTTATAATCTATATTTCAAGATACGAATTCTCAAGAACAAGTCTTGTAGGTTCTATGTTGTTTTAGTTAAAAACTGTCTAGGTTGATTATCTAATCACTTGCTTTTTCTTTAATCATATCGAATACAAATATAATGCGGAAGTACAAAGTAAATCAAAACACATAAACTTTGTTAACGAGGAAAACTGCACCTGCAAAAAAACCTGGGGACCTCGTCAAGTTTGAACACCGAGCCGTATTAAGCCGCTACAGACACTAGCCTACTATCACAACTTCAGACTGGAATGTAGTTGAAACCGAATCCACCCTCCAAGAAATTCAGTTACACCTGCGCTCCTTACATCTCTTAAACCTCACAATATTCTACGCACTTGATTCCCTTAGTTGACGTCCTTTACAGCCTAAGAGTTGCTTCAACCTCAGTGAATACTTTTTGATATTTCTCTTTCATAAAACACCGATTTTGATTTCCCTTTAGGTGTGAACCAAGGTTTTTAAAATCTTATATTTGTTTCAAACAACAACCAGGTAAAAGTAGATATCAAGATAAACTTGTAGATTAGGGTTATACTCTTCAGAACTTGTAGAGATACCTAATTATTCTAATTAGATAATAATTGCTCTTCTAATTATGCTACTACTTTTCTGGTCAATAATGTGAATATGCTTCGTTAGAATGTGTGTGATCTAGGAAAAAATTTAGCTTATAAAGAGCTGAATCTTCTTTTAAAAAACATCAACCCTGACATAGTTTTCTTGTCTGAAACTAAAACAAAGAAGAATACTGCTGCTAGGAAGTTAGAAAATATGGGTTTCCCGTGTACTTCCAATATCCCATGTGTTGGAAGAAGTGGTGGTCTTGTTCTGGCCTGAAAAAAAGAAATTTATCTTAATATTTTATCTTCCAATCCTAGGGGCATCTATGTTACGACTAAAGACATTATTCATTCTAAACTTTGCAAGCTAACCAACATCTTAAGACCCAGCCAGCTGCTGAGAAGATTAAAAATATTGTCTTCCTTATGGAGGGGAAAAAACCCAAGTCCTGAAGGCTTTATTAGTTTGTTCTATCAAAATCATTAGGATATTATGGGAGAAGTTGTCATTGATATGAGACGGGCTTGCTTTCGAACTAGGCACATTGCTAAAGTTTTTCATCATACTAATATTTCTCTGATTCCTAAAATTCCTTTGGCTGAGTTGGTTTCCCAGTATATACCTATAGGCCTATATAATTCCATCTATAAAATCTTGTCTAAAACTTTGGCTAATAAAGTAAAACCTTTTATAAACAACCTGATCTCTCAGATTCAGAGTGCCTTTGTCCCTAAAAGAAGTATCTGTGATAATATCCTTCTTGCTAATGAGGTTATCTACACTGTTAACCATCATAAAGATAAATAACGTACAACAACCATTAATCTTGATATGTCTAAAGCTTATGGTAAATTGGAATGGTATTTTCTTGAAAAAGTTTTAACAAAAATGGGCTTGTCAGACCATTGAGTAAAACTGACCAACCACTGTTTGTCTATTATGTCGTACTCTGTCTTGTTAAATGGGGTTCCAACTGGTTTAATCATTCCTGAAAGAGGTTTGGGATATGGAGATACTCTATCTCCCTATCTCTACATCATCTTCTCTGAAGCTCTATCAGCTTATATAGATCCCCTTACAAAAAATGACCTTGTTGAAGGTATTAGGATTTGCAAGAATGCTCCTCCCACATTCTTTTTGCTGATGACTCCCTTCTGTTTTCTTATGCTACTGTCAAAAAAAATCAAACCATAAAAGACTATCTTCAAAAAAATTGTTTAGCTGTTGGCCAAGAAATTAACTTTGACAAGCCTGGCATTTTGTTTAGTAAAAAGATCCCAAAGTACCTGATGAACCAATTATCTAGCATTCTTAACATCCATATTCGTGACTTAGTAAAAAAATACCTTGGAACCCCATTGCCTTTCAAGCCTCTAAAATTCAAACTCGCATAGGTATTTTGCAGTATGTGGATGCAAGAATTTCCACTTTGTTTCATTGACTTCTATCTAAGGATGGTAAAACTTCATTGGTTAAACATATTGGTCAAGCTATTCCTTTATATCAGATGAGAGCTTTCTTAATTCCTAAATACCTCTGTAGGAAAATGGATTCTCGTCTTTGTAAATTTTTGTAAGGGGAAACTTTGGATCCCAAAGACAAATATATAGCTGCATCTGCTTGGCTGGGATAACTTCTGTTCTCTTAAGTCTGAGGGAGGTTTAGGATTTAGGAAAGTTGAGTTAAACAATCTGGCCATGTTGGCTAGGAATGCTTGGAATATCATTGAGAACCCAAATTGTTTGTTAAGTATTGCTCTTAAAGACTGACTTTTTAAATGCTAAGCTCCCTAGTAGTTGCTCTTGAACTTGGAGATGTCTACATACTGTAAGGAACTTATCAAACCCTTTATCTCCTGGATTTTAGGAAATGGGAAATTCATTGATCCTTGGTATTAAGTTGTTAGAGCACTGCTCGGTCGAACTCGCAAATTTTGCTATCTCAAGCTTGTTGTCAATGTTAGTAGAGCACAAAACTATAGATTGATTTCTAGTCTACTTAAGTCATGTCACGGACTAGGTTAGAGTATGGTAGTTGACTATCAGAGATCACTGAATAACCCTCAAAGATTGAAGACTGAAGATCAAACGAAGACAGTTTGACAACTTCATCAACAAATAGGAATGTAAAGACTCAACCATCCGATTTACTTATAAGTATTATCTATATGAGACTATGTCGTATGACATCTAGTAGACATTGCAATTTGTCTTGTTAAACATCTCAAAATATGACTCAAGTAATAGTTTTTCATATACTTGACAAACTTAGTAAAGAGCAATTTATTGTTCATGAACCATTTTGATTCAAGTTAATCATTTGAAAATTTCCCAAGCAATGTTGTTCATAATATATGGAAATTGGGAAAGTTTTAAGTCGATTAAAGAGAGTTTACAGAACTACTGAATTTTGGATACATGAAGATACACCATACCCAGTCCACGTACTATCGTCATCTGAGTTCCAGAATAGGGGTAGGTACGCGTACCCAGTACGCATACCCCTTAGTTCTGAGTTCGTGTAAAGGGGTGAGGTACGCGTACCCAGCACGCATACCTTAAGGTCCTGAGTTCGTGAATTACCTTAGGGTACGCGTACCTTGGCCATATGAATTCATGAACTGGTCATAGACACGTGTACCATTCGCATACCTACCTTACACGAACTCAAAAAGATGCATTCAAACTATTTTCTAAAATATGTTTGGCATTGCTAAAACTCTCATATACACCTCTAAGATATTGTGAAAAGTATATCACCCCATGTTTGTGTTTCACTCAAGTATTAACTTTTTAATGAGCATGACCTTGCTTATTAGTTCACAATGCATATTTGCCTAGAACTATCATTATACACGGTTCCGATACCCGTACTATAGTGTATATTCTTCTATGTGGTTTCAATACAAATTTATCACATTCATATATGAACTCCTAACAAGAGTTTCATCTAAACATAGAAAGTGTTTGCTTGAATCTCAAAGTTATCTTAAATTTAATTCTAAGCAACCTTAGTCTTGAAAATCTATAAATAGAGAGACTCAAATAACTAGGAAATTCAACCCCTTACACTTTTGTGTCCTAGTTGTTTGCTAATCGTCTTCTATGAACCTAGGTTTCCCTGAGAAACATAATTAGGTTTACGACTTAAAGACTTCACTTAGGGATCCGTGAATCCATATTTGACTATCTTTACCTTGATAGTTCGTGTATCTTGATCTTGTTCATTCTGGTATCGAGGTTTTATTAATCTCTTTCAGGAACGAGTTGGATAGAAGTCGCAAAGTTCCCTTCGTCTAGGAATTTATGATTCCTCAATATAGATATGTAAAACTTTTCTTAACTGATCATTTTAAGATTGTTCTTGATATGTGGTTAATAATACAGGATTCTCAGCTCACTAAGCGTAAGTGTTCCGGACTTGTGAGGTTTTCTACCTTTGTATATTGCAAACATATTTTCAAGCCATGATCTTTGATCAAAAGGGAAATCAAATAGGCTTATCTGTTAGAGGCAGATTGGTATCAAAAGTCTTCACTTAGGCTGAAGGAACTCTTAGGTTGTATAGGATGTCAGCTAAGGGAATCAATTGCGTAGAGCCTTGCGAGGTTCAAGATACGTTAGGAGCACGACTACAGCTGAATTCCTTGGAAGGTGAATTCGGTCTCAACTATATCCATTCCGAAGTATGATTGTAGGCCAGTGTCTATAGTGGATTCATAGAGTTCGGTGTTCAAATCTGTGCAAGTTGTTGGGGTTTTTCAGCAGTTGCAATTTTCTTCGTTAACAAAACTTCCGGTGTCTTGAGTTTTTCGTTTTCCATATTATATTATTTATATTTATAGTAGCATAATCTATTATAGTAGATAAGTCAATTATAATTGTGATCGATTAGGAGACTCGTTCCTGTAGAATTCGTATCTTGAAAGATAGATAACAAGTTTCATACTTTGCAGAATTTGGATCCGATCATTTGGATACGACTAGATTGAACTTGGATATTGATTTTTGAGATCGTCCAACTATTCTTATATACAATTAGGTTCACGAACTTTATTATCTTGACTTTCTGATTATGAAGAGGTAGAGATATAAACTCTATATACATATTGTTCAAGGATCATTAAGTTGGTTCTACTTGCAATTGTATTAGGTTTTGTCCATACATGTTGCCGAACGAAAAAGTTGGTGGTGTACTTGGTACCCTCTCTTTTTCATAAGTGGATACCAAATTTGGGTTCTTCTACTTCGAACCCTTTGGTCCCTCATGACCCTAGTGAAAGTCTCTTACTTGGGAGCTTTCAGATACGAGGGCTTGGGAGCTTTCAAAGAATGTTAGATTTTCATCTAAACTTGCCTACTTGGGACTAAGAGGGTCTCCCCTTGTAGTAAACTTTGGAAGTGCATTTGGAAATTAAGAGTCCCACATCGTATTCAGATGTTTATTTGGAAAGCAACTAAGAATGTCATTCATGCTAGAACTCTTTTTCATGTTTATTTGGAAAGAAACTAAGAATGCCATTCCTGCTAGAACTCTTTTTCATACCAGAATGCCTATGGCTTCTTTTAAGTGCTCTAGATGTTTTGATCCTCATGAATCTGTCATGCATGCTATGGTGTTCAGTCCTTTTGCTAGTCATTTTTGGTTTTTGTCTTCTCTTTGTGTGAATACTTCTGTTTTTCTGGATAAATCTTTGCTTGATATTGGCTTGTGTCCTGGCTAGTGGATCCTTGTAACATCCCAATTACTTGTGTGTTAGCGGTTAAGCTGCCCCTAATAAAAAGTTGAATTTAGATAAAAGTAAATAAATTAGGTTAATGAAATAAATACAGGTTAGGTTAGTTCCTTGAATCAAATTTTCAACTCATTTTAAAGAAGAAGAAAAAATCCGCTACGAAGTGGAGTCTAGGGAAGAAGGACTTAGTCCCGCAGCAAGGAGAGGAAATTCTAGTCTTTCATCCCAAGTATAAGGCAAGTTTATTCTTGTTTATCATTTACTATTGATTGTATTTAAGTTTCAATTGTTGATCCCCTTGAAAACCTATGTTAAGAAGTTGAATTTCTATGGTAAATTTCGAGTTCGAGTTTTTGTGCTACCTAAAAGAATGAGTATTGTTTGAACCATAAATTAAAATCCAACCATTTGATCTTTGTGAATATTGGATATGTTATACCTTATGATTTCATATAGACTCGCTCAAAATTTCAGTATAATTGGACTTGGGGACATCACAGAAACACTTGTAGTTCAGAGAACGTTTCTGCAGAATATATGAATCTGGACAGTTCTTAAAAGCTAAGTTTATTTAGTTCTACTACTTATAATTATCTTAAATTTTAATATGAGTAACCCATTTAGGTAATGAGTATTCTATAAAAATTTCAAGTCAAACCGAGTTCGGGAGGTACGCAAACAATAGATGTTTGTAGTTATGCCTGTAAAAATTCAGATAGGCTGAGCGAATAGAACATATCGTAATTCGATATTCAACCATTAGTTTTCTTTGAAATTTGTATATAATGTCCTTGGGATTGTTATGATTGTGTCGTAAAAATTTCTTTATGATCAGATCAGTATACATTGTGTATTTGATAGGTACAATAGAGTTATACATATGTGCTTGCAGGGTAAATTATTTAATTGACATAGTATGTAGTTGAAATTTGAATTGAGTTGTGTGTATGCGTTTGAAGCTTATTATGTCCTGAATTTAAAGATGATTTAAATGGTCTTGTATGTGTTGGATTATTGTTCAGTTATAAATCCCTATTTGGCATATCATTATGCTTGGATATTAATTCTTGTTTATTTACTTGCTAAGAGGGGAGGTTCGCATAACTATCAGGCTTGTGAGAACCGGTGAGCAGTGGACGTTTATGCTGATAAGTATATGTCAAAAATTATATGTTGAGACCAGGCACCATAATATTTATCGTGCTTACGAGTATCAGTGTGGCCATAATAGCTATCATGCTTGTGAGCATACACCAGATAAGGGGTTGTCATTGAGTTTGCAGAATTCAGGGACATCACTGTTCAGATAGTGTGTCGCAGTGGGGAGTAGATTTTGATTGTTTGATTTGTGTTAAGTGGTATGTGTGTGTTTTTATGGTTGGTGAACGACTGAGAGTGAGCGTTGTGTGATTTGATTTTGAAACTTAGTTCCCTAATCCCTCCCCCCCCCCCCCCCGGCACATTTTAGATGTTTATTATTATTTGACACTTTTGTTATTTATATGATTATCAGTGTATATGATGAGTTAAGAGTGAACTTGCAATTCAAGGCTCTGACCTTGTATTGATTTTTCCCTTTCAGGTAGCAGAATAAGTAAGTGAGTTAGTCGTGGGGTTTTCTTGAGTTCATGTTGCAGTATTTTGGAAGAAGTGGAACCTCTTCCTTGATGTAGTTTTCTGTTGAATTTGTTTTCCCTTAATCCCAACAAGTTTATCATGTTGTTATTTACTTCAACTGTTTGATTATTTTAATTTTATAATCATTTAAGGTGTTTTATAAATATTATAATATTATTTATTGATTTAATAATATTTATTGGATTTTCTTTCGTATTTTTAAATTATTCTCATTCTAAAAAGAAAAATTTGGACCTTCGATAGAGGCACCGCGGGATTCTGGACTCATTTTTGGTGCCAGAATTAGCAGGGTGTCACAATCCTACTACTAGATTAAATAATGAATGTCACTATCTTTTCGCTTCTATCCTTTGATCTATTTCGGGTAGTAGAAACAATTTGGTATTTAATGATAAGAAGTAGACTCACTCCGTAGTTATCCATAGAGTTAGAGCTATATTGTTGACTTAGAAAACCTAGGTTATAAATCCCCACTAATATTTATGTCAATATACACCTTTGGTTGGATAAAATGTTATAGTGATGGTGTCTTTGATGAAACATCTTTGGATGATGGTGCATGGTATGTGATAAGGGATTTCTAAAATGAAGCCTTCTTTTGTGCCATAATGGTTTTTGATGTTGAATTTGTTGCTGACCAATTTTCTGTTTGGAAGTTCGATGGAGACCAAATAACTGATGCGATCTTCAAATACGTTCTATTTTATCCTTCTAGTTTAGTTTCTTTTATGTTTACTTTTCAACCATGTTTATGTAATTATGTAGCTTATGCATTAGCTCAGTGGACTAAAACTAACTCTGCCTTTATGTTCTGGTTTGTCCCTCCGATCTCTTTTAGGTCGATTGTTAAGGAGGATCATTAGCCTTTTTAAAGGTCTTTGTTTAAAATAAAATAAAAGATAACCTATTAAAGACGGTTGTTGGCCAACCTTTAGGGAGGCCTTCTATAGGATGGTAAAATGTAGTTTGTCAGTCACAAAGTCTGTACAAAAAAATCAAATTGGTTTTAATTTCATGAAATTCAAGTTCAAATCCACAAAAATAAACAAATTGATCATAAAATTTGTTCATATACAATCAAACCAACAAATTTACAGCTTAAACTTGTTCCAAATAACCATTAGATCGATTGGATGATTCAGATTCGAAAAAAATTCTATCTTCTTAAGGAAAAAAAACACAAAAACAGAATACTAACAAAAATTCGGACCTGACCCGGTTTAGAAGACGACGGGTATTCAGGTACGGACTTCGTACCAGAGTTAAAAAAAAATCGACCTGTGTTTGCAAATGAAAATAAAGAAAAAAATTTCTTCAAGCTAACCGGATTGATCTTCCCACACCCGCAGCAATAATCATAGCAGTAGAGCACCGAATCCCCATAACTCTAGATCCGAAACAAATTTTTCAACAATAATGATAAACATATTACTTACTATTCTCTTATCTGACTCTGAATATGATTCTAATTAACTTAGCTCTCACGAAAGGACCTGATTGAGAATGAGGATTGAGGAAAGGTGTTTTCTTGAAGATAACTTATTGAAATTGAAAATTTCTCTTCATGGTGGCGGTGTTGGAACATGTTGATAGAGTGCTGGGGAGTAATTTCTTGATGGTGTCGGAGGAAGATGGTGAGCTGCTTCCTTTCAAGGTTAAAGAGTTGTTTTTACTTTTTAGGTTTTGGGATGAGATTTGAGAATCATGCGAATATATAGTCTATAGAGAATAGAGCTGGTGCTTGGCTATCCTATGCAGCCGTTAAAAGAAGAAAATATAGATTTCAGCTGTTCGGATACTCCCATTGTTGTGCAACTGGCCGATTAACGTGATTCTTGTTTGCCACTATCAACTTTAAAATCTCATGCTTTTCATTATGCAGGCGACAATCAGGTTCTGGTCCGGGCCTTCACCGATCAAAAGAAATGGCTATGAATTCTTAGACATTAGTGTAACTTTGCCACGAAGCAGGCGACACTCCAATTCGGGCCTTTACGGATCAAAATAAAATAAAAATGGTTACGGATTCTTAGGCATTAGCGTAACTTTGCCATGAAAATTTTGATAGTTGTTTGGTCAGGGATCATTTTTCATTTCTTTGTCGGCCCCCACTGCTTCAGCAGTAATCTAGTTTTAAAGGGGATTTTTTTTTTTTTTTTAAGCTTTGATCAATACCGGCTTTCCGGCTAGTTTCAATTATGGTAAGATAATATCAATGATATCGCCCTGTCGCATCAAAATACCTGTGTATTGATTTGATGCCCCCGTTTCGACGACCACGGTTCCACGATACATATAAGCCAAAGTAGTTCTCATCGGAGCCGGGACCTACTGTAACAGCTTCCATTTGTCAGAGAAGAAAAGTCTAATCATTTAATGAAAAGCATGAATACCCTGTGCAGTGCACTGAATATAAAACTTGCTTGCTACTATAGAAATTATCTTTCTTTCTTTCAATCAAATCAATCTTTTTTCCATTTTTCAGTCAAATCAATCACTCTTTCGTTCATTCAAACCACTGTTCTCACTTGATTCACGTGTAGGGGAGATCATCTTTTCTTGGGTACATAATTTGACATGGACATCATCCCTTTGGATTGTTCTTTTGTACAACCTATTATAATAGCTGTCAGTAGTAGTAGAACTTTATAAAAAAATCTAGCTTCCATCTTAGTATTTCGGTGGTTCTTATAAATATGTTTAAGCGGAAGGGTTAATTAATTTTTCGGTTAACAGCAACTTAATTTCCAGGAATCCTTCCTCTCGCCTCTTTTCCCTAGTGACCGAGACTCCGTGCCTAATGTGTGTTTCGACATGCGATGCTTTATGGACATACCATATTCTCATCATTTCAGGAAAAATGGTTTTTTTAGTTTTTTGAATTTAAATTTTTCGGCATTCCAGTGAAACTGTAAATTTAGTGGTAATGTCCAGATAATAGACATCACAATACTTTCATTTGCATGGGACTAGAACTCAATTATAAGGATCCCACATATTCACCTAACCCACAAGACATAATTTCCACCTTTGGTTAGCAAAAGCAGCTCTCATTTATTGACTTTGCAAATCATGAATGCACGACTACACGTGCATATGGGGGCAAAACACCATTTCTTGGATTAACTATTAACCTGTTCCTGACATCAACATACCTACACGCTACCTTTTACACTTGACATTGATAAGAGCAAACACTATACTAGTTCACCTGTTCACCGTCATTTTGATCATTTCATGTCCCTGTTCCAGCAGAAATCTGGTTAACCATTTGTAAATTTTATTACAAAATATCAATAGATTTTATTTTTTACAGGATTCACTCTATTTATTGAAAAGACCTATCATTTGTTTCTCCAACTCTCTTTACAGCCCCTTCTTTTTTCTTCCCTATTTTCATTGAAGAGTGACCCCATTCAAGATCTTCATGGACTCATGATCTTCATGTATCCCCATTATTACTGCAATTATGCACATCTAGCAATACTCTCTCAATCTAGCTAGCACATATATTACTACCCGGCAATTTGTTCCCCATCTTTCAACCCTTCTCCCCTAAATTTGTTGCATAATTCCTTCAAAAACAAGCCACCTCTTCTTCTTCCACATGCTTAACTTTATATCTTGAATACACCGATCAAAAAAAAAAAAACTTATATCTTGAATACTCTGCAATCCAACTCTCCATACATATATTACACTCTCCCACTCTCTCTACATTACAATTTTATTGCTTCTCAATTAAGGTATCAGCAATCCAGCTCACTTGATCATCTTCTTGTTCTCGCAGTAGTAGTTGTAGAACTTCTATGAAGAGTATATGGAGAGACTAATGGTTGTGAGTAGAAGAAGCTTAATCATATTATTATTACGGCTGCTATTGCTTACCATCATCTTAATTGATCAATGCAATGGTTCATCAAGAAACTCACAAATTTTTGGAATTAAACCAAGTAAGTTTCAACATTCTGATCATAACTTCCTTGGATTCCTGCCAAAATCAATACCAATACCACCTTCAGCTCCTTCAAAACAACACAATGATATTGGCTTACAGAGCCAGCAGCATTCTCCTTGATGAAGAAAAATCAGAGAGTGATAGCTGATGAAGTGCAGTTGCAGTGTTACATCTCTCATTTTGCTGGTTAAGGTTTTGATTAAATGCTCTATATTAAGTTCATTTGCTTGGTTCATGAACTTCTGACTGAGATTTCAGGGATGTAATTTTTTTTGTATAGAGAAGAGATGATGCATTCATCATTTTTTTTGTTGTATAAACTCTGCTCTCTTATATTTTGATTTTTGATTTATACAAGAAATCTAAAACTCCCTTTTATAAGAAGGTAGAGATCAATGATTCAGTGAATGTTTAACCCTTTATTACAAGTTCTTGATGTGTGCAAGTACACATCAAATCCTATTATGAAGATGCAATTCTGCGAAGGCCTGGAGTGAGAGAAACAAGTAATTTGTATAATTGTACTAATAAGTTGCTCTAGTTAAAAAGAATTAGGTTTCTTCCCTTGGTGCTGAAACATGTTCATTCTACTATTAACAAGTTATTTTCGATCATTCCTTCGCCTGTGGTTGGGAGCTCCGCAGATAATCTCCACTCTCCATCTACTAAGAATTTGACTTCGTATCTGAGATGCATAAATGCGCTCATATCAATTTTGATCAAAGAGAGTGCGAGATAGAGATAATAATTTGGGTCGTCTTACCTTCCCGGTCTGAGCATTAACGTTGCTGAGAATTGCGTATAAGAACCAGTATATTCAGGTGATAAGCTCTCTCCTCGACTCCAACCGTCAAATGATCCCATTACTTGAACAGTCTGGTAATTGAGATTTCAGAACAAAGATCAATAACTTTTATCCAGCAAGCATAAATCGAGTGCTACAGAAATTTGGAATAGAAAAACTTGGCCAATTATATTCCAAGCTATCCTTCTATATGTTCTTAAAATGCATTAGTCATGTATGAATACCCGCATATACAAACTAGAATTTCAAAGTTACCTCAGCCATGCCATTCCAATGTAAGTGAACTTCCTTGGATTGTACGACCTCCACATCCTTTAACTGTGCCTTCAATTTTCTGTGTACACCTTCATGATACAAGACCAACAATGGTTAACGAGATCCATTATAAATTTATACAGAGACATTATCCACACCTAAAAATTGAAAATAAAAGCGCAAGTTATGAGAAACCTTCTAATCTGGAAATGAGTTGAGAATGAATGTATTTTCCATTTATCTTTCTTGAACCTGGAGGAATTCCAGTCTTAGCTATTTCTTCTGCCAGCACGACCAATGCCTGACAAGAAGAAATCAATACATCATGGTTTAGATATTTAAGGAGATAAGATATGATTGGATCAACTTAAGCCTTTACAATCTACAGAAACTCTCCCATTAACCATTGGAGGAATTCTCAAGTTCTTTTACACAATCATATGCTCCTCTACAATAGGCTGCATAAACCAACACTCTATACTGAGTGGAGCGCATAGTAAGAGAGTGAGACTAATTCATAGGTCCTCCATCAGTCTTTGCAAAAACAAAAGTCTTGGGGGTTCAGGATGACCTTGATCGAATTTAAAAAGATAATCACGCTCATTCACACTAGGATTGGGTGAATATGAAAGACAAAACAAAAAAATAAGGCTAACAGCCTAACCTGAATTTCCAGTTCCATGACAGCAACGTCGCTCTTAAATTCTACTAAAGCATCTTCCTTTATTTGCAACTGCAAAAAAAAGTCATTGGAAGATATGTAAGCAAAAAAAAAAGCAGTACCCAGTTTTTTGTTAAGAGAGTGAAATAGTACCAACTAATATGGTAGTTTTCCACTCGTCTTTCAACAACTCAACCAGCCTCAACCTTGTAAGTTAAAAATTCTTTGACAGCTCTATCCTATGTCAATGCAGGGGCCTGAAAAGCAAGATGCGGGAGTTCTAAAGTGCAAATAGGAACTAGAAGAATAATTAAAGAGATAAATGTATAAATGAATTGCTAAACACCTGACGTTTGAGGAACCTATTGTGTTGATTAGCTTCACTCAGTTTCTTGAGAATCTTCGATCTTTCAGAATCAGCCACCAGTGAAATAAGCTGTTTAGGAACAAAGTCAAAATGTATTAACATGTGTTTTCATTTTCGGTGGCTGGACAAAAGCTGTACCTGTTCAATAAGTTCTCAACTAGGTGGAACTGAACCGAGATGGGTCTTTGAAGTTCTACCTTTCCACTAGCTAGATTTTGTGAAAGCATCTTCTTCGATGAATCCAGGGGAGAAACATCACTACTGATGCTTGATTCATCTTCTTGAGGTGAGGATGAAAGTTTGTCATGGAGACTAATAGTCATTGCAGATATTCTCCATGATGGATGACATATGGGATGTTTCCCCATAGAAGCATCATGCAGAATGCTTAAACTTTGAAATCCTTTCCTTGTAGTATGAACAACCACACTAAATGAAAATCTGTGGATATCTTCAGAAACCAACTTTTTGGAATGCGAGGAAAACCATGATCCATTTACATTAGTAGACCACCTATCAATAACAAAATACACGTGAGCAGAATTTAGAATAAATAGCAAAACAATAAAAAAGAACATCTTCGGTAAGTCTCAAATTATGAAGGACATCATGTTAAGCAGAAGTATGCCTGTTCTGATTGTCTACCTTGATACACTTGTCATTTGGATGTCTGCAGCAATGACTAGAATGTTCCACAGGAAATATCAGACATTCAAAGCGTCACTACTGTTCAGCAGCATCTGGTATCAGTTTTAGAGAACGTTAAATAGTTTAAATGGGAAAAGCATCTTCTTCTTTTTTATAATCGAGAACAACATTCCAAGAGAAGAAAATACTACAGAAAATCTATAGCAGAAAGCTACGTATGACTATTTTGGCCATGGGTTCCTAATGAAAAATAGCTATAATATGCTTATCATATACCTGAACAATTGATTTAGTTTCATAATGGGAACCAACAATATGAAACTCAGTTCGTGTTAAGGAAATGAAATATAACGATTACTAAAAGAGGGAAGCGAAGCCTACAAAGCCTGGTCACTTCTAACCTTTCATGATCTACTCGCTTATCAAGTTAAAGTCTTGAGTTTTTCCTTCTAGCTTTTTCATTAATTTACATAATAATAAACAAAAAATCCTTAGTTCAGGTCTTTCATTTCTATTGATTGCTTATTCACACTGAGTTGTGAACTTCCCAAGTTCAATATACATATGTCCACCATGGTAGTTCCTAGCCAAAGAAACTTACCATGAAAGTTGGCATAGAAATGAAACTCTATGTATACAAAATCAAAGGACAACCCACCTCATGCATACTATTGCTATGCCACCACTTAACGCACAAAATCAGTGACAACCCACATACTAGGCCACCACTGTAGGCACAAAATCAGTGACAACCCACATCATCATGCACACTGAATGATACTAGGCCACCACTTTAGGCGCAAAATCAGTGACAACCCACCCCATGTACACCAATACCGTGCCACCACTTTACACACCATTGTTGGGGTTCCTCAAAAGGCCTAGTGCTAATGGAGAGAAACCCCACCCTTGCCATAAACAATACAGGATAATCCAATAACATTTACTACTCATACACATGGATGCCATGGTCAATGGCGTAGTATTCCTTAAGGAATACCTAAGAAACTTCAGTTGTCATTATCTATCCATAAGAATCAGCTCAATTGATAGTGAATCCACCAAATTCCATCCTCTAAACTCTTGATTTGTGCTTAGTAATTATCAGTACATATACAGACATGTTCCTAATGTTTTCTTAAGAAAATCACAATTTACTTAATCTTATCAATCAGTTGTTGAATCCACATTTATTAATCAAACACGTTGCAGTGATTCAAAAAACTATTTTCTCAATAAAAAATAATCAAAAGAGATACTAGAGACTTACCCAATGTCCAGTTTTTGTTACACCTGATTGGCACTTATACGCACAGAGAGAGAAATAGTGGATCAAGTTGGCCTAATCTGTGACAACGGAGAGTGCGATGTTAAGAGTTGAGAGTGATGCGGTGGGAAGTGAGAAAATTTCGAAGTTTGAGTGCAGTCCTCTTAAGGTTAGACTAGACTAGTAATGGAAGGAACGGTGACACGTGATTGGCTGTAGATATCTCGCGTGGCATTAGATTTTATTTTCCATATCACATCGGAAGTATACGGGTGGAGCACGTGGTATGTGCGTGGATAGAAAGTTTTAAATCGGCAGTCCTTAGATTTTATATGCGGTGACGTTAGGCAACCATGTTAAAAATTTTTTTTTCCACCGATCCGATTCCGATAGGCTAACTGTTATCGGGTTTCCGAAATCCGATAATATCTGACGGAATTTGAAAATTCGAATCCGATTCCGATAGGTTAATTTATTGGAAATCCGATAAATTCAGATCACTTCCGTAATTTCTAAGAATATGAAAAAACTGGAAAAAAAAAGTGCTGGAAATTACTAATTCGGTTATAATTTCCGATAAATTCCGATAATTTCTAAGAATATAAGTTCCGTTAGTCTACATCTTTATCCTAGGGGTTAGAAATTACTAGTACACCTCTAGGATTATCGGATGTCGGAACTTAGCCAAAAGGAATTGGCCTAATCGGGTTCCGATAAGGTTAAGAGGAAAGTACGATAATATATCCGGTTCTGAAATCCAAAATCCGACAAATCAGATTAAATCTTATAGGATGTCGAACTTTCGGAAACTAATCTCGGATTTCGGAAGTTTATTGATAGCCCTAAGCAAAAGCAAATTCCAGACGTCTGAAGCAAGAACATTTTACTTCATGAAAAGTTAACTTTCTTTGTTTTGGACGTAATTTTGAATTTGTATGCTCGGATCAATTTCTTACCTTTTTTGTTTCTAGAAGTCGAAAACAATTTCTTAAGTGGTATCCAGATAGGCTATTAGAGTCGTTCCTAAGATCAACTCCAATGGGATGTGAAAACAAGCTAATTTGCCCATTCCCACCCAACAGTGGAGTGGGCAAATGGTTATAAGGCTCAAAAATAAAAAAAAATTCCCTATCTCCTCTCAAGTTGAGTCGATCAAATCATCCTTAGCCGATCGGGAAAAAATAGACCGAGGTCGGCTCTGCTTGAGACAACCATCGTCTCAGATTGAGTAGACCGGATTTCAATGAGTTCATCCAATGGCTCTAATTCCATTCCCTATAAATTCAATCATTTCCAACTCTAAAATCACTCCTTCGACACCTAAAATTTTACTTTTTTCAAACTATAGAGAACATCCATGGTGATAAGCCGTATCGATCTGGGTTTTCGGCACAACATTATTGCAAATGTTCGCAGCAAGAAGGGGAAATCCAAGAATGCGTGATGTTCAAAGATTATCAGGTCGTTTTCAAACAATTAACCACCGAGTCATGCAATTTCTTGCTCGGATAATGCATACTAACCACAACAGATAGAACAGTAAAACTACTGATAAAGTAGTACAAATAACTCTAGCGATATGGCAACTATCTAAGGCCAAAGCTTTTGTTTGTGTAGCTTGTTTCAACATCCTCATAGAGATTCATAGATTCAACCCATTCTGCCTCCTAGATGTGTTGGCAAAACTAGGCTAACTGAGAGGATGAAATGCTAAGAGAAATGTTGTACTTCCGTCTTCAAGGACTTTCGATTCTTTTATACATGTATATCAACCCTTCCAATCAAATTGGCGATTACGAATGGGAATATGAAATATTGTCGTCGGTATACAATGAAGCCCTATAATAACATGATTGGATTCAAGGTTTGTAACCCTTGATCCAACCAAGAACACACAATACTAAGATTCAGATGATGCTTAGAAGAGAGCAAACATAAAGTTTTATGTTCTTTATCATGAATGAAAATCAGTCATTACTACTTATAGAGGACTGATAACTATGGGAGGTGCTTCTTCATTTCCAATAGACATCAATAGAGTCTAATGGGAATAGATGTTGTTGAAACCTTGCTCGGTTGAACCCACCAAGCGTTGGTATGTCAAGGATGGTTGTCATGTTTTAGTAATAAAAACTAAATTAGAGCTGCTTGATTAAATGCACTAGAGTCAACTTCGTTTAGGTTAGACTAGAAAGTCTAGGAATGTTGAGACATACAAGTATTACCTTGAATACCCGAAGAATGTGAAGATGTATCGACTATAATGAATACATCATCCTTCCACTTGAAGTTAGTGATACCGACTTGACTTGTTTCCATTCTTATCGTTACTTTCAAGTCGTTTAAGATTGAAAACATAACATGCGAGGTTATATATAATACTCTAGTATTAAACTTGGTCATATTATTATGATATAAGTGTCAAGGTAGTATACTGAATTACGAAGTATAACGTTTATATTTTGTACTTCGTAAATGCGACATCGACATAATTTATGTTTCATTACATATGTTTAAAGAAAGTACATATACTAAAAAAAATTCGTAATAGAAAATAAATCAATAGGTGTTTTGGTCCGGTTTTCTATAAAGATATATTGGATGACCAATTTGAACCTACGGTGGGAATTCTAGTAGAACCGATCTTAACTTATGTTGAGAGTCAAGGTAGAACCGACCCTTACTTACTTTGGGATACATGGTAGAACGGATCCTAGCTTTTGTTGGGAGTCTTGTTAGAATCGATTCTTACCTATATTGGGAATCTTGGTAGAACCGATTGATATAGTTTTGTATAGTGGTAAGCAATATGGTTCGTTCATGACTTGTGAAAGCAGATTTTAGACCTTATTTTAAAACTAATTTTTTTTAGCAAACTCAAAATAAAAAGTGTTGTGAAAATTATGGAGAGATTGGGGCTAGGATTCCACCATTGATCAATATTCGTGATTTAATAAAACAATAATTATGCAACTCAACATTCAATTTGATTATAATAGTATTTCCTAGACATGTAGATTTTTAAAAGAAAAGTTGTTAATCGCAAGCATAGAACATCAAAACCCTAAAGCAAGCATGCTCTATTAAGATAAAATACAGTTAACTAATCAAAATCATATAACGGATTTTTAGTTCAATGCAAAAATCATAATTGAGAACTAACAATACAAACATCGAGGACAATTCAAAAAAAAAATGTGTCTATCAAAATACTCCCAAACTTATTATTTGCTAGTCCTTGATCAAATCTAATCTAGAAAATAGAATCCTAACTCACTGTCGCAGGCATCGCGATTGCACTTAGCATGTGCAACAAGCCTTTGAACCCTTAGGTAGCCATAGTGGCCGAGTTATAGTATCGAGAGGATTTACAAGAGGTGTACCCACAAAACCTTTTACTCCAAACCCTAGCTACCTATGCAGAACCTTGGTACGACACTAAACAATCTCCTTGGTCGGCATACTCTAATTGACTACAGGAGGAAGTACCATGATGCGAAATTTCAATTGTTGTACACGAGTTTGCACTCACATACTAAAATTCATATATAAATGACAGAGCTCTACTCAGATAGTCGCACTATGGACATCAATATCTGGAATCAAACAAATCACATGAATAGAATGAGAAGATGGATATGGATATAGATGGTTGATATGTTGACAAAGGTGAACGGTGTTTCCCATATCTATCTAAATGTCTCCGCCAAGATAAACTCTATGAATTCTAATGGATTGAGATACTGGTCTGACTAATATCAACATAGCTGACATATACAAGGGGACCAGCGGTCGATAATCCAAATTCTAGATCAACTCAACTGGTATATACAAGGAGACAAGTGGTCGATTTTATTGAATATTTATTCCGGTTGGTCTGATGGTCTGGTCTACTTTATTGAACTTTTTTTTGTTCCCCACCAAATCAGTTAGAGAAACAAAAAATACAAAAATAAAAACAGAAAGTGAAAAGACGACTCCAAGATAAGGTGAAACTACCATGTTATTTCTAACACCTGAGCTATGTGCTTTTATGAATAGACTATATTTTTGGGTTCCTCAACTCCTACAACCAAGATGCTTCCATCCACTTAGATTGGTTAGTGCTATCCTTAATTGGCACAAATTTCTAGGCTTTGGGGTTTATAATGCAACTAAAAAGTTTTCTCATACCCCCAAACTTAAATCTAACATTGTCCTCAATGTTTTAAAGATAAAATTAAAAGCATGAACAAGGAGAAACTGTGACCACTCGAAGGAAAGGAAAAAAAGAAAGATGGATATTACCGTGTTGCATGAGCAAGGGAGTGTTAAGTTTAAAGTCTTCAGCCAGACATCAAATACCATAAAAAGTATTGTCACCATCTAAAATCATATACCAATAGCCGAAATAGCTACGGGTCCTCGGAACCAAATAGAGCTGACACAAATATAGGACTACCATCTTGGATTAGAAAAATGAACATACGAAGCACAACCTTATCTAGGGATTCTCTCAAGGCAATATTTATCTGGGGTGTCCTTTTGGGCTCTATACGAGTGTCTATAAAAATAGGTTCGGCCGAATAACAGGTCGTTAAGAACTGGATTTCCTCATGGAAAGTATCTATAGGATCGGGTGGCAGAGTTTTAGGAAACTCAAGTAACACCTTAGAGACACAAATCTCGAGTCCCAAGTTAGGGACTTTTATTAGGGATACTTGACGATCGTCAGAATCATCATTACCCCCAAACTTAGGGTGAACAATATCCTCAAATGGAATAAAATATATAGGATGGATTCTAGGGTCCATAAAGTCAGCACAATAACTAGCTTATTTCGGTGACTGGTCATTTAAACGAACATCATCATCATACAATGGATTATCAAAGAAAATCTCTAGCATAGGCTCATCGACTAAGGCGTTCGTCATGGTTACCTCCTCCGAATCAATGAAAGGTTCATCAAATAATGGATTATCAAACATACTGTAGGCTAAAGGATCAAGAACTAAAATGCTAATCATGTTCACCACTTCTAAATCATCTATTTCAGAAGACTTAATAAAATTAAAGACATTTATCTCAGTAGTCATATTACCAAAAGATATGTTTATAAGTCAGGTTCTAAAATTAATGACAACATTAGATGTGGCTAAAATGGGCATCCTAAAATCACCGGTATTTGAGCACTTGGGTCTTGAACATGCTGGGTATCTAGAACAACGAAATACATTGGGTATATGAATCTATCAACCTCAGTAAGAGCATCTTTTATGACACCACGAGGGACTTTAAAAGGCATATCTGCTAATTGTAGTGTCATTTTGGTCGGTTTCAACTTACCAAGACCTAGCTGGGTATACACATGGTACGGGAGTAAGTCAACACTAGCTCCTAAGTCAAGCAATGCCTTATAAACTACGTGATTACCAATCACATAAGATACAGTGGGGTAGGGTCCTTATACTTAGGGGGTGTTTGGTTTAGAAGAATGGAACTTACTTGACCAGCTAAAATGGTTTTTTATGGACATTAAGATTACGCATTCATGTACAAATATCTTTAAGGAACTTGGCATAAGCAGGAATTTTCCTAATTTCTTCTAATAACATAATATTGATGTTCACCTGCTTAAATGTTTCCATTATCTCGTTGAAAGTCGACTCCTCATTTGTTGGGGCTAACAACTCTGATATGGGGCTCTAGGAACAAAGGTAATCCTATCAGGAATTTCTTGGGAATCCTTAGAGATTGTTTCACTTTCCTCATCTACGGGCTCCTCTTGGGTAGTAGAAGGTGGAACTACAGTATGTCCACTAGGCATGGCTACCTTATTGTCTACTGTTTTACCGCTCCTAAGGGTTGTTATCGAATTCACATGGCTTGATGATTTCTCACCATTCAAAGATATTTGATGAACTCCTCTAGGATTGGGATGTTGTTGACTAGGGAACTTTCCTTTATCTCTTTCTCTTAAATACTCAGCAATTAGACCAACCTGGTTTTTTAACTCGGAAATAGCCTGAGAGTTAGCCTGAACCATCTTTTTATTTTCATCCCAAACCAAAATATTGAGAATCTTTTAATTAAGATTTTTGAATTTATATTTGTTAAGTGCTAAACTAATATTAGATATTTTCTAAAAAGAGATTTTGGAATTACAGGTTGGATTTTAGTTAGAAATATGAAAACTGAAATTAGGTATTATAGACGGTGAAATTTGGATAAGGGGCAAAAGCGTCATTTCGAGACCATAGACAAAACTCAACTCTCACAGGAGAGATTAAGCCCTTGGTCCTCAAGGCACCAATAGCCACGATTTCTAGTACATGTCCCCGCGAGATACTGCTGGTTGTGATGTCGTGATTCCTAGCGCACATCCCCGCGAGATACTGCTGGTCAGGTAGGTTCTGTAGAGCGTAAAACGTCCCCGACAGACTTATGAACCAGAACAACCACAATTCCAGCATGTCTTCGCGAGACGCAACTGATTGTGATGCCATGATTCCTAGTATACATCCTCGATGAGATACTGCTGGTCATGTAGGATCTGATGCGTAAAAATGTTCCCAACGGACTTATGACCCAGAGCGGAGATATGCATGTCTCCTGTAAGCACGACTCATCTTATTTGAGATCAAGGACTGATTCCTAGTACATCATCGCGAGATACACTGGTCATGTCTACTCTAGGCTTTGACTCGACTTACTAAGGTTTCCGAATAATTCCTAGGACATCCCCGCGAGATACACTGGTTATTCTGCCTTTAGGCCTTTTCGACTGACTCCTAGAACATCCTTTCGAGATACACTGGTCTTGTCGGCCCCATCAGATGGATATAGTTGATTCGTAGCACATCTCTGCAAGATACGCTGGTAAAAAAAAACAAGTGAGCCAAAGTCTCACAGAGATATTAATCGGTCGCACAAATCCCTTTCTCTCTCTTTAGGACGAGTCCCAGGTGACCACTGAGAGATTCAGATCCGTCGATAAAATCTTCATAGAGATTTGGATCCGTTCACAAAATCTCGGAGAGATTCGAATCTCTTCGCAAAATCTCGGAGAGATTCAAATCTCTTCGCAAAATATCGGACAGATTCAAATCTCTCTGCAAAATCTAGGAGAGATTCAAATCTCTCCTCAAAATCTCAGAGAGATTCACATGATAGGCACACGCCTTACATAGGGCTCAAGCCTATTTCCCAGCCTCTCAAACACACTCACGGCTAGTAAATTGAGCATGAAATATACATGTCTATCCAAAAACGTGGATGAGCTCTCTTGAGCTCCGCGTGCTTAACAAAGGGACCCACAAGCAATAATACGGTCTCCACATGACGTTAGAGCACTGCTCGGTCGAACTCGCAAGCGTTGTTATCTCAAGCTTGTTTGTTAATGTTAGTGATCAAAACTATAAGTCTTGATTTCTAGTCTACTTATAGTAATGTCTCAGACTAGGATAGATTGTGTAGTTGAGCATTAGACTTCACGACGTTCATCAATTGAAGACGAATAATTACTAAGGAGAGCTTGTGGAACTTCACCAACAAAAGGTATGTGGAGACTAAAACTCATCTATCACTTGGAAAGTTTATTTCTACTCTATCTCCTATATTGAGACAAAAGTCGTATTACTATAGTTTTCGATTAAGCACATTTGAGATTTCGAGCTGAGTTTAACTCGCTTACATATTTCTCGAAATATATGTTAGTAAGCTTTCGCTTCAACCAAGTTCATCTTATATTCTTGACGAAAGTCAAAAGATGATCATGTGAAAATCGCCGAGTAACATCTTACATGGTTTGTGTGATACAATCATTTGGTGTAGACTTGGAATGTTTCATTATGATTATTTCAATAACTTGAAAATTGTTTTGATGCTAATAGTGTGTGAAAACGGCTATTGTCATCTTCTAAGAAAGTTTCAATGATTGAAATAGAGTTTAAAATACTTAACCAACATTGGATTATAAACATGTTGTGCACTCTTGCATATGTGTAATCCATGTATGCATACCCGTATGAGTACCTGTTAGTTTGAGAAGTCCGGGAACCATAGTATGCGTACCTGTTGGATTGAGAAGTCCGGGAACCTAAGTGCGCGTACCCATACGCATACTTGCGTAAGGTTTGTGACTGGAAATTTCTGCTGGGTTTGGAGGTATGCGTACCCGTTCGCATACTGGCGAAAACCAAACTTCGTCCGGGTATTTCAAGTATGTGTACCCGTTTGCATACTTGAATGGTTAAAGTTCTAAAATCGGTTGTGACATGAACAAATACATTTATATAATAAGGAATGCATTCTTTGCAAACTGTGGCTATGATGTTCATGAATTGATTCGAGTGAATCAAACCGATTTTGCTTCAATTGTGTTCTTGTATACTTCTATGAGAATATAACAATTGAACAACTCTTTAACTAGTTTCATTTGAGTCATTTGAACTAGTTATGGTTAAGATGAATAAGGTTGATATGAGACTGTTCATATAGCTAACCTCGGTTAACTACTGTTGAGCCAACATGGTGTACACGTTTAGGTACGGTTACATAAACCTAAATGAGGGTACATTTCATTTGTGTATAACAAGCTAAGTTCGATCTAACGGTTGAAAGATATTAGCTTGTATCTAATCAGGTTTTCATCTAACGGTGAATATTGAATGCTTTGTTACCAAGGTAACTTTGATTGCAAACCCTGATTTGAAAACTATATAAAGGAGAACTCTAGCAATTGGGAAACCTAATCCCCACACCTCCTGTGTGATACTAGTTGCGACTAGAGTCGATTCTCCTTTAACCTTAGGTTTTCACGAAACCCTGTAGGTTAACGACTTAACGACTTTATTGGGATTGTGAAGCCAGACCCAACTATTTTCTCTGTAGTTGCGTGTTCTGATCTTACTTTTACTATCATGATTGAGTATTATATTTGCTAAGATTTTCTTGAGATTTATCTCCGATGGGTAAGATTAAAAGTAGTCACAAACATCTTCGTCTCATTGTTTGTGATTCCACAATATCTTGTTTCGCTACCATACGATTAATATTATTGTGAGGTGATTGATAATAATAGGCTATTCTTCGGGAATATAAGTCCAGTTTATCAATTGGTTCCTGTGAACCTTAATTTATCAAAAGACGGAACAAAACTCGAAGGTATTTCTATGGGAGACAGATTTATCTATTCTAATAGAATTTTCTATGTGAGACAGATTTGTTTATCAAGTCTTCGACTTTGGGTCGTAGCAACTCTTGGTTATGGGTGAGATCATCTAAGGAAATCAAGTGCGTAGAATCCTGCTGGGGTTCAGAGACGTAAGGAGTACAACTGTACCTTGATCAGTGTGAGATTGATTAGGGCTCAACTACATTCCAGTCCGAAGTTAATTGGTAGTAGGCTAGTGTCTGTAGCGGCTTAATACAGTGTGGTGTTCGAAGCTGGACTAGGTCCTAGGGTTTTTCTGCATTAGCGGTTTTCCTCGTTAACAAAATTCTGGTGTCTGTGTTATTTCTTTTCCGCATTATATTTTGTTATATAATTGAAATATCACAGGTTGTGCGTTGAATCGATCAATTGGTAAATCCAACCTTTGGTTGTTGATTGAAATTGATTGATCCTTGAAAATTGGTCTTTGGTACCGTTCAAGTTATTTCTCTTATATTCAATCGGAATCGCAAATTCCTATTTGCTGATTACGGATTGAATTAAGAGATAGAGATATAAAACTCTTTGATATACTTTTCTCTAGATTGAGTCTGACTCTAGTTGATTCTCTTGAAAGTATATTGGAGTTTGTCTATTCAGATTGCCAAACGAAATATTGGGTATGGTTGTTATACCCCCGCTTTTTCACATGACATATGTGACCGGCCATGGAGAGAGGGAGATCATCCTCAACTCCTCTCACACTCTGCACACAATTCCTAAGGCATTCCATGCCTTTTCACGTGACTTGTCCTAGTCATTCTAACAAATCAGGGAATATCTCTCTATCTTGGCCAACTCGGCTAAAGAGAATATTTCTCTCTCAACACATCATCACAGAGGCTGACTCAGCTTCACACAAATGGGGGGATAACAATTAGGGTTTTGGTCTGGCGGTCTACGGCACGTGTGAGAAATACCCGGCTTATTTCTCACCGCAGAAGAGAGTAAAGGCGGTGGAATAATGAGATAAACTCAACCTAGTTTATCTCCATTCCTGAAGAGATGGGAGAATTACTCCGCACGACACGGAAAGTAATCCTTATCGTCACCGACCTTAGATTAGAGAATTCAGCTATAAATAGGTCATCTATTTCTTTAAGCTACGAGATCTTTCTCATAACCTCTCAGAGCAATTCTTCTTCAAACTCTTGAATTCTCTGATCTCTCTCTTCATATGCTTCCCTCCCTAAGACCATCCCTAAATATCTTCCATGTGACTGAAGCAGCCTTTGAATTGCCACTGTGCGTTGTTTAGGCGATGATTGTTCGTGCTCAACCTCCCGAAACTCACTTTAAGAAATCCTAGAATCCCACTTCTAGCCCCTCTCAGATTTTAGGTAACTACATTTTGGCTACCATAGTGGGAGTTTTTTCACTCAGTTACAGATATCAATCATGGTCTCTTAGGAAGGAAGTCGATTCCATCAATCCAAACACAAAAACGTTTCATTGATAAAGTCTCTGTAAATTCATTACAGGCTTAGCCGAGAGAGTATCCATACAAGCACTTTTTCTTTCTTTCGAGTTTGACCTTAGTGAATATAGGTTAGCGCGTCCCGTATCACGTGGATCTCTTCCTGCATAAAAAAACACCCTAGTAACCTATTTTCATAAAAATCAACTACTAATCCTTGAAAACGTTGGATAAGAACCAATGAGAACTCCCGGATCTCAACAGAATCTTACAAAATCTCATAATCCAGACTTATCTAAAAACGCCTTTAGGGTTACCAGTAGGGATAGATCCAAAAAATCTAGATCGAGTACACATTTCCTAAAGAAGGAGTACTAAAATTGCTGAGAATAGCACTGACAGGACCTTGCCTGCAATCGACTTCACCGTAGAAGATAAAGTTCATTAAGAACGCGACAGAGCAAAGGAGCAATCATCCATCCGACCTTATCACTCTCAAGGACCTCAAGGACCAAATGATGCTCTCAACTTGGAGATTCTGACGAATATTTAATCCAAAATTCGTTTAGGTCAAGGGCCCTCAACCTGATCACAAGGGACTCGGGAAGTTTACATTACTTTACTATTTTACTTATAACTCTTTCATTCTGTATCCGATTGACCTAGTTCTTTTTCCGTCGGATTTGTATTTTCGTCGTCTACAGGATAAACTTAGCAGAAACTTGGAAAGGATCCAAAAAATTAGTGACCTAGTCAAAAGCGTTGCAGAGCCACATAGGGTCATAAACCGCCAACAAATGTCGGTCTTCCTACTTCAGTGAATCATGACAACAACGCGACAAAGTATGAAGCGAAACTAGATCCCAAGATGAGGCTCAACCGAACCTCAACATTATTCGAAGATGCAAAGCTACTAGTCGATATGCTACCTCAACACCCATTCTGTCAGAAAGAAGAGGAACTAGACCTAGGAGTTACGACCAAGCCTCGATGAGCCTCCAGTCCAGATTTACCAAAAACTATCACATTTCATTTTCCGATGAACCTCAGTTCACACAAGACAGAGAAGGATAATATCTTTGCAGCCGAATCTATCAAGGGAAAATAAATCCGAAGCGATACTCGTGAGGCCAACAATTCAGATAAAACTTCATTACTCGACATATAGCCGCAACCAACTACTATCACTGAAGTAAACAAGGAAAGGATCCGAAACCGCAGATCTAAGCCGCATGCCGCTTGCAGTTCTGTCAGTAAAAGCCTCATTTCTCAAAAATATATGCTCGACAGGCTATCCCATGAGTCAGAGCCAGAGTCGAACGCGGTGAGCAAAAGACAAGATATAACGATTACATATAATTTCCTCATGTCAAAACACGACTCCTCCACGTGAATAATTACCTATCGGATTCCCAGAGAACTCTCCCATCAATAAAGCAAACAAAAAATCAACTGCGCAGTTAGACCTGAGTGTATCCATTACCCTACTGGTACCAGAAGGAATATACTACTCTCAAATTTTGTTGAGCATCCTCCCAAAATAAGAATAAATCTTGACAGATAATTTTGCTACAGAAGTTCACATGAATTCCTGTCAAGATACCTAGTAGAGGCGGAACAACAACTTCATCTTGTCCACAAAGACACATGCGGCAGTATCTCGACATGATTCTCCACAGACGTCTCCAACCCACAGATTATCTCTTGCCCGCTTTGAAGACTCAATCTCGTACGCTACAAGGGTCTTACTTCATTTTCCAAGCGTACCGATTCAATGAGAATCCATAGTCTTATATCAAACTGGGGACTAGCGAAGAATCGTGCGTCACACACCTGCATGGCCAACAGGAGGTGGCCCAGACATCCAGTTTTTAGATAACATATTTCAAAACGATCAGGAAAGAGTCTCAAAGGATCGAGACACATCAAGACCATTCAACTCCTCAAACCCACATCACAACATGTTATTACTTGGGATTAGGTGACTAGAGATCAACCTTCAAAATCTTGAAAGGGACTTTTCTGTGACTCGAGAAATCTCGCATCTCTCTCCGAACTCGTCGAATTCTCCTCCATCAGCATCTTCTCTGTACTCAGCAATTGCAACTATGTTCCGGATCCTGACTGAAGATAAGATGTTTTAAGGTTTTATACGCGTGCAACAAGACTGTGTCAAGTAGAAGAAGCATTCAAATTATCCCTCGATAATAAACGCATGCAGGAGACAAACTAGGGGTCGCAATCAGTTTGAAAAGGAGTCTATAGTTTCCACTTTACTCAGATGCGACTCATACTTTAGTCACATAACTCGACGAACTGAGACAAATTAGTAGAGAATCCGACAACGCGCCCTTGATGAAAAATATCCGTCTTTGTATCTGCTACCACGTGTTGATAGGGAATGATGTTTCGAAAAGACATATCATCAAAACACTTGAAGAAATTGTTGTTGAAAAAATCTCTGAATTCCCGAGTTTAACTTCACGTGGATTTATCACCGAAAAAAGAAAAAGCTCCAAATCCTAATTTTACTACAATAGATGAAAGGAAGGTCTTTTCTGTTCGATAGTTGGGGTTAACCACTGAAATCAGACGTCAAACGAAGTTTCCACAGCCTCTGGAGTAAAGGTCGCGCAAGGGATGAACTTCTATTAAGAATTTAACTTAGGGTTTCCACCTACTCGCATACCCGACGGAGCAATCAACGGTTTGCATCAAGTTCGAACTCATAAGAGTCCCATTCCTTTACCAGATGCATACGGGAAAGGTTCAGCGAGAGAATATATCAACCCTGAAGAAAATCATCCGACAGAGCCCCCTAGAGAAAATCTCTTTCTTCATGTTCTGCTGCTTCACTTTGGCCTCTGCATCTCGAGCCATTTTCTTGGCATGGTCCAGCTCTTCATATACCATACGCACCTCCAGATTAAGAAGCTCTCTGAACTCAACTCACCTCGACGGGCCCAGACAGAATCGAGCCATTCTCGCAACCACCTCATATTGAAAGCAAAGATTCTCACAGGTTGTCACCGAGTTTCCCAGGTTTACAAGATCATCAAAACCAAGACCGTTCGGAGTTATCATTCTCACGATATAATCCGTCGTCCGCCCCATCAGCATTCTACCAAGATCTAGCTCGTTCTCACCATGAAGAGTACTCTACAAACAAAGAGAAGATTAGATAAGGATGCAAAGTTCAAATTACATAAGATTTACATGAGGACCGGCCTTTTTTCCTCAAGCCTTTTCCTCCCTTAATATCTTCAAGCCTTGTCTTCTCCTGACACCTTCAAGCATACCCTCATGACTAGGGTCCTATACTTATCAAGAAATCCATCTCATATCTCATGAGATACTCGTGGATTTTTTTGGGTCCACACTTTAACAAAGGGTCAAGGAAAAATGCGTTTTATTCACGACAAAGGGTATAAACATAAAATCAAATAATGGGCACGTCTCTGAAGGAAATAATCACGACCTATGCTAATCTAAGGAGGGTTAATGAGGTCATAAAACTCTAAGGCGCATGTTTGAAGCATTGGGACATGTCAAAAGTCCAAACAGCACAAGGATTCCCTTCCTAATTAGGATTGATGTACACTGCAGCGGGGAGACGTGAAAACTGATGACAATACATGAGGAATTTCGGGGTAATTCCTTAAACAATTATGTTCATATATATCTTCCCAACAACATATCAAAAGGGCGCCTCAAATGAAGATGAGACACTCAAATCTGAAGTTTTATGACAAACACTTAAACGAAGAGAATCCTTGACAAATACGACTACTTCTATTCATTCAATGGTCGAAGAAGTATGCATCCGAGACGATTAAAGAGAGATAAATTTCAAGACTTACCGAGGATGATTCAATGAAGAATGAACGATGGGTATCTACATCAGCAAACTCAAGATCATTAACTGTTATTAGCTTCTACATCATCAATTTGAAGATTAATATCGTTTTGAATGACAAACAAAGCTATCATCTAAGCAAGAGGAATATGTTCAGCACATTCATGCCATAATTATAATTCATTGGTCAAGAATTAAATTCAAACATTAAGTATACTAAAACGGTTTCCTGTAATACCAGTTATACTTCGAACAGAAATACGAATTCTGCTCAAACAAGGAATTTCAGTGCAAGTAGAATTCATGGGAGGAGGTGGAACGGTTTTTATACATTACCACATATAAAAATACTTCTCTTTTCAATTTTTTTTTCAAAAACGAGGCCTTGAAGCAAAAGGAAAAGGAATTAGAGCAAAAAGAGGAAATTAAGAGGAATTTGGATCAAATAAGGAAACTGAGGTTTTTTTTCTTTCTTCTAAAATCCCTCCAAGCCGTGGCTAAGATCTTACCATGCGTAAGAATTCTCTCCTACTCCAGAGGGACGTCACTTATTCTCTCAGAATTTTTTCAGAGGGATCAAAGTCGAAGAGAATTAGGGTTTTGAGGAAAAATAGCCCTAATTTGGCTCAAATAAGGAAACCAAGGTGTTTTCTTCTTCTAAAATTTCCCCAAGCCGTGGCCAAGAACTTTTCATGCGTGAAGATGCTCTCCTAGGCCAGTAGGACGTGATTTATTCTCTTGGAATTTTTTCAGAGGGATCAAAGTCGAAGAGAATCAGGGTTTTGACGAAAATAACCTTAATTTCAAGAATTTGGTGAAAAAGGGATTTATTCTAAAAGAGAAGGGACCGAGTCTCTCCCATTATCTTGGACGGTCCTATACACTTCTATCAATCCCTTTTATCTCATTACTCTTCAACAAAAACGAGCTCATAAGAGATTTTGACCAAAATACCCTTATTTCTTAATTTTGAGTATTTTCAAGGACTAATAAACGTGAGTATTGAGTTCTCTAAATGCTCTAAGAAGAACGGGATTGAAACGGAATCCAGAAAAGCGGAATCTCAGAGAAAATAAAGGGAATTTAGCACAAAAGGGAAGTTTGAGTTCATAATTTTCAAAACCAAGACCAGACATGTGCCTCTCTCCCTCTCTCAAGCTGTGACCATGCTTAAGGAATCTCACAAAGTCTTTCATGTCAGAAAAAAATCAGGCTCATATGCTTTTTGACGAAAATACCCTTGGTTTCAAAGATAGACATTTTCTCTCGGAAAATGAGTGTCTGATTAGTATAAGGGATTGAATGAGTTCTCATCATAAAAGTTGCTAACCCATCAAGAGATGTGCACGCATTCCAAGCCTCGTCAAGCCTTTCCAGAGTGTCTGAAGGAATCAGATGCGAACAAAAGAGAAATTAGGGTTTAGGTACAGTACAAGCCTGAATTCAGTATTTACATGGGATAGGGACTCCGTAACTTCAAAAGTAAGTGCCTATATTTTCTCACGGCTCTTCACCAACATCAAGGCATCAATGAATTCGTTTAAAAACTCTCTCTTCCCCACATACTCGCTTGTACAAACTCGAAAGCTCAAGGATGCACAAAGAGATAAAATTAGGGTTTTGGCCAAGTAAACCCTAATTAACAAATTCCATTCGCTCAAGACGGAAATTTTGTCTCATCAAGACTTTATTATCATGTCATTAACGTCTACCACAAAATCCCATGAAGTTCCAAAGTCCAGAATCGATTCCAAGATCAGAGTCATAACAATCAAAGACTAAACGTCAATTCGGGGACTCAGCAAGTCTAGAAGATCGAGTGGATTTTAATTTCACGCCTGAACGATTCATAACCATCTATATACTCATCATAGAACACTCAAGGTTTTACTCTGAGTAGGGGACTTAATGTAGATGGTGAAATTTGGATAAGGGGCAAAAGCGTCATTTCGAGACTATAGACAAAATTCAACTCTCACGGGAGAGATTAAGCCCTTGGTCCTCAAGGCACCAATAGCCACGATTTCTAGTACATATCCCCGTGAGACACTGCTGGTTGTGATATCGTGATTCCTAGCGCACATCCCCGCGAGATACTGCTGGTCACGTAGGTTCTGTAGAGCGTAAAACATCCCCGGCAGACTTATGAACCAGAACAACAACAATTACAGCATGTCTTTGCGAGACACAGCTGATTGTGATGCCATGACTCCTAGTATACATCCTCGACGAGATACTGCTGGTCATGTAGTCTCTGTAGATGCGTAAGAATGTCCCCAGCGGACTTATGACCCAGAGCGGAGATATGCATGTCTCCTGTAAGCACGACTCATCCTATTTGAGATCAAGGAATGATTCCTAGTACATCATCACGAGATACACTGGTCATGTCTACTCTAGGCTCTGACTCGACTTATTGAGGTTTCCGAATAATTCTTAGGACATCCCCGCGAGATACACTGGTTATTCTGCCTTTGGGCCTTTTTGGCAGACTCCAAGAACATCCTTTCGAGATACACTAGTCTTGTCGGCCCCATCAGATGGACACGGTTGATTCCTAGCACATCTCTGCAAGATACGCTGGTAAAAAAAACAAGTGAACCAAAGTCTCACAGAGACATTAATCGGGTGCACAAAGCTCTTTCTCTCTCTTCAAGATGAGTCCTAGCTGACCACTGAGAGATTCAGATCCGTCGATAAAATCTTCATAGAGATTTGGATCCGTTCACAAAATCTCGGAGAGATTCGAATCTCTTGGAGAGATTCGAATCTCTTCGCAAAATCTCGGAGAGATTCAAATCTCTCTGCAAAATCTCAGAGAGATTCAAATCTCTTCGCAAAATCTCAGACATATTCAAATCTCTCTGCAAAATCTCAGAGAGATTCAAATCTCTTCGCAAAATCTAGGAGAGATTCAAATCTCTTCGAAAAATCTCTCTGCAAAATCTAGGAGGGATTCCACAAAATCTCGGAGAGATTCACATGATAGGCACATGCCTTACATAGGGCTCAAGCCTATTTCTCAGCCTCTCAAACACACTCACGGCTAGTAAATTTATCCTGAACTATACATGTTTATCCAAAAACGATGATGAGCTCTCTTGCGCTCCTCATGCTCAACAAAGGGACCCACAAGCAATAATACGGTCTCCACATGACATATGTGACCGGCCATGGAGAGAGGGAGATCATCCTCAGCTCCTCTCACACTCTGCACACGATTCCTGAGGCATTCCATGCCTTTTCACATGACTTATCCTAGTCATTCTCACAAATCAGAGAATATCTCTCTATCTTGGCCAACTCGGCTAAAGAGAATAGTTCTCTCTCAACACATCATCACAAAGGCTGACTCACCTTCACACAAATGGGGGGATAACAATTAGGGTTTTGGTTTGGCGGTCTACGACACGTGTGAGAAATACCCGGCTTATTTCTCACCGTAGAAGAGAGTAAAGGCGGTGGAATAATGAGATAAACTTAACCTAGTTTATCTCCATTCCTGAAGAAACGGGAGAATTACTCCGCACGACCCGAAAAGTAATCCTTATCGTCACCGACCTGAGATTAGAGAATTCAGCTATAAATAGGTCATCTATTTATTTAAGCTACGAGATATTTCTCATAACCTCTCAGAGCAATTCTTCTTCAAACTCTAGAATTCTCTGATCTCTCTCTTCATTTGCTTCTCTCCCTAAGACCATCCCTAAATCTCTTCCCTGTGACTGAACCATCCTTTGAACGGCCACTATGCGTGGTTTAGGCGAAGACTGTTCGTGCTCAACCTCCCGAAACTCACTTTCAGAAAACCTAGAATCCCACTTCTAGCCTCTCTCAGATTTTAGGTAACTACAGGTATTTTATTGCATATCTTGAGAATCTTTCGTTTTTGGAATTTCCTTGTTGTCCAGACAACCTTAGTCTATAAATAGTTAAGTTTATATTTCTTTCAAACTATCCTAAGAGCCAGGCAAACTTCATTCGTGTTGTTTCCGGTGGAGCCGACTATCCGGAGAGGAAAGTACCCTAATTAGGCGAAATCTCTTACGTGCACTCGTTTAAATACTTAATCAAGAAGCTCTACGAGTAACGTTGGTGGGAAACTAGATAATTGCATTGTTATTTTAATTTTCAATTATTGATTTGATTGACTAACGGTTGTTGAATCTGTAATTGCACCTAGTTTATTTATTCGAAGTTCCTTCTCTTCTGATATAAGGACACTCAAACTAGATCAAATATTTAACATTTCTACACATCTAAGTAATTCTAGATTTGTGTGATAGATTTATTGATTTTCCATTGTTAACAGACTCCATTATGTGTGACAAATCAATAGTGGAATCAAGTTTTCTTTTGCAGGTTGTTACTTTGAAGATTAAATCGAAAATTAAAGACTTTGAAGATTTGAAGACTTTGTTCTTGTGGTTTGATCTTGGTAAGACTTTCTGTGACTTGATTTTCCAGGATTAAAAGGTTGTTCATTTTGAGAAACACAAGCCTTTTGAGATCAACAAGTTGTTTGTGATTTTATCATAAACCTTGTAATCAAGATTGATTATTTTGATAGTTATTGTCTTGTTAGATCTCATAACCTAGGATCTTCGGATCTGGTAACAGATCTTAAAAACAGAAGATGCGTAACTGTGCTTTTATCATATATTTCGGTATTGTGATTGGAAAGTGAGTTTAGTTACCAAACAGTTTTGATCCTTTACTAATTGGAATACGATTCAAAGGAATTTTGTCTTACCAGTTGAAAGATTGGTAGCAGAAGTTATTGTGAATCATTAAAAAGTTCTATTAGATATCTTCCTAAAGAGAACGCCTGTTCTGCTAGGATATCTAGTATTCTAACGTTTATTGAGAACTTTGGTTCTGGTAGATGTTATCAAAAAAAGAATACTACTGAAGCTGAGTAACTATGATTTTAGATTGCTTGGTCACGTCTACACGAAGTTGCAGTTTTATTTTTGTAGCGTCTAAATTCATTGAGTATTCAAAACTGGACTAGGTCCCGGGGTTTTTCTACAAGATTGTTGTTTTCCTCGTTAACAAAATTATGGTGTGTGCTTTACTTTATTTTCGCATTATAATTGTCTTTATATTATAATTAAAGTATTTTCACTCGTACATTAACTAGGCACTTGATATTGATCCTATAATGTTTCGGTCTTGTAATGTAACTATTATCAAGTGAACATCTTGTTGTTGTATTGTCTCTATCTTGTCCCATAGACGATCACACAAGGTTTATTGTGATTTTCAACTTGGCTTTGATTTCTCACATTGTTAGGACAGTCCGTACTAACCTTGTTCCAAGTTGACACCATGTTGAAATGTTCCTTTAGTCATTGTTGCTTAAAGAAGTTTATACACGGTGGGTCTTGAATAGGTTATGATCGAAAGAAAAGATTGTGGTGTACTTGGGTACCCTCGTCATTTGAATTGGTATAGAGAAGGAAAACACGGCAAGATATAACAATCTTTGTTTGAGAGCGATTCTAACCTATATATATGAACTTAAATTGTTATCAATCAAGTTCGACTCACGTACCGCCAGGATTTGATGGTTCAAACTATCTGTGGTGGAAAATGGCAATGCAATCTTTCCTTCAATACCGTGACTTTAACACTTTGGTTTTAGTTATTGATGGATATGAACACCCCAAAGTACTTGTCAACAACTCAACTACTTAGTTTAGACTAAAGGAAGTTAGGGAGTTCAACGACGAGGAAAAATTGTTTTCTAAGCAAAATTCCGAATGAATGAATGCAATTATACATGCTTTATCTCCAAACGTCCATCATCATGTAACCACGTGTAAAACTTCAAAAGAGGCTTGGGATATTCTTAATGTCGTATTTGAAGGGAATGCCTACGAAAAGGAAGCTAGGCTTCAAACCCAATTTTCTCAATGAGAAAACCTTTGTATGGATGAAGAAGATTATGACAGCCCGAATTTATATTAATAGTCTGGCCGACCCTATCAATAATAATTCATGATCTTTCTACACGAACATAAGTCCATATAGCTCACGCTAGTCAAAAACGTCTAATTGAATTGAAAACTATATTCAATTAAAAACAAAACTGAAAGAAGACCTCTATTTTTTTTTCTTCAAATGAATAAGTATTGAAGTGGACTTAAAGTTCAACTAAATTTCTAAAACAAGTAATTGAAAGGTTTCGACATGAATATGCTCGAAAAGTACTGCTAAAAACAAACTCTCAATATGGTGTCAAGCACCGTGCCTCTCTGTGATATTCCTTATTGAGAATATGGAAGAACAAAACAAAATTTAAAAGAAAGCCGCAGCAAATAAGAGATCCTACTTCTTCCTACATGCTGCAGCGACACCACGAGCAACTTTGCGACTAAATCACTTACTTACTTTACTACCTGAAAGAGAAAATCAGAGCCTTGGAATTGCAAGTTCACTCTCATTCCATCATATATACCGATAACATATAATATACAAAAGTATAAAGGTTGTTTATATGTTTTAACTACAACGAAAACAGAGAAAAGGTTTATCATTCCACATAAGTAATGATGCCGCTTACCTTCAGCAGTTCACAAAAAAACACACACATTCGAGAACAAAAACATTTACATTTAATCTAGCGCCCACCGGTGCTCACAAGCTACATGTTATTGTGGCCCTGATCTATTGGCTTATCCAACTCATCTACTACCCACCGCGACACTCAGACTATTTGAATAGACGAGGCCCTGCTCTCTTAGTAAGTAGATTCACATACAACTTATTATTCATTAAGGATTCAAATCCTAACCATACTTCAAACAGATTTACAAACATTTTAGAAAGTACATAATTAAGTACATGCACTGAAACATCCAAACCCATAGAAACAAACCAATGAAGAAACATTATCACATCAAGACAATAACTCACAACCTATCCTAGCAAGCTAGTTTACATCGACAACCACAGGTGGTCTTTTCACCTTCACTGTGAATACTAATCTTATCCCAATGAAACTTCCACAATACATTCAAATATACATCGTAGACATCCTATAAAAAATTTAGCAAAAAGTAACGATTACAAACTAAAATACAACTGATTCTATATGCTCACCGAAAACTGAATTCCTGCCGATTCACCTGTAAAAGTCAGTTGGTTAGGGTACTTCCAAACTCGGATTTCAAGTGAAATTTTTACATAAACCTCATTGACTTAATTAATGATTTTTTGATATGGTTGTGATGGAAGTGTATAATGGAGGAAGTAACAGTAAAAAGAAGATTTTAGGAAAGGGGAACTCGGGAAGAACCGAAGAAGGATAGGAATAACTAACAAATAGAGTTAGAAAGAGAGAGAAAAAAAGGAATCACGTGAACTGACATTTTAGTGTGTTTTTTTTAAAAATTAAATTTTCTGTCTTCTGTACTTTACACGCTGGAGATGACACCTCAACGCGAGTGGTGAATAGAGTGCTGAAAAGATAGGGAAATACCATTACCGCTATAAGCCTCAAAACAAATCTACAAAAAAATTAAAAGAAAAAGAAAAAAATAATAAGTTAGGATTTATAAGATTTTATACCTTTTAAACTATCATTGTTTCAATGTATTTTTTGAAATTGTCAAAGGATAAAATCAACCAACTCAGCGGTGTAATGACCTTTGGCATAGTTATTTCTAACACCAGTGTGACCAAAAACTGGAGCGTTCAAAAATCAAATAAGATCCCTTAGTTTAATTGGGGCATTATTAATTAAAATAATTCAACACATTTTCCAGATTACCATTAACTCCTAATATAACATACACAAATTTATTTATCAAGCTGAACAAGCAAAAGACTGTGTTAAACCAAAGAAATTATAATATTAATGAATAGGAGTTGGCAGTTTGATAAATTAAATAAATTAAGATCGATCCTCTCGGTATCATAATAAGAGGAGTGGTTCTACTGATGCTTCAGCCCAACTGTTATGACAAGGATTGCAACTGACACGACCCATAAAATACAATCGGACAACCAACAAGGGGCTCCCCAAGTCATATCCTCTCCTCCCAACATCAGTCAATCAGTATGTGTCGGATCAAATGTAGCTTTATCATGGTCGACTCCAAGAGGTCTAACTCAGTCCGTGTAAATGAGTGCACATTATCAACAACTAGATTTAGTTACAAATCCACAATATTGCATAATCCACGAATTTCTGTAGCTAAAACGTGAATTTTGTGTAGTGGAAGTTATATTGTATAACCTTATTTGGCTTGAAACAACTTCACAGAAAACCAAAAAAATACAAAAAGAGAAAATGTAACAAATACAAGAGAGATATAATCATTTACCACATTAACAAATGTTATCTATTAATCTCCTCTGAAACTTTTTCCCCTTACAACTCCAATTCAGATTGAAACAACATATTATATAAGCACTAAGATGATAAAGAAAAATTATAATAGGTTAGTCAAGGTAATAAAGCTATAGAAAAGTATTTGTTGCTAATATATATGATAGACAATATATTTATATCTTATAAGAAATTGATCTTATTCATCTGACCCGTAAAATAAATTAGTAATTCAATTAGAAATTATAAGAAGGATAAATAGTCTAAGTAAACGTAATAATAGATAGATAATTAGTGTTCACACTAATGTCGGTGTAGTACGATGGTAAAATTATAGGATGATGATATCAGTGACCTGGGATTGAAACGTGTGTTCATTCAAATTATATTTAGATAAAATAAAAATTACTGTATAAACATGTATGAAATTAATAATTAAAGCATACACACCAAAATTTCCGAAATATATATTTATCCACATTTTAGAAATCAATTGGACTATCGTAGTAATCATTAGATGTAAGGGGTATGTATGTTTTTCTAACAAGATCACATTTCATTTTTTCTTCTTATGAATATTACTAATATTATTATTTTATCTATATCACTAGATGTGTTTTCTTTTCCCAGAATATTGTATTGTAAGTAACTAGATGACTAATATTAAAAAAAAAAATACATAGATTTGTAACTAGTTGATATTGATTATCATAGGATATCTCAAATATTAATGTTGGAAAATATTGTTGATTATACATTTTAGATTTTTTTTTTTTTTTGTATTTATTACAAATGAGATATACATGTTAATAAAATCATATAACATCAAGATGTAAGCGAAATTCAAAAGTGGCTTTGATTGTATATCTTTCTGCTTTGGATTTCGGAATACGTATCTTGTTTCCAAATAATCCTTAGTCATAACACTATAATTAACAGAATTTATATTATTACGAACTCATTTCAGAACCCATTAAATCATGGGTAAGTTAGTTCATGGAATTTAGTGAGCTAATTAAATTTGGGAATAGACTTAATTGCATTGTCGTTCACTAGTGGAAATTCATCCAAGTAAGCATATCTACAAACACAAATTATTATGTTATTCTTTTCCTAATTGATTTGTTATTTGTATCTAACAACTCTAAAAACTTGCAGACTTTTCGGCCGCGTGTGGTAGGACGAAACCATCCCCACAGTGGTTACACGTGCAGAGCCTCACAATCAGGCTATCATGCACCCGGTTCAAGACCGCGTTCTGTCTGTCAGAGAGAACGCAAGGCGTCAGGGGTTTCCGGACTACATGAAGCTTTGCGGTCCTGTAAAGGAGAAGTAAGTATTACTATTTGAGATATTGATATTGCTTGTTATAATTTTCATCTTAGATTATCCAGAGTCCATGATTTAATATTTGATTGGTAGGTTAATTTGAAGATTAACTTGGTGAAATTATTGCTACGGCCTAAAGAATGATTGGCTGAAAGTTCTTTTCACAATCATGTGGTTCTCTAATTGAAGCTTTAGCTCTCGCGACCTTAAGAATGAAATCTCACTTTCATTTCTTATTCTTGTAGGCAAGTGCTATTCTACTGTAACTTCTTTAAAGCCTTCTTCGGAATCAAAAGGCTATGGTAGTACCGTCGTAAGGAAACGAAGAATCGCATTTTAGTTTTCGATGTTTATTACTTATTAATTGAACTAACACATGTTTATCTTTTAGATAAATTTTTGTTTATTGCATGGTCATTATCTTCTGCAATAAGGCCACTCAAGAACTTTGAAAATCTTGTTATACAAATTTAATGATCCAGAATATAAGGGGGATTTTGTGTTTCCCCCTCAAAAAAGATACCTATTTTGCATTACCCCTTTTTAAATCACTAATTGGTGAAACCCCCTGTCTGTTAACTTTACTGTGACTGTGCAGTTAAGTCGGCACATGCGATATGTGTGTGTGTAGTTTTCCCCGACAAGACCTTTATACCCTTGAACACGCACATTTCACCATGCGTGTGTGTAGTTTCTTCTCTACCCACATATCCGCCATTAACAAGCTTGAGAGGAAAACTTAGATACCCAGATGTGGGTCTGTAAAAATTAGTATCTCCATCTGATGTAGTCACTTACTTATTAACCAAACCTGAATTAGTTTCAGATCCAATTCTATTTGAGCAAAAACACTCTCCCAAATCTATCTCCGTCTATAAGATTCGAAATCAATGACACCAATCATCTCTCTCTAGAAAAAATAGTTTGCCTCCATTAATGACCTTAACCATTCAGGACCAAAATCCTGCTATCCGTCGGAACAATCGAACCAACTTAATTTGAAAAACATGGAAAAAATGAAATGAATTCTAGAGTTCCATTTAAACCCAAAAACAGAGCTAAAAAATAAATAATCCTATTTGTTTATTATCTAAGAATTCACCATGACTTTCTTCTGATGGGCTTTTAAAACCCAATCTTTTGATGTTCATTCACCATATGCAAAGATAAAAAACCAAAATCTATTTATTTCCCAGGGTATTTCGGAGCGGTGTTGTTTTTTTATTTTGAGGTGGTGGAGAACCGGGTGATGGAGGACTCGGTGGTGGTGAATGCGGTGAAGAAGACGATGATGTGGTAATTTAGGATTTTTAATTTAGAACGTCAGATTAAATAGAAAAGAAGGTCGACGCCCTTTTTTGTTTAATGTTAGCAATTTAGTAATTTATTATGGCACACACGTGAATCGCACGTTCATTGTTAGCTGGGTAGTGACAGCAGTTATAACGGAAAGGGGTTTTTACCTATTATCAATTAAAAAGGGGGGTAATGCAAAATAGCTATTTATTTTGAGGGGGAAACACAAAATCCCCCAGAATATAATGATAGAACTACTAATTTGATAACATTAAACATACTTGTTAGGACATTGCTCAGTTGAACCCACCAAGCATTGGTATGTCAAGGTTGGTTGTCATATTTTAGTATCAAAACTCAAATAGAGTGGCTCCGTAAGTTCTCTTATGTGAGCATTTCCGATTAAATTAATCATGGGTTCTCTTGTGGTTAATTTAATTGAGTATTTTGGATACAAATGTTTCATGTGATTTGTTAATATCCAAAGAAATCCTTCTTTTCTTGTGAAAGTAAGGTCGCTCTTGTTGTTCTTTCGAGAATGACATTTTATGGGGAAGAGTTCTTGATTGAACTTGGGATTAATTGCCAAATATTTGTGGGAAGTGCGGCTGTGGAATATTGTAGGAGTTTTCATGTATCTTTATTAACTCCTTGATGAATGCAATTAGTTTCGGCTATATGATTGCATCTAAACAAAGTTGATATGTTGTTCTCTTTTGGTCATGAAGTATCTCTATGGAAATTTCATTAGGATCCCACTAGTTTTCGTACCTTTGCCAATTTTTATTGACAAAAAGGGGGAGAATTAATGTGTAGTTCACACTACAAATACATATGGTTTACGGATCATTATGAAAGGGGGATTGGTTTTCATGTGAGATGAAGTATTGACTAAGGGGGAGTGATACATATCACCATAGTATTGTTGTCAAAGTTGTGATACAATTGGACTTTAATGCTGTGTAATAATACTATGAAACTGTATATAACAATGATTGAGAGCAATTGTTTTCTCATTGTTATAGTTACGGATCTTCAACAACTACGATGCTGAGTAGAACACATTCAGAATCACTAGAGTACTTGGAAGTGGCGAAGATTTCGAGTAATGTTGAAGAACCAAGGAAATCAAGCATTTGGATTGAGAGCTACAAAGTTTATTTATTTTGTATTCCGCATGTATTGATAGTTTTGTCACTAAAATTGAAAAAGGGGGAGATTGTTAGAGCACTGCTCGGTCGAACTCGCAAGTGTTGCTATCTCAAGCTTGTTGTCAAGTTTAGTTGCCAAAACTATAAGTCTTGATTTCTAGTCTACTTATAGCTAAGTCTCGGATTAGGATAGAAAGTGTAGTTGAGCATTAGACTTCACGGCGTTCATCGATTGAAAACGAAGAACTACTAAGGGGATCTTGTGGAACTTCATCAACAAAAGGTATGTGGAGACTTGAACTCATCTATCACTTAAAAGTCTATCTACTCTATCTCCTATTTGAGACAAAAGTCGTATAGCTATATAGACTTCAATTATACACATTTGATATTTGGAGCTGAGTTTAACTCGCTTACATATTTCTCGAAATATATGTTGGTAAGCTTTCGCTTTAACCAAGTTCATCTTTTATTCTTGACGAAAGTCAAAATATGATCATGTGAAAATCGCCTTGTAACATCTTACATGATTTGTGCGAGACAGTCATTTGATGTAGACTCGGAATGTTTCGTATTGATCATTCAATCACCTTAAAATTGCTTTGAAGCTAATAGTTTGTGTGAGACAGCTATTGTCTCCTTCCAAGAATGTTTCAATGGTTGAAATGAGAGTTTAGATATAAGCATAGTATGCGTACTTGCATATATGTAATCCAAGTCCGGGAACCATGGTATGCATACCCGTATGCGTACTGGTTGGTTTAGTGAAAGTCCGGGAGCCTTGTACTCATACCGGTATGCGTACTGGCGTGAGGTTTAGGTTCGGGAATTTCTGCTGAGTTTGGAAGGTATGCGTACCAGTTCGCGTACTGGCGAACCCAAACTTAGTCCGGCCACTAAGGTATGCGTACAAGTTTGCATACATGAGTGGATAATGTTCTAAAATCGGTTTGTTCATGAACTAATACATTTATATAATAAGGAATGCAATCTTTTGCAAACCGTGGCTATAATGTTCATGACTTGATTCGAGTGAATCAAAATCGATTTTGTTTCAATTGTGTCTTGTATACTTCTATGAGAATATAAACAATTGACAACTCTAGAACTAGTTTCATTTGAGTCATTTGAACTAGTTATGGTTAAGATGAATATGGTTGATAAGAACGTGTTCATATGGCTAACTTCGGTTAACTATTGTTGAGCAAACAAAGAAGCATAGATTTAGGTACGGTTACTCATATCTAAATGAAGTCACTTTTCATTTGTGTGTAACAATCTAAGTTCGATCTAACGGTTGAAAGATATTAGCTTGAGTCTAACCAGGTTTTCATCTAACGGTGAATATTGAATGCTTTGTTACCAAGGTAACATTGATTGCAAACCCTGATTTGAAGACTATATAAAGGAGAACTCTATCAACTGGGAAACCTAATCCCCACACCTCCTGTGTGATACTAGTTGCGACTAGAGTTGATTCTCCTTTAACTTTAGGTTTTTCTAAAATCCTGTAGGTTAACAACTTGAAAACTTAATTGGGATCGTGAAGCCAGACCCAACTATTTTCTCTGTAGTTGCGTGTTCTGATCTTGTTGTTTTCTATCATGATTGAGTACTATCTTCTCTAAGATTTGCTCGAGATTTAATCTCCGATATGTAAGATAAAAAGTAGTCACAAACATCTTCGTCTCATCGTTTGTGATTCCACAATATCTTGTTTCGCTACCATACGATTAAGATTATTGTGATGTGATTAATATTACTAGGCTGTTCTTCGGGAATATAAGTCTGGTGATCAATGGGTTCATGTTCACCTTGATTTATCAAAAGACGGAACAAAACTCATAGGTATATCTGTGAGAGACATATTTATCTATTCAATAGACTTTTCTGTGTGAGACAGATTTGTTTATCAAGTCTTCGACTTTGGGTCATAGAAACTCTTAGTTGTGGGTGAGTTCAGTTAAGGGAATCAAGTGCATAGAGTCCTGCTGGGATTCAGAGACGTAAGGACCGCAACTGTACCTTGATCAGTGTGAGATTGGTTAGGGCTCAACTACATTCCAGTCCGAAGTTAACTTGGAGTAGGTTAGTGTCTGTAGCGGCTTAATAAAGCGTGGTGTTCAAATCTAGACTAGGTGATCCCGTGGTTTTTCTGCATTTGCGGTTTCCTCGTTAACAAAATTTCTGGTGTCTGTGTAATTTCTTTTTCATATTATATGTGTTTATATAATTGAAATATCACAGGTTGTGCGTAGTTCAATCAATTAGATAATCCAACCTTTGGTTGTTGATTTAAATTGATTGACACTTGAACATTGGTCTTTGGTACCATTCAAGTTGTTTCACATAATAATCAGGCTCGCGGAATTCTATGTGTTTGATTTGCTGATTACATTGTGAAACAGAGATATAACTCTTGGATATATTTCCATTGATTGAGTCTGACTGTCTAGTTGATTCTCTTGGAATTATATTGGAGTTGTCCACACATATTGCTAAGCGAAATATTGGGTGTGGTTGTTGTACCCCCGCTTTTTCAGTATTGTCTCTACTTTATCCATAGACGATAACTCAAGGTCTTGGACTTATAGGTTGAAAACGAAAAGATTACGGTATACTTGAGTACCCTCGTTATTTCAATACTTCATTCTATGACACAAATCATATAGTGGAATCGAGTGCAAATTGTTAATTTTGAAGATTAGGAAGATTGAACACTTTCAAGACTCAAAGTTCTCTTGTGTTATTGATCTTGATGCAATTAACTGCGAGACTTGATAATTTTATGGGACAAAAAAGTAGTTTATCTTAGATAAATGTAGTTATTGTGGATCAACAAGTTGTTTGGTTGCAAAAGTAAATCTTGTAATCATGTGGATTACTTTACAATCGTAAATCTTGATTAAGGAGTTTCAGATCTTATATTTTATTGGTATAGATCTAAATGGAAGAGCATTGATTTTGAACTTAATCATATAATGTTTTATTTGTGATTTGGTAGTGAGAGGTTACCAAACAGGTTGATCCTTTACTGTTTGGTATACGTCCTAAAAGATAGGGTTGCAGAAGTCTTCACGACGGATTGCGAAGCAACCTTTGACAATGGATTTTATTAAGTGATTCAAAAGTATTCACGATGGATTGCGAAGCAAATCTTGACAGTGTATTCTGTTGAGTGATTCATGTGTGTTGGCCACATTGGTTGTAGGCGCTATGATACTGAGGAAAATAAGTAACTAAGGGTAGTTTATTTTATTTTAACTACACAAGATTGCATTTTTGTAGCTGCTTAACTCTGACGGTATTCAAAACTGCACAACGTTAACATAATCTTGTATGCTTGAGTTAACTTTACTTCCGCATTATAATTGAAATTAATTACATTTGTAAATTAATCATACCTTGCTCAATCTTATAGTCGGTTCTTAGTCGAACTTAGATTATTATCAAAGTCACCTTGTCTATTTGATCTTTAGGAATCGAAAAGATTGAGAAGGTGCGTCTGATATATGTAAAAATAAAAAGAATTGGTGGTGTACACGGTTCCCTCGTCCTTTCAGTTGGTCATAGAGATTTCCTTGTCAATAAATCACGTGTGGGGTGTATATTTTGTAAAAAAATTTAGTACTTCCGATGCATAATCTTCTTTTTTGAAGCGTAGATTAATATTATTAAATTAGAAAGAAAATAAATACGGATAAATTGTACCTATGGAGTCATTTAATTATATAATTTGGTTATGATCCCATGTGGTAGGCAAGAAAGAACTTGTATGAATTTCGTCAGCGATTGCCAATCAGTTTTCCGCTGGTTGCCTTCTATATAATTATGTTCTATTATGATATATAGTGTTTGTCTCATCCTTTCTTTGCATGGTCGGATTTCATGAAGCAAACCAAGTTTTCAGAGTCTATTTTGAAGTGAATTTTGAACCTCAACTTGTTATGACACAGATGTGATTTAAAACCTAGAGAAAGAACAAACCTAGTCAACTATACATCGTATAATGACTGTAACATATTTTGAATACATGGTATACCATAAGTTGTCACGTGGAAATCAAATTGGAAGTACTTATTTTGTATTTTATCTTTTTAACCTACACTCTCCGTTATAGTTTGATTAAGTGTAGTTTTTAGAATATCACCACTATAAATAAGATAGGGGTGAAAATATATTGAGACATGTTTTAAAACATTTTTGGGGGATGACGCCATAAATGTTCAGGAGGAAGCTCTAGCGGAGTTGGTTTGTACATATTGTATGCTTATACCTGTAAATTATAAAGAAAACCACTTCTTTATAAAACGAACATCCACTTTCCCGAGTATACTTTAGTTTTGGTGTGTTACATAAATGCACAAGCATAACACACTTCATATAGTTAGTGTCTTTTTTAAAGCATATAATAATATATCAAATTTAGAACGGTATTACATATGGGTAGGTTACACTCACAAAGTCATTGGTTATGATTTGGTTCAAAAATCCGGGGTCCCTATAACACCCCCTTGACCACGACCGACGATATTACCCATATTTTGTTTTTGGGATTTTTAGGACCCCAAAAGGCCTCGTCAACATGGAGAATCCGAGATGCACCTTATTATCTCGGGCTTTGGACGCTTCCTAAGCGATATGGGACTATTTCACCCACACCCCCAAGAGAGCCATCCTCGGCTCTTGATACCAAGTTTGTAACACTCCCTCGACCATGACCGACTATATTGGCTCCCCTTTGGACACCCACATGATAGGTAGTTTTGTTCCTGGGATTTTTAGGACCCCAAAAGGCCTCGTCGATATGGAGAATCGAAGCGTACCTTATTAGCCCAGGCTCTGGACGCTTCCTGAGCGATATAAGACTAATAAGGTACGCTTCGGATTCTCCATGTGGGCTAAGCCTTTTGGGGTCCTAAAAAGCCTCAGGAACAAAATCACCTACCCATGTGGGTGTCTAAAGGGTGGGCAATACCGTCGGTCATAGTTGAGGGGGTGTTACAAACTTGGTATCAGAGCCGAGGACGACCCTCTTGGGGGCGTGGGTAAAATAATCTCATATCACTCAGGAAGCGTATAGATCCTGAGCTAATAAGGTGCATCTTGGATTCTCTATGTTGACGAGGCCTTTTGGGGTCCTAAAAAATCCTAGGAACAAAACCACCTACCAGTGTGGGTGTCCAAAGGGTGGGAAATATCGTCATCCGTGGTTGAGGGGGTGTCATGACTTCCTATTTTCAGTTGTTGTGTCGAAGGATCCCTATTGACTTCCATCTGTTGGGTGAGTTCCAAGTCCCGATGTTTGGTTGTTGTCCTTACCAACGTAAATTTTGGCACAAAACACTATTGATTTCATGACGGTTATGTGAAATATGGCTAGAACACGAATTAAAGATATATAAATGAGACAAGAATTTAACGTGGTTTCGTGATTTAATCCTACATCCAAGCACGAATCCCCAAGAGAGATGTTTTATTGATATAAGCATAACAATGATTTTTGTCCTGGTTAGAAAGCATAGAAAAACACCTTCCTCTTAGGGTTTAAACCCATATATTTACATAGTCCATGTTAGACTCTAATTATGAGATAAACTTAATATGCAAGTATCTTGGGATGCAAAACAATTGGAAATTTCTTGAGCCTTTTTTTGGGTTAGTATAAGTGAACACGGGTTAAGTGGCTTGACTAGCGGGCTTGATGACTGTTTTATATAGGGTAAAAACATCGCCCAATTTGAAGGTTAAGAAGTTCATTTATCTGTCTGCATCGACTGCCAAAGATGTAAATCATCTCCAAGCGTGAGTTATTATTGTTGCAGTAAAACGTAGCTTGCTCTGTTGTTTATAGAAATATTACAAAGATGTCCCAACTACGGCAACTTGCAACGAGTTTGCTAACGTGCTAGATGGGATTTTTTTTACCAAGTAATGTACTTGTGATGCTCAAGAGCTAGTCGAGAGTCGAGTAGAATATAGTGTGCTTGTGGTTGTGTCAAGGATTTATGCTCGCATCATAACAAGGCTCCAACGCTCGCTTCTAGAGCTGGATGACATGTAGCTTGTATTAAGTAAGAGGCTTTGAACCAACAATGAGTGTTGGGATCGTGTTTAGGACAAGACCTTATGCGTGGTTTTTTGCAAGGATTTATATACTCGGGTGTTAGGCGAGACTTTTTGCTTGCTATGAGAGCAACACTTACATGATATGTGAGATTATAAATACTTACGATGCTGCAAGGATAAACATTGGAGGGTTCGAGCAATGTCATCTACATTTGTATGCATGTTTCATTTATCGTTCATGTTAACATTTTATTTTGTAGACCACAAGACACTTAGTTTGTGTACTGAACTATAAAAAATGCTTGGCGTACATTTTGGTTTCCATGTTTTTACTACCTATTTGAGAATATTAATTTTTTAGTGTCAAACCAAGATGCATCCCTAACAACAAGTTTCTTATGTTTGCTAGTTGTAGTATTATAGCTTGTCGTAGTGTAGTATTATCAGGCACTACTAATATTTAGTTTCTTTAGTAATATGTTATTACGTAAATCCAAGTTGAGTGAGGGATAATAAGGTATGAACTCCTATTGTCTGCCATATATGAATCATCAATATTGAAGAGAACCATATACCACAGCACTAGTACTCGTCAGCATTGATCTTGGTGCTTAAATATTTACAAATACACACTTATAAAACAGACTACTCGATAATATATAAATATGTGTTTGTATGATATATGCATAACCAAAGTAGATAAAAAGGCAACAAGAGGCTCAAACATTTTTGGCGTAATAAAGTAGGAAAAGAAAAGTATGAATAAAGTAAGCATGCCATATTAATTGTTAAATTGTGAAAATTTGATTTGTAAAGATCATCGAAACTTCTGATGATGCAAAAAGATTAGTTGGCACCAAATGTTTGTACCAAAATAACTTTGGTCATGAAACATAATTGATTTGATAATGATGATATAAAATATGATGGAACACGAATTGAAGATAAATAAAGGAGACAAAAATTTAACGTGTGTTTTGGGGTAAAAACTGATTCTATTGGAAATGGTAAATTTGGGTGTGCCGCCGAGAAACGAATCTAAACCCTAAACAAATGCACTGCACGGGAGTACTTTAGATTCGAGAGATCAATCTGTACAATTCTGTCTTAAACCAAGAAATGGCCGTTCCAGTCTTGCTTCGGTCACAAAATGAAGGAGATGGGGTGATCTTAGGAAGGGAAGCGAAGAATGTGTTGAGATCAGAATGGTTAACTCTGAAGGTGTGGTTGTTTTATGACTTGTATCAGAATGTGGAACTCGCCTGCGGGATGCAAGCCATGAGTTCTTTGGTGTTTTTCTGGATAATTGTGTATGATAACCTTTGTTGGTTGAAATAGGTTGAAAACCTATTTATATCAGTCATAGTTGCACGCACCCTGATCTCATAGGAAGTGGGAGTGGTTGAGTGATGGAGAAGTGGGATCGTGCAGGATGGTGAAAACCATGTCTCCACTATGAGGGGAAGATTGGGTGGTTTCGTCCCACTACTTCTCTGTCATCACTAACTACCCGCCTTTCATGACACTTTCTTGTAATGGGCGTGTTGCACACCGCACGCTGTAGACCGCCAGACCAATACCCTGATGAACATCCCCCAGTGGGAGAAGAGTCTGATTGAAAAAAAACCATGCATAATAAACCAATGTCAATTGGTAGGGTAGAACAAGAAGCTACTATGGCCTAGGGTCATGGACATTTTTCAAGTCCGAAAAAAAACTACAAATATCTACACCTTTAAATTCTATGACTGGAGAGAATACAACCAGGTATTAGCAGGTGTCCATGGAACCATGATGGGTTTCTCTTAATTCTGAGGACAATGGATCTTAACAAGGTGGATTTCAAACATTCAGCAATATTGGATTGACATCATGGTGAAGGTATTAAATGTTGATCCTGAAGATAGGAATCATGTTAATGGCAACTATGTTAGTGCTCTTATTGAATTTAATGTGAATATCCATATACCTAGAGCAATGGCTATGGTCTTGAGAGTCTCATTCAATATGAAAGACTTGATCAAATTTGATTCAATTTGATCCCACTATGGATAGAGGAAAATCCATTTCACCCCAAACTCAATCAACCACTCATTCAAGTGAATGAATGGCTGAAAGTCTCCACTATACGGCAAACCGTTTGTCGTATAAAATGAATAGAATCCAAACGACACTTTGTTTGCTTTTTGGGAGTTTTTAAAAAAAAAAAAATAGTTGCACTGAACTAACTTTTTTCCGTTTTTTATATTTATTTTGGGTCTCCCTTAATTAGATTTATTTGTTTTTGTTTATATATTTAAATTATCATGGGTCCCTCAATTTGATAGTCACTCTATCCCATGATAGAATTTATAGTCTATTAGACAGTTATTCACCCATTTTGAAAGAGATAATTAGATAGTCATTTACTCATTTGAAAGGGATAGAGTATTTTTAACACTCTATTTCAAAGCCCTTGCTCTTAGAGATCTTCTAATTGAAAATGCAGCCAGACTTACTTACTCAATTACTATATATTTTAGATTTAAATAAATAGTCAATTGGGCCTTTTAGACCTTTTCAATTTCTCTTTGCAATCTATGATAGTTTTTTAACAAAATTTACTAGGACTTAGCTGAAAAAAATCCATCGGACGTTCAAGATAATGCATCATTGAAAAAAAATCCATCGGACGTTCAAGATAATGCATCATTGTACTCAATGAAGCATTTCAGAACACGCAACACATGCTTGAAATGAAGTTTCATCTTGTGTAATGACGCATTCTAGAATATGCGTCATGCAAAAAAAATATGAGTGTTACATTAATTGTATGGATTGGGAGCTCTTTCTATCGCAGATGGAGCCCATCTTCAACGCCATTGATTACTCAGTACCTTCCAGGAAAATATGGTAGGTTCCACTGGGATGTTCTCTTGAAAAGACTTATCATATGGTTGGAAATTTACCAGCGCCTAAAAATTGACCTTTCATAAGTTTTTTTTTTTTTTTCCTATGATCAAAGAGGAATTGTAGTTTTCTTAATGATTTCTAACAACACCGCTATATAGATTAATTGAAGAGCAGGTGAACCGTGAGGGAGATTGTTAAAATTTATTTATCTCACATGATTAAATTTGTTTCAACCAGTTTAAACACAATATCCATAGTTAGGTAATTTAGAAACTTGAGATAGTTTTTGCTTGTAAGAACTTCGATCAGGGAAGTTATGGTTTCCAAAGTCAGTGTGTACTCTCTAGGCTTGCCTAAATTTCTGATAAAATAATAGGAGTACAAAAAACCTAGCATATTTAGGGGTCAGTCAAAAGGAATTAGGGTCCACTTTTTTATTCCCATCCATTGAAGGGGGTTAAGGAGTATCTTAAAAATAGAAATTGTTTATATTTCCCTTCACCTTAATACTTAATCTAAACCTATATCCTTTATTTTCATATCATTCCTCTTATTCTTCTCTTTTCTACCGATCGATTTTTTTTTTCATCATTTTAATTCTGATTGAAACCAAAGATGGTTGACCAAACCAATTTTATGATTGATTGTTTAAAATTGAAACTCAAAATTCATTAACCTTAAAGTTGAAACTTAAAACATCAAAACAGAAAATCGAGTTAAATAAACAAAACGGATAGAAGATAGTAGTTGTGATCCAAAATTAAGTTTTGATTGCTTGAAATCAAAATTTTGATTGGAAATTTTTCTAAGATTTGCAGTAGCAGGAACATAATCGGTGGATAACGATCTATTTTACCTTCCGATTATGGTTGATGTTCTTTAGAAATGAAGAACATCAACCATAATCGGTAGGTAAATTGATTGTTATCTACCGATTATGTTCCTGCTACTGTTTCAAATTTTTTGTACTAAAAATTAAACACAATCGGTAGATAATGAACATAATTTACTTCCGATTATAGTAGTACCAAAATTCAAAAATTGAAGGATTTTGGAAAAAAAACTCATTTTGGGACCATTATATATTCGGAAGTTAAAATGAACACAATTTACTACCGATTATGGTAGTGCCAAAGTTCTAAAAATTATAGGATTTTGGAAAAATCACATTTTAGGGCCAATATAAATTCGGAAGTTAAATTTACTACCGATTATGGTAGTACTAAAATTCGAAAACTTGATATATTCGGAGGTTAAAGTAACACAATTTACTACCGATTATGGTAGTACCAAAGTTCAAAAATTAAAGGATTTTTGGGCCAATATACATTCAAAAGTTAAATTTACTACCGATTATGGTAGTACTAAAATTCGAAAACTGAATATATTCGGAGGTTAAAGTAACACAATTTATTACTGATTATGGTAGTACCAAAGTTCGAAAATTATAGGATTTTGGCAAATTCTCATTTTAGGGCCAATATACATTTGGAAGTTAAATTTACTACCGATTATGGTAGTACTAAAATTCGAAAACTGGATATATATTCAGAGGTTAAAGTAACACAATTTATTACCGATTATGGTAGTACCAAAGT